>JACVVK020000029.1:0-47500 GCA_018292915.2 Batillaria attramentaria | reverse complement strand
GAAATGCTCGCAAAATGTCGGCATTTCCCTCATAAACAACCAACTACTGTGTCAACACACAGTGACGGGTCTTTGTCCTTGAGTTATCTCCCCACATCCCAGTCTGTCAAGGGGGGAGGTAATTAATGTCCTGTCACAGCTTTCACAATGGACACAGGTACCGCCATTCACAGTCACTCTCCCCCAGCATGTGTGTGTTACTGATGTTGGTCGACGTACTGCATAATTTTCAGGGTCTCATTTATGGAAATCCTACCTTTTTCTTCTTGATGACTAAAACGAATGTGCATTGTAGGCTTGAAATCATTCATTTTTTTGTTCAATTCACGAATCCACATTATTGATTACCGGTCAGTTAAAAAAAAAAAAAAAGGTACTTTCGGCACACGCAGGAATGACCCTGGTGTACTTTTGTGTATGCAAATATGTTGCTGTAAAGTGATTTGTTTTCAAGCACGCGATTTTCGAAACCAAAAAAAAAAAAAGTTAAAAAAAACACCATAATTTCCCCCTGAGGGGATAATAAAGATTTATTGTATTGTATTGTAAACAAATTACACCGGAAATGGAGTTCTAGACAATAATCCCAATGTGTTGTTGTTGTTGTTGTTGTTGCTGCTGCTGTTGTAGTTGTTGCTTTGTTGTTGTTGTTGCTGCTGCTTTTGTTGTTGTTGTTTCTGCTGTTGTTGTTGTTGCTGTTGTTGCTGCTATTGCTGTTGTTGTTGCTGTTGCCGTTGCTGTTACTGTTGCTGTTGTTCTTGCTGTCGTTGTTGTTGTTGTTCTTGCTACTGCTGCTGTTGCTGTTGTTGCTGTTACTGATGCTGTTGTTCTTGCTGTTGTTGCTGTTGTTGTTGTACCTGTTGCTGCAGCTGCTGTTGCTGTTGATGCTGCTGCTGCTGCTGTCGTTGTTGTGTGTGTTTTTTTTCTATGCAATCGCGTGGCCGTCACGATATTTGCCTGATACCATGCAATCTAAGAGACTTGTATCCACTGAGCTATCCGGCATCTGACATAGATTATAACCCTAGTGCCTCCAGTTTGCTCGATACAATTATGGATGAGCAAATATATACATGCACTCTTGAAGGTTCAAAACGCAATGGATACAGAACTAGTCAAATATTTAATCTTCAAGTTGCTTTTCTATGAGTTTATGTCATGTCCTTATCCCGCTCGCCGAACACACACGCACGCGCGCGCGCGCGCGCGCACACACACACACACACACACACACACACACACACACACACACACACACACACACACACACACACACACGCACGCACGCACGCACGCACGCACAGAGAGAGAGAGAGACACACACACACACACAAATAGAGACAGACAGAGAGAGAGTAGAACCACCTTCGTCACCTCGGCCTTGCTATTTTTGGCATTATATGTTAACATTCGCACGAGAAACTGCACCCCTAGTGTGTCCACAAATGCATTGAGTTTTCATTCTCAATAAGCAGATTTTGTTCCTGTACTCATGCAGTTTGAAACATGTTGTTTGCGTGTGGAAGCGGCGTGAATTGCCTCTACACAGAGAATGTTCACGCCTTGCCGTATGAAAAGAGCGTCATCTCGAAATGACGGGAGGCCAGAAAATTTCCACAGGTTGTGGTTTTCCAGTTCAAAATTAGAGTCTGGTGCTTGCAGCCTCTGGTAAAACGTATATCTCTTTAGGAAGCTGGGGTTTCTTTCTCCGAGGAACGCATGTCGCTGCAGTGCAGCGCCACCCTGTAAGAGAAGTTGCCTGTCTTACTCGATGTCGAGCTTCGAAAACTTTTCTGACAACTCTCGAAAACTTTTCATGTAACTCTCCTTCAACCCCCTTTTTACGACACATCATAAGTTTGCTGAAGTGTCCGTTCGATAGTTTTAAACATGACATAATAATGAGCGCTCCACAGCCCCCCTTGAAAGCACATTATTAATACTGCACATTCACATGCATTTACGATGCTCATGTCTCGTGATATCACAGCCACTTACAGTCCTTCAAACTTTGCTGTTAGGGACCCCCCTGAAGTCTCTTACAGCTTCTTGAACGCATATCTTTTCATAAATCTTTTATGGACACACGTTCTACCATTACAAGGCTTTCTGTAGGGATGATTCTGTTTCGCAACAGCTGTGCTTGTGAATACGCCTGTGTTTTCGTTATGGTCTATGTTAGATATTAGTAGAGCTGCGAATGAAAAACAATGACGTTTGATGGCCGTTAAAACGAGGAAAACTCAGCCGTGTTATTGGCTGCTCGGGGAAACAGTCAGGGGAGACAATCACATGAGAACTGTGCGGTCGGTTACAACATGACCCGGAAGCTATTACTGGTCTGTAACCTTGGCTTTAATCAAGTCTGTCTGTGCATGAACTTGTGCATGTGTGGTATTGTTGTGATACTAGACACAAAACAACAGCCGAGAACGACCTGTGAGCCCCAAAGTGGCAGCATTACTATATTTAATGTGGCATGCTTTCGGAAGACCAACTCTCAAACAGTGGTTGGAACAGACGTTTACCTCAACTCCTATGTCAGTGAGCTCCCCAAAGACTAGCTTCGATTATCGTATTTTTTAAGGGTGTGTGTGTGTGTGTGTGTATGTGTGTGTGTGTGTGTCGGTGTGTGTGTGTGCTTGTGTATGTCTCTGTGTGTGTGCGTGTGTGTGCGTGCGTGTGTGCCTCTGTGTGTGTGTCTGTGTGCGTGCGTGCGTGCGTGCGTGCCTCTGTGTGTGTGTGTGTGTGTGTGTGTGTGTGCGCGCGCGTGCGTGTGTGCTTGTGTATGTCTCTGTGTGTGTGCGTGTGTGTGCGTGCGTGTGTGCCTCTGTGTGTGTGTGTGTGCGTGCGTGCGTGCGTGCCTCTGTGTGTGTGTGTGTGTGTGTGTGTGTGTGTGTGTCTGTCTGTCTGTCTGTCTGTCTGTCTGTCCAAGTAGTATTTCAGACGCGAAAGATGAGTACAGATCTCTGACCACGTCTTCATCTGCTTTTTCTTCTGCAATCCTTGGCCACGCCCTAAAAAAACATTTTCCCCACCAAACTGAAAAAAAGTTTCACTTTCAATAACGACCGACTAAACCCACCAAAACTTTTCCAGTTTCCGTCATGATGAACAGAACTCACCACTCTCTCGTCCATCGTTCACAGATCCGGTTCAACAAGAGATGGAGTGTGGATAACGCCGACACCCCAAGTCTAGTGATATTGCGCAGTAACACATCTTTTGTTTACCTGACATAACAGTGGCTGATGATACAATCTCTGTATCTCTAGTACAATCTGTGCCACACACACCTATACACATCCTGTTCACAGCAAAGGGTGGGGACTTAAGGGTGACCATTTGTGATCGTCCATGAGAAAACCCGGCGTAAGACGCACGCCGCTGTTCCAAGCTAGATGCTAACAAAGGTCAGCGGGGTGCTATCTGGTCGATATTGAGATTTTGCCCAAATCAGGTAGTTCTGTCCTTAAATTATGATGTCTTAAAAGTTTTTAGTTTTTTGTTGGTTTTTTTTTGCACTGTAAAGAGCAAGGCTGTTTCTTTAAGATGGCTCCAAAAACAAAACAATTTAAAATTTTGTATTTAAGCCGGGTTTTCTCATGGAAGGTCACATTTATTGATCAACGCGCATCATCACGGGGTAAACTGGGACGTGACTTGCCTACGCGTATGTAATATATACGAGGAGACGGAGTTTACGAGGAGAAGGCATACTGAAGGTTCGTCCAAATAGTGCGCGAATGTGTCAGAAAACGCTCAAACATCGTTCGTTAACCGATTTTCTCATTGTAAACCTTTTCTCTTTTTTTAACACACTTATCAAGTATACTAACGGCACACGTTAGTTCCATATAAAAAAAAGCGTTAATTTAACTGATTTTAAAACATTGTGATTAATTAGCTTTATTGTGTAATTAAGAATTTTTGATTTGATTTTGAACTTAATTGAAGTCTGTGTGTGTGTGTCTCTCTCTCTCTCTCTCTCTCTCTACACACACACACACACACACACACACACACACACCCCACTACCTAAAACACATTTTCTGTTTCATTGTGTTCGGTGATTTTAGATGTTTTAGCTCTTCCTCGTGTTTCACTGCACACCCTCAAACATTTCGCCTGCCTTGCACTATTTGGACGGACCCCTACTACGTGTATGACCGGGTGCCCCTCGTGCTTCACGTGCCGACGTGACGTTACACTCCCGCGCGATCACTGTCTGTATAGAGAGTTTTTATCATCCGACACAATAACTACACTAATATTAATCTAATGAGACGTTTATGCACTCGGTGACTTTCAAAATGATTAAAACTGGAGGTGTAAAGGTTGAGAGGTCAGGCAAACGTGCTAACCTTTCCATAATAACTCACAAATGACAGTGAATAGGCGCGAATTCTGACTTAGTGTGTAACATTCTCTTCTCATTTAAACATCGGAGCGCGGTTTCATCATCATGCTGACATATTTGTAGAGCTTACTTTTCTGCCCAGAGTACCATACGATATTGCCATTTGAACCATACTGCACGTTGAGGTTGGACCGAAAACAATGGTTGTGCCACCAGCCGGACTGATGGTAGGCCGCACAGTTAAATGTGGAGTACTGATCGTGGTCTCTGTCTGGCGTGCTGAACGGCTGGTTATTGAGGTAATAATGTTCCTGTCCGCGGGCCTGCACGATGAGACCGTCACCTGGCCAGACAGAAATTGGTTATGCTTGAACTGTAGTACGAGTGTATACTGTCTCTCGTTCTCTCTCTCACACACACACACACACACACACACACACACACACACACACACACACACACACACACACACACACGCGCGCGCGCGCGCGCGCCCTCTCTCTCTCTCTCTCTCTCTCTCTCTCACACACACACACACACTCTCTCTCTCTCTCTCTCATTATACAAACGAGCGATAAAAATGGTTATTCCTGGACCTATTCCGACTATACAAAAACTAGAGGAGCAAAGCCTTCTTGGCTCACTTGTGAAATGGGTCAAAGTCATTCAAAAGAGTATGTTTCTAAGACCTTGACCTTGGGTCAAGGTCATTCAAATGAGATCTGTTAGTGAAGAGCTTATCAGTGACTATCATTATGCCAAATTTGATAGCTCTAATGTTGGTAGTTTCTGTACAAATGGTAACGTAAAATTTCACAACAGACAGCTGTAAGGTCAAGGTCTCTCAAATGGGTATGCCTGCATAAGTCTCTTTGCTGTCTATCATTGTGCCTTGTTTGGTGCCTCTGCTGTTTGTTGTTTCCAGGAAAATGCTTACGTTAAAGTCTCCACAAAACATCTTGAATGGCCTTGACCTTGACTCAAGGAAATTGAATACAAGTACGCCAGTACATGTACAAGTTATGCCAGTACAGGTTTTGTCAATGTCTATCATGCCATGCATAGTTTGATACCTCTGGTACCACTACATTCTGAGAAAATGGCAATTTGAAATTTCCAATTAGACACCTTTGATGACCTTGACCTTCAGTCAAGGTCATTCAAAATGGCATATCTTGAAAGGTCTTGCTGCTGTTTATCAGCAAACCAGGTTTGGTGCTTCTGCTGTTTCTTGTTTCTGAGAAAATGCCAATGTTAAGGTTTTGGAAGGTTTTCCGCAAAAAAGCTTGCATGGCCTTGACCTTGAGTCAAAGTCACTGAACACAGGTATGTCAGTAAATGTGTTGTCAATGTCTATCATCATGCAAAGTTTGATGTCTCTGGCTTTTCTAAATTCTGAGAAAATGCCAATGTAAAATTTTCAAACAGAGAGCTTTAGTGACCCTGACCTTGGGTCAAGGTCAGTCATTATGGTATGTTTTGAAAGGTCTTATGGCTGTCTATCAGCGTGCCAAGTTTGGTGCCTCTGCTGTTCATTGTTTCTGAGAAATTGCCAATGTTAAGGTTTTGGAAGGTTTTTCTCAAAACAGCTTGCATGGCCTTGACCGTGACTCAAAGTCACTGAACACAGGTATGTCAGTAAAGGTGTTGTCAATATCTATCATCATGCTAAGTTTGATGTCTCTGGCTTTTCTAAATTCTGAGAAAATGCCAATGTACAATTTTTAAACAGACAGCTTTAGTGACCTTGACCTTGGGTCAAGGTCAGTCATTATGGTATGTTTTGAAAGGTCTTATGGCTGTCTATCAGCGTACCACGTTTGGTGCCTCTGCTGTTCATTGTTTCTGAGAAAATGCCAATGTTAAGGTTTTGGACGGTTTCCGCAAAACAGCTTGCATGGCCTTGACCTTGATTCAAAGTAACTGAATACAGGTATGTTAGTAAAGGTGTTGTCAATGTCTATCATCTTGCAAAGTTTGATGTCTCTGGCTTTTCGAGATTCTGAGAAATGCCAATGTAAAATTTCCAAACAGACAGCTTTAGTGACCTTGACCTTGGGTCAAGGTCAATCACTATGATATGCTTTGAAAGGTCTTATGGCTGTCTATCAGCTTGCCAAGTTTGGTGCCTCTGCTGCTCATAGTTTCTGAGAAAATGCCAATGTTAAGGTTTACTGCGGACACACAGACAGACACACACACAGACACACAGACAGACGACGGAGGGTTATTACATAGACTCACTTTGTTACACAAGTGAGCCAATGAAACGGATGAACATTCTTAGTCTCCGAGAACAGCTCATGTTTAACAAATGTGTGTTCATGCAAATTCTCCATAATGCGGCTCCACCTTATTTAGCATCTCTTGTCGGACTGGACCATACGCGTGTAAGGACTTCGAGGAATAACACTCTTCCCCTACCCCTACCTCACATAGATTTGTTTAAAACTAGTCTCTTTTTCGCAGGAGCTTTTCTCTGGAATTCATTGCCATCATGTATGAAAACGGTCCATTCACTGCGAACATTTAAGCAGTTACTTACGCAGTACCTTGCAAACCTCATGTAGCTCGAAAGCACATACTAAAACTGAGGGACACCCATTAGCTCACTGTTCGAGGTTTCTGATATGTAGCATCGTGCTCTTTTTAAATTTCATATGTAAATGCATATATATAGACATGTACATGTATTAGTCGCTGAATCTTGCTAACATGCGTATGCAGATGAGTGCTTGAGAGAGAGAGAGAGGAAAAAAAAAGGGGGGGGGGGGGGAGAGTCACCTGGAAATATTTGATCTTAATGTTTTAATTGTTTTTGCTAGATGTGTTTTAGTAGTGTGTAGCAACGGCAAGTTTGTAAATTGACATTCTTCTCTGTCAAAACTTTAACCGTTGGAAAATAAAGTTTCATCATCATCATCATCATCTCTCTCTCTCTCTCTCACACACACACACACACACACACACACACACACACACACACACACGTTCTCTCTCTCTCTCTCTCTCTCTCTCTCTCTCTCTCTCTCTCTCTCTCACACACACACACACACACACACACACACACACATACCAGCAGTGCCGCTGTAGCCGGCAACATGAAGTGTGTAGTACTGGTCAGGACCGTCGATATAGAAAGTGTCGTACAGCGCGTACGCCTTGATGTTGTTCCGGTCAGTCAGTTTCACACGTAAACTATAGTTCTTACTGGACGTCAGACGGTGCATGTTGGACAGTCCTGTCAGCATCATCCAAAAACTTCTTTTATTAAACTGTTTTATCAAGGTAACCAAAAGCAAGCATTTCAAGCTGCCTAGTTCATGACGTTGGGCAATTTCACAAGTTATAGGCATGAGATAATGCGTATTAATTTTGTTTCACTCGACTATTCGTTGGAATACATGACGTGCATTTTTTTCCAACTCAGGAAGAAGAAGAAGAAGAATTATTTCCCTTCAATAAGGGTGGGTGTTTGGGGGGGGGGGGGGGGGGTAAGTGGGTGGGTGTTTGGGGGTTTAACGTCCCGCTTTTCCAACACATAACCACATGGTGATATCAAAGACGGGGCAACGATTAAAAAACCAGCACAAAAATTTGGCCCCAGCCGAGATCGAACTCACGACCCGAGCATTAGAAGTCCAGCGCTCTACCATTCGACCACCCCGGCTCCCCTCCCTTCAATAAACAGGGCGATGTAGAACTACAGAACTACAGACAAAAATAAAATCGTAGCGCACTAAGTGGGATGCCGACACTATGCGTTCCACTGAATGGATTACAATCACAACAGAGACAGTGCTGATAGTAGGGCGATCGGGGAGGGAGGGGGGGGGGATGGGGGATTCACGTATAGGCCTCCTCACACAAATATCAATTACATGTATTATAACTTCAAAACAATTATGATGCTGCTACAATTATTTACATCTCTCGCCAGTGCAAATTTTCAGTGAGTTAACTGCGAGTGTTTTACGTCCGAAAATAGTAAGGAAACAGCGACAGAATAAGGTGTGACTTTTCATAACCCACTCAGTGGTTTACGAGTTCACAAAAACACACTCCGGTTACGTCGTCAGTCAAAGACACGCAGGAAGTGCGTCATTTCAAAAATTTGGTCATGGCCGGTGCATAGTTATTTTGTTCACTTTTGGGGGTGAAATTTTTTATTCCTTGAATCAGAAAAAAAAAATGATCGCACAGAAAACTTTCTGCGAAGTATTTGCGATTGCACTTTTGAATGTCAGTACATGAGCACACGCTTTGAAAGATATTCTTCTTAACATCAACCACTTTCAGCTGCTCTGCGCATCATTTTCTCACAAATCAGTGGGCAGAATTTGGAGGGGGGGGGGGGGGTTACATAAGTCACTAGTCACCTTCCCAGAAAAATAAAATCTCGCAGAAAATGTATGCTACTAGAGGTAAGAGACTGAATGCTCGTGGTATAAACATCCTACATGATTAGCTCTCGTGGTTTACCACGAAAGAAAACCACGAGATTTTTTAATTTTTGCCGTACTCATCACTCACCCAGCCAGAACTCCCCGTTCAAATCCCCGAACCCGTTCTCATAGTCGGTCCAGTTTCTGTTGAAGTCCACGGACCCGTCTTGACGTCTCTGCAAAACCTGCACCATAAAATACATGTAATGGTAGGTTTGGAGTACCAAGAGCAAGAACTACCAGATATACAAGATCATTTTGTGTCCATGGCTATTGGAGCTGCCAACCCAAGTAGAACGCGCACGAGAGAGAGAGAGAGAGAGGGGTGTGTGTGTGGGGATTGAGGAGAGAGGGAAAAAGAGCAGAGCGAGTGAATGTGCAGAGTAAATGCCGGAATGAGTGTTCGATGTGATATGTGATAGATTGTATGTGATACTGTGTTTTCTTTTCACTGGTAAAGACTGTTTAGTTTACTCATTTTTTTTCTTGTGCGTCTTTTTTATTAAAATGTTTATTGTGTGTTTACTAGTATGCGGGTCAGAAATGCAATTTCCCTTTTCGGGATCAATAAAGTAGTATGTATTATGTATTCTGTAATCGTAATTACACACAAAAAAAAGTGACTGTCCAGATGCCTGGCATTTAAGGAACCCGACTTTGCGATCCTTGGCCAAACTCTTTGCGGGAACTCTAAACAAGGTCAATTTTTAAAACCTCCCTTCGCCAGCGATTGTTACTTATACCCGAAAACCTTATCAACCATCCAGGTCCCTTCGCTCTAGCTCCGAACGCCTTCTTGTCGTACCTAAGACCTACACTAAATCCTTTGAACAACGTTCATTTCAGTATCAAGCCCCTGTAATTTGGAATTCTCTTCCCCAGTGCATTCGAAATGCTTCTGACTTACTTGATTTTAAAGCCAAACTCAAAACCTTCTTGTTCAGACTGTCCTACGACTAGTTTCACAACAGATCTTGACCCATCCTGGGCCCTGTTGCTGGTGGAATGGCAGGGTGTGTGTGTGTGTGTGTGTGTGTGTGTGTGTGTGTGTGTGTGTGTGTGTGTGTGTGTGTGTGTGTGTGATGACAGCATGAGTTGTAGATTCATATTAGTTTAGTCAGAAATTGTAAAGCGCGTTGAGCTCACCTCCTGGGGATACTGCGCTATATAAGAATGCTATAATATTATTATTATTAAAACGAAAACGGAACATTTCTAAACTAAGTACACTTAGACAGGTCTTGTAGGTGCGTCCCAATGCAAGAAGAACAGTTTATTAAAAAGACTGTGTGAAAAAAGACCCTCGGCTCAATATACATGCCATTCTTCAATCTTGATTGACACGCCTTTGTTTGTACATGTACTTTCAGTTCTTACTCACATCCAAACCTTACACAGTCTTATGATTTACTGCTGCTGCCTATCACTTTCAAGAAACCAGCACACACACACACACACACACACACACACACACACACACACACACACACACACACACACACTTACAATCCAGCCGCCCCCTGCCGTCTGCTGGTCGCAAAAGACTTTGATGTTTACACCATTCACTGTCAGGGTGTGCACACTGTTGCTTCTGTCGTATTCCCGCACGTCCACACAACTAGTTGGTTTTTGAGTCGGCTGGAGGACGGGGCAGCTGTTGTTTTGACCGGCCAGTACCTCTGCTATCGTTTCAATCCCACCACCCATTTTGTCCATTCCCTCATTTATTTTCTCCAAATTTTGTGCCAGTTTGTTTGCTCTCGCGTCTTCTTTCTCTCCCGTCTTCTCTACTGCTCCTGTGATCTGCTCTCCTAGTTTCTGTATCCCCTCCGCTATTTTGTCTCCTAATGTAACCCCAAGTTTCTCTATTCCCTCTGTCATTTTCTCCCCTAGCTGTTCTACTAACTTCCCCACCTCCCCGGCCTGTTTTTCCTTATCCTCAAGTTCAGTAACTCTCTCGGTAAGTTTACGCAGAGCCTGCGTCAGTTGTTGCCGACTAAACACTTCATCCTGGCACCAGACGGTCTCCATAGCGACTGCCAGCAACGACAACAACAACAACGACATGACTGACATCCTGATGTTCATCTCTGGAAGGAGAAAAACATACATGCATTGTTCAGGCGTATTTGGTGGTGGGTGTGGGTGTGGGTGTGTTAATACTGCCTACTATAACGAAGTGACTGGTTTGGTACTTTTTCAGAATGTTTCAGTAGTGTTTTGCTTAACACGAACGGTATTGTTACACGGTGGGTGGGTGTTTGGGAGTTCAGCGTCCTTGTCCACCACGTATGGGTGATATCAAAGACGGGGCAACGAGAAAAAGGCCAGCACAAATATTTGGCCCCAACCGGGATTCAAACTCACGACCTGAGCATGGAATGTCCAACGCTCTACCATTTGGCTATCCCGCTTCCCCGGTATTGTTACAGAGAGAGTATATAACACTAAAATATTGAACAACCAAAAACAGTATTGAGATTAAATATGACACAGATTAGCTGTGCTCTCTGAAGTGGAAAACAATTAGAGGTACTGTACAATCAAAAATTAATGTTGATAATTTGGCAAAGATTTCTATCAGAATATTTCTTCTTCCTCGACACTGGCTAGTCGCACTCGCATCTAATGCAAATAATGTGTATGTGTGGTCATTTTATACGTGGTCTTTCAAAACAACAACAACAACAAAATATATGACACTGCAAAATTTATACAAACACCTCCCACATAACGATAAACAAGAAAATAAGAACTGAAGGCAGAATCTTTCCGTCATTGCTTGGCGATGTAAGACAGCTTGTTTCACAGCCCCAGAATTCGTAATTAGTTACATCATATGACAAGGTTGGCAACGGAACAGCAAACTCACACCCGGGTTGGTTCCGTGTCCAACCCTGTCATACTCTCAAGACAGTTTGGCGAGCGCGCGTTTAGCTTCGTTGCTCCATCACCTTGGAACGCGCTACCTGCCGGGCTGAGAGACTTGACCGACATAGATCAAGCTTGACTTGAAAACGTTTCTGTTTCGGCTGGCTTTCGGCCAGGTTCGTATTCTTCTTAATAATTCAGCTGCTGTGTGTGTGTGTGTGTGTGTGTGTGTGTGTGTGTGTGTGTGTGTGTGTGTGTGTGTGTGTGTGTGTGTGTGTGATGAATGCGGGAGTACGCGCATTCACATTGTGAGAATTTGCGCTGTAGAAGTACATTCATTATCATTATTATATTATGCAGCCAATACACAAGGGAGTGAACTCTGGGCCTGTGGCCTATTCGCCTAAATGGTGGACTGCAGACAAAACAGATGTAAGCTTCTCTTAGAAAACTATTATTTACCTTTGTAGTGTCGACCAGCTCTACCAATACCTGTAAAATATCTGGCCACTGGAGTACCCGGTTAAACATCCGCCACAAGAGTGATACACCGTGTTACTCTGACCAGATTTATACCTGCAGTTCTCCTACACAATCGATTATGTCTGGTCATGTCGTATCTGTTTGTGTCAAAGCCGGATTTCTCACTTTTCAATGCAAGCAGGCGACATCTTGCAAAGTGTAAATGTATATATGTATCATGGCCTGAAAATCATCATTATGGAAGAGAGCGCGGTACAGCTTTCACTGCAATGTTGGGCAGCGTTTAAGTAGATTGTTCGAATCTTTTCTACCAAATCGGGCTGGATAGTTGAAGGTTAGGGGTTTGAATCCCGACAGGGCCGTGTGTGTGTGTGTGTGTGTGTGTGTGTGTGTGTGTGTGTGTGTGTGTGTGTGTGTGTGTGTGTGTGAAAATGACATGACACATGACAGGAATGTGTTGTGGTGCCTTCGAACCTACTGTAATTTCAAAGATATGACAGATGGGACATATTGGTTCATATGTTACAACGGCCACACCACAGAAGCATGTGCCCGCATGATATTATGCTTTTCTCATCGCAAGCATCCAAGATAAATTTGTGAACTTTGAACCTCTCTCTCTCTCTCTCTCTCTCTCTCTCTTGGACGCTGTCTTCTGTGTACTGCCCAGACAGAACTGAAGACCCGAGCCTTCACCGGGCGTCAGGTTTAAGTCAACTGCACCACAGGTGTGAAAACGTCCCTCAAATGTGTGAAACGATTTTCCCTGCAAGGGAAATTTTCTAGAATCTTTCACGCTCGGCCCAGAACGGAGAGCTGGGCAAAGCACACAGATGAGCGGAAAATATGAAGAATGGCAAATAGTTCGGAGTGGGGTGTTTTGAAGAATCTGAGAAAATGACACGTGAAAGGAAATGTCCTTGGAAAGTGTTCTCGCCTAGCGACAGCTGGTTTTGTGGACATGTACTTTTCGTTCTGTCTGTCTGTCTGTCTGTCTCCTCGTCTCCGTCTGTCTGTCTGTCTGTCTGTCTATCTTTTTCATTCTTTCTCCACCACCCCCCTCCGCCACTCTCTCTCTCTCTCTCCAGTTTGCAAACTGGCGAATTTCTGTCAAAACTGTTACCGTTGATAAATAAAGTTTCATCATCATCATCATATCTCTCTCTCTCTCTCTCTCTCTCTCTCTCTCTCTCTCTCTCTCTCTTCAGTATCCTTGAATGTCGAATAGCAGGACAGACTGTAAGACAGGCAGCAATGCCTAAGTGCTCTATCCTGAATAAAAACGTTTCATCATCATCATCATCATCATCTCTCTCTCTCTCTCTCTCTCTCTCTCTCTCTCTCTCTCTCTCTCTCTCTCTCTCCACATGCACACCCCTTGTCAAGAGGTTCTTGTCTACGACAATGTCGAGTCGATTCTCTCTCTCTAAACACACACACACACACACACACACACACACACACACACACACACAGTGTAATTTTCTTCACCCCGTGTCTGCAATAAGAGAACGAAGTTTCATTTCTAACTGCACCTGTTGATAAATGTTGCACAACCTAAGAGAGAATTTGCATCTCATCTTTCTCTAGAGGAGAAGTAAAACAAGATGTTTACGGATCACCAGATAGTCCCAAAGCACAAGACTAGACGCTCAGCTCATAAATGTTTAAAACAGAAACCGCCTTCTGTTGGCCATTCAGTTTACCCGCATGAACCGCATGGAAAACGTACACAATAGTAACCAGCTAAACCAGAAACTGTTTCTCAGGGAAATCACTCCAAGAAAACCTGGTAACGGCGAGCAACGGAGGAACAGAACGAACACTACTAACTAAACTGTTCCGACTATATGGTAGTAGCTAGCGCGGCAGTGGTGACTGATTTTTTTTTTTTTCGCTGCCCCAACTCTACGCCAGCTCCAGTGGTGTTCCGCCCTGGTCATGGGTGGAATCCAAGAGGGCTCGAAAGCTAGGGCAATTTTTATTATGCATGATGATGGAAATGAGGATGATGGAAAGATGATGTTATGGAGGTCCGTGTGGTTTGGGACTGCGGGAAAGGGTCGCATTCCACGCTTCCTGTCATAAACATCCCGGCGTTAACCAGGCCCGGAAACTACGGCACCTGCGTTGCCGGCCGTGTAATCATCCACATCATAAGACGTGTCAAACCAAGGGAAGCACCCCCAAAGTCGCACCCGTGAAGTGGGTGAATCTCGGCTGTGTGGCAACAGCCTTCCCACTGGGCCTATAGCACCCCCGCTCTGGGTAGGAGCCGACCTAGGTAGGAAAAACCCCGCTTGCCTCGGCTTGGGCTCGAATCAGGGTCTCCCGGTCCCATGGTCCGAAGTGCTAACCACTACACTACGCGGGCCGGGACTGAAATCTTGTTACGGCTATGGTCGAAGCTCGGGCACAATGAGTTGAATTGGTCTTGTCTGTTGTCCTCGAAGAACGTTGCCAACCTTTGGGTGTTCTGATCTTTCTCTGACGGGTTGCCAGTCTCTGCGGGAGAGGATAATCTTCAACAGATAAACGTGACTGCCTCTTGTACAGCCGACTGACTGGCACGCTAACAATAGCATGAAGTAGCTTTACCGTTATACGATGGCGTGATAGGAGGATTGTTTTACACTCAGGCGGCCAACTCAGAGTTTATCAGTCAACTCAGATGTACTTCACCTGGGGGCTGGTGAAAAGACTGGACTAGTCTAAGGGTGGGTGGGTGTTTAACTCTTAAAACCCCAAGCAAATATCGCAATTTTACTTCAAATCTTCAGATTTTTAGAAGCCACTCCACATCAAGCCATATTATGCAATCCAGCAGTCTGGGGCTTAGAGGGGAAGGCCCACGCGCCCTTGCGTAATAGTGGCTTGAAGTGGCTCCTACTGGTGTGCAGTGGCTTGTTCTTTTTCACCAGTCTCATCAAGGGGTGGTCCGGCCCGGGCTCTTAAGAGTTAAGGGTTTAACGTCCTTCTCCACCACATAAAGTATAGTCTGTTTCATCCTAAAGCGTCACTTCACTTGCAAGAGAAGTGAGCGGAAGGCGCATGCACTGGCTCAGGTTTTGGTTCAGTCCTAGCAAAGACAGCCCCAAAATGCTTCATATTTGTGACCCCTTCTCGCGAAAGGGACCGTAAGTCACGCTAGGCCGAACGCCGCAACAGGCGAAAAGAGTGCCGGGGGTCAGTATGGCCGCCTTGTGAATAGCCAACGTCAACTGCTGATATCTCTGTCAATTTTAGTAGTACAGCTTCTATTCTTATTTTGAATTAAACTGCATAACCAGTAGATTGCAGTGATATTCATAGCTCTAAATTGATAATTTTCGACTTATGGTCCCTTTTGTGAGAACGGGTCACATTTTGCACACCTCTAAATAGTATCATGTTCTTATCACCGTCATAAGCCTAGGTCGGTTTGTGAGCTTACAAGACCTACAGACTGTATTATTCTTTAACGTTTTTTTTTTTTCTTCTTCTGATTCTTGTGAGTGATTTGGGTGGGTTGCGTTTGGGCTTTTCCGAGCGCGTAGTCGGTGCAGCGTGTTTTGACCCCATGCTTCCCATGTGCACAGGGGAGCCGGGGTAGCCGAATGGTAGAACGTTGGACTTTCAATGCTCGGGTCGTGAGTTTGAATCCCGGCTGGAGCCAAATATTTGTGCTGGCCTTTTTCTCGTTGCCCCGTCTGTGAAATCACCCGTACGTGATGGAAAAGGACGTAAAACTCCTAAACACCCACCCACCCACCTACCCTTCCCCAGTGCACAGGAGAAAATGGTGACCAGGAAGTTAATTTCGAGTGCTGCAGGCCGAAGGACTCGATTGCACAAGGTCTCAAAATGCCTGTATATTCCCTATTAGCCTTCACTGGCAGCTTGCCTTTTGTTGTGACCGCCTGGCATGCACCTTGAACTGTATAGCACAAAAATCACGAAAATCATGCTTTTTCGTGACAACAAAAATCACTACAAACTAGCACTTTCGCCAAACAGTGTACCTCAAATAAACACCAAACATGACCCCACGGTCAATTTCTGTCCTTACACCTGCACCAGATCACTGACATGTGACGGATTATCCGCCATACCTGTTTCGGTGACACGGTTTTGTGAGTTTGGGATTGTATTCGCCAACGATTTTCGGCGAGAACCTTTTTTATAGAGCCACTTTTGCAAAGAAAAGGTTATTGAGGAAATTGTACCCTAATAAATTATACGGCAGGAAGTATTCTCTGTCACTCCGTTTCTTCTCGGCGGAAATGAAACCAGCATAAAAATAATCAACTATTTTCACAATTTTTCTAAAACTCTACAGTCCTTTTCAACGAATGTAATAATTCCACAATAATACTTTGACGTCAGTCACTGACGTCACTGTTTCTTGGAGGTTTGAAGAGCACACGTCAAATCCTGAGAGTGATTGCCTTTTACGTCATTGTCACTTGGGGCTTCCACGAGGAACACTTTAGGCTATTTACGATGCTTTACGTTTTGGGTGGGTGGGTGGTGTTCGGGAGTTTAACGTCCTTTTCCACCACCTAAGGGTGATATCGAAGACGGGGCAACGAAAAAAACGCCAGTACAGATAGTTAGCCCCGGCCAGGATTCGAACTCACGACCCGAGCTTTGAGAGTCCAAGGCTCTAACATTCGGCTATCTCGGCTGCCCTGGTATGCAACGTACTCTACCGCCCAAACTTAGTTCAATAATAATAATACGTGCATTAATATAGGTGTTTTATCCCAAATATTTGGCTCAAAGCGCCGCGAGCTAAACCCATCACGCACGCTCACGGGAATCACACGCATTCTCTCACACACTGGACATGAGCACATAACAATCACGTGGTGCGAAGGGCCAGCTCAGCAATTTAAGTTTCCGAATTTTAGAATTGCATTTATTTTTTTATTTTTGTGGGCTGAACATTTCCAAAGCAGAGGGGGAGGAAGCCGGAGTACCCGGAGAGAACGGTCGGCCCGAATGAACGGTGCCACATACGAGAAAGAAAAATTCTTCGCTCCGAGTGGGACTCGAACCTGACCTCTCGCAATAGTGAGTAAGTCTTTACCACTAGACCACCGACCGCCACAGTTTCCTACCACAGTGACCCTTTCAGCAGCAGTTTTAAAATTCGCTGAGTTCAAGTCTGTCGACATAAACAGGCATGTCAATGAGCCTGCAGCCATAAGAAAGCCTGTTTACGGCTCATTCCATTCCAGTCGTGACAGTATTACTGCAAACTGCATTCTATGTTCTTAATCTGCATTGCAAAGCACCGCATCAACAAGTGTTAAACGACCTCGAAAGACAGCAGTGGATATATAAGGAGTGTGAAGTCTGGCCTAGAGTCAAGGATCTCGTAAATCCATAAGTTCTTTTGTGATTCTGATCAGTTCAGTTCAGCTCAGCTCAGCCCAGCCCAGCTCAGCTCAGCTCAGTTCAGTTCAGTTCAGTTCAGTTCAGTTCAGTTCAGCTCAGCTCAGGTCAGTTCAATTCAGTTCAGTTCAGTTCAGTTCAGTTCAGTTCAGTTCAGCTCAGCTCAGCTCAGTTCAGTTCAGTACAGTTCAGCTCAGGTCAGTTCAGTTCAGTTCAGTACAGTTCAGTTCAGTTCAGTACAGTTCAGTTCAGTTCAGTTCAGTACAGTTCAGTTCAGTTCAGTACAGTTCAGTTCAGTTCAGTTCAGTTCAGCTCAGGTCAGTTCAGTTCAGTTCAGTTCAGTTCAGTTCACCTCACCTCACCACACCTCAGTTCAGCGCGGATCGATTCGGTTCAGTTCAGTCCTCTGCCCTGTCAAAAGCCCGTACGCTCCCAATCGCTCACAAGTGTCATGAGGGTCGTTCTCGAAACTGTTCCAGTGCCGCGGATAGTGGATGATCCTAACATTCACATAGCATGATAAACATCCAGACTGCGTGATAAACATTCTTATAGTGCTTTAAAGTGTCAGACAATCTTGAAAACTGAAGGGCAGATCTGTCAACACTCACATATCTATATCGCCCAATAGTAGGAAGTGCTTGACAAATCCATTGCGCTTAACCCCTTTTTTCACCACCTGGTGGTAGGAGTCAGTGCCACAGTAGTGATATTGCAAACCTGCGTTGTCTCGTTTATGCCTTCTCGAGGCAATACGTTGATCGGCATGCACTTGACCCATATATCCCAAGGTCAGACTGGTCAAGTGAAGGTCTCTAATTAATCCGATTGTGTAGACTGAATCAAACACTTGAAAACTGTTGAAACAGGTTGGTGGAAAAAAGCGGAGTTTTTTTGTGTGAGTGTGTGTGTTTGGTTTTGTTTTTGTTTTGTTTTGGTTTTGTTTGTTTGGGTTTTTTTTTTTTTTTTTTTGTTGCTCAGTCGAACATGACAACTGCAGTATTTTCAAGGCACTGTTGATAACAGTTTTGGTTTGGGGGAATGTTTTATAACTGATCGGTAGTTTGATAGGTACTCTCTCTCTCTCTCTCTCTCTCGCCCCACCCCGCGTGTGTGTGTGTGTGTGTGTGTGTGTGTGTGTGTGTGTGTGTGTGTGTGTGTGTGTGTGTGTTGTTGTTGTTGTTGTTGTTGTTGTTGTTTATGATAGTGATAATAATAATAATAATAATAACTGAGTATTGCGAAGGCGCTTTACTCGGTTTCTTCAACTGGCTCAAAGCGCCGCGAGCTGAACCCAACACGCACGCTCACGTGAACGATACGCAGTCTCTCACACCCTGGACAGCTCAGCAATTTAAGTTTCCGAATTCAGAATTGCATTTATTTTCAAATTTGTGGGCTTAACATTTCCAAAGCAGAGGGGGGGGGGGGGGGAGCCGGAATACCCGGAGAGAACCCCCGACGGTCGGCCGGGATGAATTGTGTCACGTACGAGGTCCCGAGTAGGACTCGAACCTGACCTCTCGCATTGGTCTCTCAGCCATTATACCACCGGCCTCCCCTGTTTGTTTGTGGTGTTTGTTTTGATAACTCTTACACAGGTGTTATTTCACCTTCATGTGCGTGCCTAATCGTCACGTGTCACATGTCTGTCTGATAATCTATTTGAGTTGTGGTAGCTGATAAAAGAAGGAGGAAGTTGCAAGCAGCGGAGTTTGTTCAAATGTTAGAGGTCAACAGTGATACCAACTGCGCATGTTTTTCATTAATTATGCCCGCAACTGGTTTTCCCCTTCTTGTGTGTGTGTGTGTGTGTGTGTGTGTGTGTGTGTGTGTGTGTGTGTGTGTGTGTGTGTGTGTGTGTGTGTGTGTGTGCAGATTCAAGTATGTGGGGAAACAATCTCAAGTGATTCTGAAGTGGAACGTGACGAGAGAGAGAGAGGGGGTGTGTGTGTGTGTGTGTGTGTGTGTGTGTGTGTGTGTGTGTGTGTGTGTGTGTGTGTGTGTCTCTCTCTCTCTCTCTCCCCCCCCCCTCACTCACTCACTCACACTCTCTCTTTTTCATTCATTCATTTATTCATTCATTCATTCTGCCCCCCCCCCTCTCTCTCTCTCTCTCTCTCTCTCTTGTGTTCATTTGTTTGTATTGTTCTTTTCGTGTTTCCTTCTTGTTGTTTCTCGTTATAGGTTTGTTTTTTGTTTTTTGTTTTTTTGTTGTTGTTTTTTTTTGGGGGGGGGGTGTGTTTTTTGTTGTTGTTTTTTTTGTGGTTTTTTTGTATTGTTGCTGTTGTTATGGCGGTGGTTAAGTGAGGTGTGTTTTGGTTTTGTTTTGGGGAGTCGGGGTAGCCGAACGGTAGAGCGTTGAACTCAGTTCCAATGCTCGGGTCGTGAGTTCGCATCCCATCTGGGGCCAAATATTTTGTACTAGCTTTTTTTTTTTTCTCTCTCGGTGCACCGTCTTTGATATCAAATATACGTGGTGGAAAAAGGGCGTTAAACCCTCAGACACCCAACCTTGGTTTTGGTAGGGTTTGTTTGTTTGTTTGTTTGTTTGTTTCTTGCTTTTTGCCCATAAAGTAAAGACATTTCAAATATTCTGGACTCTCCTTGGCTTATATATGTTTAGTTTTCAAAAGTCTGAATAATTAAACTAAACTAATTTTGTTTTGCCCGGGGGAGGGGGGGGGAGGCGTTTGGGGGGGGGGGGGTGCTTCTTCAAAATCGCTGATTTTGTGGTGTGTGTGTGTGTGTGTGTGTGTGTGTGTGTGTGTGTGTGTGTGTGTGTGTGTGTGTGTGTGTGTGTGTGTTTAGGGCTCTATTCTGGGTTTGGTTTTGTTCTCATTTTTTATGTTTGGGTGGGATTTGAGTGGGGTCTGGAGGGTGTCTGGTGTATGTTTCACTGTTCCGTGACGAATGTGCCCTCAAAACCTCGTGTTCGCGGGGGGGGGGGGGGGGGGGGGGTGTTGTTGCTGTTGTTTTATAGGTGTGCAGCGTCTGTTTATGGCAGCAACATTCAAAATTACGGTGTGTTGATGACGAATCCAGTTGACCTTTTCAAATTGCACGCGTCACGGGAACTACTCCGCTAAGGAAAAACGTCACCCACACACGATCGACGTAGTGTACAGCTGCCCTTATTTAAAGACACTGTTTCCATGTTTACTGGGCTTCAAAGAAGACAGTTTATGATTCGCTTGTGTGAGTATCTGTATGCTCGATATACTCTGTCTTAATGGTTCGTACAGTTTTAAAGCGATACAGCGCTGTTTAAGTCTGCGCGAGCGGTCGAAAATTCAAATTCTCCGAATGAGTACCGCAAGCCTCTCGCTCAGTCCTCGTTTTAGCCGCGTCGTGTACTTTCCTGTTGGCTCAGTGCCAGTCTTTGCGATGCTGTCACTGTGCAGGTGTCCAAATGGTGTGCTGCTAAACACCACAAAAAAATCTCAGAACGATATGTGAGCATAAAAATCTTAAGAATCGTGCCTTTTAAGGTTGTACACTCAAAACCATTCAAAAGGACCTCTATTCTATTCTCCACTGTTTTGTTGCAATTATCTACTAATAGGGAAAAGTATCTGTTTCACGTAGTTGTAGGGTTGATTTAATCTGATGTGCATGGCGTTGATAATAAAGATGCCTTTGGCGAGAGAAATCCCTTTGTGAAAAAGGCGAGGGTGGTAAAGGGGGCCGTCAGAAGCAGAGAGAAGAGCATTAGATTAGTAATCTGCGTCAGACGTAATTGGAAACTATTTCTGTCCTCGCGCGCGAGTGATTCACAACAGGAAGTTTATTTTTGTGCTGTTTGGTTTTCCTTCTTTCCTTCAGCTGCCTCTTGCGTAATTTCCGATAATCCGTTATAAATTGCTTCCGCCCCTGCATCGTCTCCATTCCTCGCTCGCCTCGTCTGCAGCTATGAACGCTGTCAAGCGACAGCAGGGCAAAAACATATCAAGTCTCCAGCACTGAAGAGCTCTCAGGGTAGTTTACTCTACTAACATCTCCGGTCAGAGAAACGCATGGGACTGAAGTGGAAGGCGGCTTCCCGTACAAGTCTTCTTCAGACGACAATTGAGCAGAAGGTATTTGTTGAGTCAACAGGCATACATTATGCTAATGCAAGTGAGAGTAACGGCAGTTGAGCTTGAGGCCTTTTCAGGTTTGTGTTCACAGGCTTGTACAAGCGTATGTAGCCATGGCCTTATGGCTTGGGTGTTTGATGTCACAGTTTAACCTTGAGCGTGGGAGGGACTATCGTGTACTAATACTGTCGGTGGATCCAGATTAATGTTAACATCTGTTTGCAGTCACTTTGGCAAGAACATGAAGAGATCAGCAAAAACAGATTTTTTTTTTTAAATTGATTATCTTTAATATTACAGTATTGTCAGTGACGTTTTCAGTGCAGTTTCAAAAGTTTGGAGTCTGTTTTCAAACCTTGACGATGAAGAAGACGTTAAATACGCCATTAGTTTGGGGTTTGTTTGTGTATTGGTTTGTTTTGCTTTGTATTCCTGTTTGTTTTCTTGTTTTCGCTTTGCTTTTGTTGTTATTGTTTTGTTTGTTCGTTTGTTGTTGTTTTGTTTGTTTTTGTCTTGTTTGTTTTGTTGTTGTTTTTGTTGGGTTTTTGGTTGTTGTTTTGTGTTTGTTTGTTTGGTTGGTTGGTTGGTAGGTTGGTTGGTTGGTGGGGTTTTTGGGGGTGTTTTTTTTGGTTGTTGGTGGTGTTTTTTTGTTTGTTTGTTTTTTTATTTGTTTGTTTGTTTGTTTGTTTTGTTGTTGTTTTTGCTGTTTGTTTGTTGTTGTTTTTTTGTTTTTTTTGTTTGTTTGTTGTTGTTGTTTGTTTTTGTTTTTGTTTTTTTTTTTGGGGGGGGGTATTCTTGCTGTTGTTTTGCGCGGGGGGGGGGGGGGGACTTTGTTGCTGTTGTTTGTTTGTTTGGCTTTTCTTATCGTTCTCTTTTCCTTTTGGTTTCGTGTTAAATGTTTCCGCTTGACATCGGATTTTTTTTTAATTACAACAAGAGTTTTATAGATACCAATATACTGTTTGCATAAAAACTACATACTAGCACAACACGGGGGGGGGGGGGGAATGCTGTACATAACTGTACAATTTCCTTTTGTTATTGTCCTGGCAGGCTGTCCGGTCCTACGTGGAAACACAACCGCTGACTGTAAGTCACTGAAAAGTCACTTCCCAGCGACGATGGACCGGACTGAAAGAAACCTCATCACTTCTTTCATACACTCCACGCGTATAGACGACTCCATGGCATGTCCCCTGTGCTTAGAAGTGTACCGGTCTCCCAAAATTCTGCCGTGTTCACACACGTTCTGCGAGACCTGCCTTCAGACGCTAGCGGACTGTCATATTCCTAAGGGGCGTTTTGGGTGCCCCGTCTGCTCGAAGGGCGTCCAAGTTCCTCCAGGCGGAGCATCCTCCTTTCCAGACAACATGTACCTGAAGAGAAATGACTTGGAGAAAGCTCGGAAAGGCCTGTGGTGCCGGAGCCACAAGAGGGCGATTGAGCTGCATTGCTTGGAGTGTGATGAACTGATCTGCATCATTTGCCAGCTGACGAAACACAAAGAGCACAGTTTTGAGGACATGTCGTGCGTCTATGGTCGCTGCCAGGCTCAGCTGGTCGCGGAGAAGGTTCGTCTGGATGAGGAGCTGAAGACAGTGAAGGAACAGCTACTGTTCGCCACGAAGGAGCAGCGCTCGGTGCTGCAGAAGAACACGCTCGTGAAGGAGAACATACAGAAGAGGTACGAATCCATGATACAGGCAGCCAACCGGTACCGCGATGAAGCTCTGGCATCGCTGGACGAAGTCACCGACGACGTTCTCCTCTCGTTAGTTTTGGATTTGTCCGTAGTGCAAGAAAACATGGGCAAACTGACCAAGAAACTGCAGCGGGTGCAACAGGCGCTGGACAGCAAATCAGGCTGTGAGCTGGTGACTGTGGCCAGAGAGATTAAATGCAGCGAAGAGGTCGTGCAGAAGCTGACGACAAAACAGATGACGACCGTGTTCCGTCCTGTCCTCAACTTCAGCGCCACCCCCGACGCCACTCTAGAGCACATGCGCAACTACATAGGAAACGTGGCCAAGATGGAGATAGAAAAGTTACAGCCTGAAGTCATCGTTGTGGAGCAGTTCCGATGTGGGCAGGCTCCGGACACAGAGGTATACTGCGTTTGTCCGCTTGAGAACGGAAGAGTAACCGTCTCCTACGAGAGGTCCTGTTTCCCAGGCAACGTAGTGTCCCAGGAATTCAACAGCTCCGGCAACGTTCTGGAGACGTGGCCGGAGACTGCGCGGCGCGTTTCGTGGAAGTGTTTGGGAAGAGGCGAGAGCATGTTTGTCGAATGCAGGGAAAACTTTGTGAACACTTTCGCCAAGTCCTTGACTCCATTCTGTCTGGAACGTTCACCAGAAGCAGCCACAGTCATCAGGGTGGAGGTTATATCCCGGGAACCGCTGCAGACAAACGACGTCATGGATTTCCAGATTAACTGCAGCGTGCACAGGGCATTTGATGCTCACGTAATCGAGCAGCTATTTGTGGTGCTGGAGGAAGCGCAGGCACCAGACCTCCAGCGCACAGTGCGGCTGTACCGACGCCCACAGCCGGACGCCATCGCCACCTACACCCCGCCTGTGGCGCCCTTCCAGCCGTCGGACGTGTGTTTCTACACGCTAGGCGGTCACGAGGTGCTGCTGGTGGCTGATGAGCTCAACGACGCCATCCACGTGGTGAACGTGCAGGACGGGCGCCTGAGCTTCGCGCGCTACCTGGCCCCGGGCTGTCCGCTGCTGGTGCAACCCACGGCGCTCAACACGGACACCAGAGGTCGCCTGTGGGTCGCCTGTAGGGGCGGCAGTATCTTCGCTTTTGAACCCACCCCTGTTATGCCAGCCTGAGACTGACTTTGCGCTTTTTGTTTTCTGCGTGTGTACACTAGAAAAAAGATATGGGGTTGTTGGGGGTATTTTTTGCAAGCACTTTTTTTTTCGCGTGACTGTAAAACAAGGACCATGTGCACAAAGAACAAAGTGTTGTTTAATCACTTCCTGCTGAGGTTTAGAACCAGCGGGAACCATATAGAACATAAACTGAGACAGACGATGAGACAGATGTACCTTCAAATGGTAAAGTGTCTACGTTCTTCTCGAATCCATGATGCTTACATCCTTTCAGCGAATGACTCCGGCTCTAATTGTAAACAGACATTGCTTTCGTGCGTGAACAATGGTGACGACTTCAAACAGTTCGAGTAAGACCGAAGCAGCTTTGTGTCAACACTTTGGCGTTTCAGTCCTGCCAGCCTGACATGCAGCCCACCAACAGCCCACATATACTTTTTTAGCATATGCAAATACTCGAAATTGTGTACACCAAACAAGTGTCGTCTGTCACAGTAAAAGCCAACGTGACGGGGGATCTGCATACACTTTTGGTCTGACGTTCTGTTTGAACTTGCTGGGGTTTAAGAAAATATGAACATCACAGCAGGCCGAGAGAATCCCTGTGTTGACAAAGCGGTTCGTTTGGTGATGTATGTGTGCGTGCCGCAAGCTGATTAGCATGTGAATGGAAGGCTCTTAGGCCAAAGTGAAGTGTGGACAGAGACGATTTCACTTCTTGTGGTTTTACATCATTGTCTGTCTTGACACAAGCGACTCGAACACTGGGATAGTGAGTGAGTGAGTGAGTGAGTTTTTAAGGTTTAAAGCCGCGCAAGCCACAAAGACTAATTCGCGGCTGAGTGTGCCTGCACTACATGAAAAAAACAAAAATGTAACGTTGGACAAAGGATGCAAACTGGTCTAAGGGGCAAAATGAAGCTAGGACATGCAGGAGACGCTGCACCTTCATGCTAGTTTCTCGAACTCTGGGATAGTAAGTGAAAACTGAACAGAACAAACGTAAGAGACAAAACAAAAGCTTCTCAAAAGTGATGCATTTTTGGAGTCAAATTATTATTATTATTATTATATAATGTGTATATAATGGTAATTGAGTCATAATACTGGTCACGTATTCATGAAGCGCGTCTGACTAGAATAAGAGTGTTAAATCTGAACGGGCGTATAAAAATGGGAAATTACAATTGTTACGAGCGTGAACGGTCGTTTAGACATAAACGCGTTTGTCCTAGCTAAACGCGCGTCGCGAATACTAGACCTGGTATGTAAATAATAATTCTTCCAAAATGGAAACCTTATCCTATGATGTAATAACGTCGCTGAGCTGGTATAGCGTTGGACTTTCAGTGCTCGGATCGTGAGTTCGAATCCTGGCTAGCAACCAAAATATTTGTGCTGGCTTAGTAGTAGTCGTCGTCGTCGTAGTAGTAGCAGCAGCAGCAGCAGCAGCAGTAGTAGTTGTAGTAGCAATAGTAGTAGTACTACCAGCAAAAGTAGTAGTAGTAGTCGAAGTAGTAGTAGTCGTAGCAGTAGTAGTCGTAGATGCGGTCGTAGTAGTAGTCGTAGTAGTAATAGTAGTAGCTGTAGTTGTAGTAGCAGTAGTAGTAGTAGTAGTAGTAGCAGCTGTAGTCGTAGTAGCAGTAGTAGTAGTAGTAGCAGCTGTAGTCGTAGTAGCAGCAGTAGTAGTAGTAGCTGTAGTCGTAGTAGCAGCAGTAGTAGTAGTGCTTGCAATACTCCCGCGTTTCACTGAATTGTTCCGTCAGTTCACCGCTCAGTCCGCTCTAATACACGCAGTCAGTGTCAACTGTTTTCTGTAGAGACAGATTGTCTTGTGGTTATTATTTTGCTGATATTCAGCTTTTTCAAACAAAAGGTTTGCAGTATTGATCGCCTTTTAGATATAACTTGTGGACTTTTTATTGCTGCTTGTCTGCACTGCACTGTGTTGATATGTTACCGCTGTAAGAACGGAAAAAGCAAACTTTCACCGCTGGTCGGTGTTTGTTTGTTTGTTTGTTTGTTTGTTCGCTCGTTTGTTTGTTTGTTTGTGGTATTTTCTTTGTTTCCTTGTTTGTTTGTTGTTGATGTTGTTGGTTCGGGTTTGTTTGTTTTACTTCATGTCGTTGGTTCCTTGTTTGTTTGTTTCTAATTCTTTCAATTTCTTTCTTCTTTTTTGTCGTCTTCTTCTTCTACTTCATTTGTGGAGGAGGGGAGGGGGGTGTCATGTTTGTTCTGCGCTCCAGCAGTACTCTTTTTACAATATTTCCTTGTTATTTTCTGATACAGCGTAATACTTCTTCTTTAGTAAAAACATAGATAATGACTGATTTTCGCTGATAGCACCCACTACTTTAAACATAATTATGACCATTCTGAATCTGATCGCATTAAATTCAAATGAAGTAGTTTATAATGCCATTTGAATTCCATTTATCATTGCCAACACTAATGTTTTGCACACCTGTGAAAGGTACTTTTGAAGCTGGGTCGAGCAATTAGGTCACACTGTGTGCCTAGGATAAATTAGCATAAAGGCGCTGTGGTTTTCCTTATGGTGCTTCTCTCTCTGGGTGTACCAATTTCCAGTCAACTCACGACAACAGAATTTGCATAGAAATTAGGGAATTCCATTTCAAAGAGCCCGCTCTCTCTCTCTCTCTCTCGGGGAGCCGGGGTGGCCGAATGGTAGAGCGTTGGACTTCTAATGCTCGGGTCGTGAGTTCGTATCCCGGCTGCGGCCAAACATTTCTGCTGGCTTTTTCATCGTTGCCCCGACTTTGATATCACCCGTATGTGGTGGAAAAGGACGTTAAACCCCCAAACACCCACGCGCACTCTCTCTCTCTCTCTCTCTCTCTCTCGCGTTCAAACTGCAGTTGTTGGTTGTATTTTTTTTTAATTGTTAGACAAATAAGAGACCGCATATTCACCACTGATTTTGTTTCAAACTATTGCCCCACAAACTACTGTTCAAAGTCACCGAAACATAATTACAGTTATACATGTCGCAGTTGGCATACGGGTAGCATACCACCCTGGTCCCCCTTAATCCTCTGAGGTCCTGTTGCGACCTACTAACGATTGGGTTTCGCAGGAAAATCCCGAGGACACAGTCTTGACTTGTTATCTAACTTGGCAAGCCACCCAAAAGGTTACAGAGTTCATTCAAGTGTCGATCTGCAGGGGCAAAACACCAACGCGTGTTGTGGGTCCAGTAACATACGAGGAAATGTTTCTTTAAACCGCTCCTGCACACAAAAAGTTGGCTTAAACCATTAAAGGATGTTTAGCTTCCAGTTCGTTTTGGTCGGATAACCGGATAACCACCGGTGGTCTAGTCACCGATGCGAGAGGTCAGGTTCGAGTCCCACTCGGGGCAAAGAAATTTTTTCTCGTATGTGGCACCGTTCATTCGGGCCGATCGTCGAGGGTTCTCTCCGAGTACTCCGGCTTCCTCCCCCCTCCCCCCCCCCCCCCCCCCCCCCATCTGCTTTGGAAATGTTCAGCCCACAAAAATAAAAAATAAATGCAAGTCTAAAATTCCGAAACTGAAATTGCTGAGCTGTCCCTTCGCACCACGTGATTGTAATGTGTTCATGTCCTGTGTGTGATAGAATGCGTGTGATTCACACGAGCGTGCGTCTTGGGTTTAGCCCATTTGCGTGAATCAAACTCGTCAACGCTCAAGCAAAACCCCGCTGTCAGAATGGCTTTGGCGCTTCAAGTAACCTTCAGGTGCTAAGCACAGCCCAGTCAGACGGCGCGACTATGCTTTGGTGTTAACACGCCTGAAGGGTAAAGCGTAATACCGGTTGTAGACAATTTACCTCTGATTAGCGAAGCAGCATCTTGTATTGCTTATTTTCCGTGTCTATCTCGACGTCCGTATTCTCACTCTATTTCAAAGCTTTCGCCATTTCTCTGACCAAGCTTTAAGCTTTTTGGAACAACTTGTCCTGAAGGGCTAAAAGCCATAGGACGTAAAGCAAGCTAATGATGATGATGATGATGCTTTTGACTGTTCAACACCAGAACTTACACAAAATATTAAGGACGCGGATTAGACCAAAGTTCATCAGTGATGCTGGTCTTTGGTCAGAGATTTCCTGTGATGCTCTTTTGTCTTCTTCTTTTTTTCTGTTTTCCTCTGTTTTGTTTGCTTTACCATTTTTCACCTGTTTTATGACGAAAGGATTTTTGGGGGAATTTTTTTCATGTCGCTTATCATTGTAATACATACACACGTCACCAAGACATAAACCTCACATTAATTCTGATCAGCCATGCGGTATATCCGCTGTATCATGATGACCTCCTTCTGCACCATGCCTCCTGGGCCAATCAGCTATCGCGGTCCCCATCTCCTTGTACGATATCAGTCAATATCTAACCCCGGGGCGGTGTTTATCAGTTTGTACCTGCCCCTCCCTTAACCGTCAGTGATTTTCAACACGCAGTATTGAATACTTGAGGCTGACGTGGGTACTTCCTTGACTTTTTTCCTTGTGAATGTTCGGTCATTCACCTTCTCAGCTCCGCCCTTTGTGTGCATGTGATGCAGAAAGCGGAAAATTACTGCCGTGACTTTTTACAATATACAATTGCTGTAATTGGTAGGCTGAATGTATTATCGACCTTTTTCACAGTAATGAGTGAAGGAGAATGCCGACAAAATGCTGTCATGTTTTACATTTTGACGTCACGATTTTGAACGTAGAATTTGTGTAATTTGAAGGTGAATGTATTCTCGACCTTTAAAATTCAAAAGTGTTGTGTGATGCAAAATGCGGAAATTGCTGTAGTTATTGATATTTGTCTTGACGTTTTACAATACACAATTGCTGTAATTTAAAGGCTGAATGTATTTTCGACTTTTTTAAAGCGTTGTATGATGCAAAAATAATGAAACCTGTCGTGTGTATTAACATTTGTCTTGACGCTTTACAATGTACATTTGCTGTCAGTGGTAAACTGAACGTATTCTCGGCGTTTTCATAGTGTTGTATGATGCAAAATACAAGAAATTGCTATCGCTGTTTAAGGTTTTGTCGTCTCGGTTTTGAGCAAAGAATTGCTGTAATTTGAAGGTGAATGCATTCTCGGGTTTATCAAAGTGCGTTTTGTCGCGAGCTTTGATTATTTCAGGGCGTGGTACATCAGCAGCATGTGACGAAATGCTTTGGTTTTCTCTTTTGGTAATGCACTGGTGAATTGATTCATTACCAGTTATTGTAAAAAAAAAATTGCTCAATATGAAGATTTATGGAAGATTCGAGAAAATTATTATTTCAACGAGACACCTAGACCCTTGTAGCATATTATGGTAGAGGTTACGAGCACGATTTCACTATTTACAGCGGAGTCATTAGCCAATCGGCTGTTGGAATTTCTCCAAATTTTGCAATATAAGACTATACAGCCTTGACATAGTTCTTGATCACATTAAGAGTTTTGCTCGTCCCCCGTATTCATCCTCGCACTTTCTCTTTAGTAAAATGTACAGTTTTTATGTTAAAAAAAAATGAAATAAAATGTTTTTTGAGAAAACGAAGTTTTCATTTTGATGTCCTTGTTGTTGGCTGCCTCGGCGGTTGCTTTGTTGGTTGTTTCGATTGATTGCGTCTAACCTTATCTAAGCTCTAGGCGCTTTACATAAAATACATATTTATTCATATTAAGACATAAAAGACACAAAAGACAGATAAAACAAACACAAGACAGGTAGAACTGACAAAACAGATAAAAACTAATAAAAACTCATATCCAAACACACACACACACACACACACACACACACACACACACACACACACACACACACGTTCCCTGTGCACACACGCACTCACACCAGCAGAACGACAACATGGCACAGCTATGAGAGGGTGAAGAGATGGGTTTTCAGTCGGGACTTGAAGGTTTCCTTGTTTGAACTGTTTCTGATTGTAAGAGGGAGCTGATTCCAAGTAACAGGGGCCTGGTAACGGAAGGAACGCTGACCGAATGATTTAGTTCTGCAGGAGGGAATCTGGAATATGTAGGTGTCAGAGGATGAACGCAGTTGTCGGGAGGGAGTGTAGATGTGAAGGAGGTCAGAAAGGTATTGAGGGCCAGTGCCACTGACTGAACTGAAGCAGATTGATGAGACGTTGTAGCTGATTCTCTGTGGAATGGGAAGCCAGTGAAGACTTTGCAGTAGAGGGGTAATGTGGTCAGACCTTGAAGCTCTACAAATCAGACGGGCTGTTCTGCACTTTCTGAAGACGATCCAGCAGAGCCTTTGATGCACCAGACAACAGAGTACCGCCCGCAGTGCACGGATGGGAGAGGGATCGACCTACTTGCGCGTAGTGGTTATCAGCTGTGGCAGAAATGAGATGAGAGGCGAAATCGGTGCGTGCATTTTGTCTTTATATAAGTCTGCTTGGCGTACAACTGCCCCGTTAGTGAGTTAGTGAACTATTTCGTCTTCCCTGATAGACAGACATGGCCACTTTGGCCGTGATGGCTATATCAGAACATACGATCTCTCAGTGTCCGTGGCGTTTATGCTTCATGCCAATTAAACCTGGCGTTACTAGGCACACAGGAAATGGCATTATACAGTGGTCAGATCCGTTCATTGTCATCGCGTTTGTTGTTAATGTTTCCTGTCGCCCTCTCCACCTCTGGCTTTAGGAGAAGAATCCACCGTTTTCTGGAATATGTAGGTGTGAATATCCTAGAGTGTTTCGGTAAATACGCGATTCCTAGTTAACTAGCCTGAGCCAGCAAAGACGAAACACAGACATACACGTTCTGCCGGTTATTAAGCTAATTTTCACTGCCAAAACTACACAAAGACAAAACGGTTTTGTCTGTTAACTCTTGGGAACCCCAGCCCCAACCCCCCCCCCTCCCCCTCCCCTCCCCCCTCTCCCGCTTTGTTAAAAAGGACAAGCCACTGCACACCAGCAGGAGCCACTTCCAGCTTCAGATATACAGACACAAAACTATCTTTCAAAACAAATCTGAAAACCCACCTCTTCACAGCCTTCAACCAATAACTGTTGCCACACCATCATCTTGCTGGTCGTGTGTGTGTGTGTGTGTGTGTGTGTGTGTGTGTGTGTGTGTGTGTGTGTCTGTGTCTGTGTGTGTGTGTGTGTGTGTCTGTGTCTGTGTGTGTGTGTGTATTTATAAGCCAGGGGCAGCCCGTGTATGATGCTGCACATTATGTATTTGTAATTATATGTATGTGTGGAGGCATGTTGCGTGTGTTTCTGGGTGAGTGAGTGTGTGTTGATTGTAAGGGCGCCCTGAACTTCCGCGAGAGGGAGGTCGTCCCTTAAGTACCCACTTAATTTTATGATTCATATACATGTACTTCAAGCCACTATTACGCAAGGCGTGAACCTTCAGCCCACAGCAGGAGAACAGTCGGCATACATTTCGTCAGACAAGATTACCGACACGTGATATGGCATTGTTTTAAGTGAGTAAAGGGTTTAGCACTTATGGCTTCCTGTTTTACTGTGGCGTGATGTAGCTACTTGCTGAGTGTAACAAAATGGTGACTAAAACGTACTTCATGATCGTGCAGCAAAGACAAAAGCGAGTACAGTTTTATATTGGGAAATGCCAACGCGAATATAAATATACATACAGTAAACCGAATATAGTAAAAATAGCTAACGTGACGTGTGTAAGTCAATGAGAATGTGCGTGTGTCCATTGGTTGTAACAATATAAGCAACAGTAGTAGACTGTCTATTGCCCAACACCCCCACCCCCCAATCCACCACCCCCCCCCCCCCCCAAGCAAACACTTAGCACTACAAGTAACTGTTCTTACCGTACACTGTTTCCTATAGTAATGCATACCATTGTCAAATGTTTTTCACTGTTACTGATGGTAACCCTGATGACTGATGAGAACATATATATATATATATATATTCCTGTGTACCCATACCTAAACTTTGAGAAATAGAAAATAAAATATTAAAAAGCGAGGACTAAACACAAACATAACGATTTCGAGCAATACACGAGAAGAGATAAATGGCCGATTCACCGTCGGAAAGAACACAAGCCTGTTTCAACACGTGGCAATGCAAGTCCCATTGTTAACAGCCAATAAATGACACACGTGTCACAATTGTGACATTCTGATGACACACACACAACGCAAGCCGACTGATGGGTCAACCGGTACAGGTGAGGTTTCGCTAATAAAACGTTATGACCGACACGGTTGACTGACTCTGGTGTCTTTATAGCTTGACCACAGTCCATCGACTGTCGTAATGACGGGGTTTGTGATCGTCACGCCTCACTGATCTGCCATCGGACACCGGCTAGTTAAGCAGGTGTGCTGGTGTTTAGTGTTTAAGGATTCAAAGAGTACGGTCAATTGAACAACCCAATGATGTGCAACCATCCGTGACGTTTGCGACTGTCCGTGAAGAGGTTTTCTTAAAAGGAACACCTTCCCACAATCATGGCTATGCTTATACACGTCGTTGTGAGCTGTTTTGGTGATGTCTAACATCGCACCACTAAGACTTCTGCACAGTCACAGCGTCTCACAGGTCTGGCACTGAGCCAACAGACGACTCGTACCTGTAGCAATGCAATCGTTGTGAGCTGTTTTGGCGATGTCTAACATGATGATGATGATGATGATGATGATCGCATTAATAAAATATCCCAAATACTCGACTCAACAGCGCCGCGAGCTAAACCCAAAACCGTCAGCTTCGAAATTTTAGAATTGCATGCGTTTTCGATATTTGTGGGCTAAACGTTTCCAATGCAGAGGGAAGGAAGCCGGAGTAGCCGGACAGAACCCCCGACGGTTGGTCCGAATGAACGGTACCACATACGAGAAAGAAAAATTCTTCGCTTCATGTGGGACTCTAACCTGACCTCTCGCATTGTCGACAAAGTCTTAACCACCAGACCATCAACCGCCCTATCACACCATTGTAGACACCTGCACAGTGACAGCAGCTCACCGGCTAGAACTGAACCACCAGAAGGCTCTTACCGAAGCGAAGAACAAGGAGCGTGCTGAAGAACTGCGGTCATACATTGAGGAGAAGAGCTATGGACAGTTTGAATTTTCGTTTTCACGGCCACAAACCATATTGCATTCTCTCTCTCTCTCTCTCTCTCTCTCTCTCTCTCTCTCTCTCTCTCTCTCTCTCTCTCTGTGAATTACTTTCCATGGTTTTTTTTTATGTCCGTGCAGAATAATAAAACGAGTCTCACTACATAAACCTCTCTTTATGGGAAAGGTCGTAAGACATCTACTGCATGTGGTTGGTTTGAGGGGAGTTTTTTTTTTTTTTTTGGTTGTTGTTGTTGTTGTCGTCGTTGTTGTTTTTGACGTTTGTATCTTGTCGAGCATTAACATTAGTTGTGTTGCGTGGTGGATGTAGCGATATGACTAGGTTACAACAATAATAATTATAATACATGGCTTTTATAGAGCGCTGTTCTCCAATTTCCTAGGACTCGCTGCGCTTAAAGCACACACACACACACACACACACACACACACACACACACACACACACACACACACACACACACACACACACACACACACACACACACGCTATTCACATCCCCTCGGCTTACATACAATTTGGCAGTGCAATGAACTCATGATGCACACAGACAGACATAAACCTAGACGTCACTTTAACAGATGCTTCCGTGTCACTACGAACCCACAAACACACTCATCTTTCACTGGGAAGTATAATCACATCACACCTGTTTCAACGGCTGATTAAGACAGCGTTCTACTGACCTGCACATCTGGGCGAGTGAAAAAAATGAAAAAAAAAAAAAAAAAAAAAAAGTTGCTTTATTTCTGAAGCATCGCAAGAAAAACAATCACACAGCGTATAAATTACCGACATCTAGAAAAGGGGTCTAATGGTCATGTATTTGTCAGACGCTTAGCTCCCTTTGCCAAATTGCGATACAGATTCCCTCTCATGCTTGCAGCATTTTCCACATGCCTCAGTGTGTGCGGCTTCCTCGCTTTTATGACATGGTCATGCACAGTTTATGTCGGGAATAAAAGTGCCCATAATATGCGACGTCACAGCCGACTGTCACACGCATAAAACTTCACTGTCTCAGCTTTGAAACCTTTTATCGCAATGTTATTGTCGGAAGCACAGGGTTAATCTGTGTGAAGCAGGCTTTATTTTGCGTGCTGCCAACGTGGCATTTCTCGGGAGTTCGCACAGACAAGCTGAATTAAAGTCCCCATACGTACGATAGACATACAAGAGCGTGTAGAAAACTTTTCATCAAATGCGCTGAGTCTGTGCTTTAGTATCATTCACTTGGGTCACAGTACAACATCTGAAGCCATCGCGGTGACTCTTGCCGGCGTATAAGTTGTTCTAGAAGTGTACCACGTACTGAGCAGACGATGTGTTGGGTTTTTTTTTTTGTTGTTGTTGTTTGTTTGTTTTTTGTGGGTTTTTGTTTTTTGTTTTTTGTGTTTGTTTTTTTTGTTTTGGGGTGTGTGTGTGTGTGTGTGTGTGTGTGTGTGTGTGTGTGTGTGTGTGTGTGTGTGTGTGTTTGTTTGTTTTTTGTTGTTGTTGGTTTTTTGTTTTTTGTTGTTGTTTTTTTTTTTGGGGGGGGGGGTGTTTGGGGGTTTAACGTCCTTTTCCACCACATCCGGGTGATATCACAGACGGGCCAACGATGAAAAAGCCAGCACAAATGTTTGGCCCAAGCCGGGATACGAACTCACGACCCGAGCATTGGAAGTCCAACGCTCTACCGTTCGGCCACCCCGACGTTATTTGAACTTAGGACCAGCTAGACGGCGCTGATTGGCTGCTATTTTTATCAGGTTTTTCGCGTCCCAGTCTGTTCAAAAATGGACCGTATGCTCAAAGAAAGTCGTATTTCTCTAATACATGTATTAGAATCCACATCGGCGCGAGAAACGGTCGCAATGACCAAATGAAACATCCTTCTATCTGGTAAACAGTCTTACAGCTTGGAAAGCGGCAGTTGTCGATCTCAGCGGCGCTAAAAACATAGAGAGACATTGTCTGTTCATGGTAGTAATTGTTTTTAGATTGAAGCATTTTTAGGGTAATAGGCAATAATTTATTATATAGGCATTTTGAGGCCCTGTGTATTTGTGTCCTTTCCCCTGCTGCACTTTGATGATACTCGTCTTTGCTGCTGTAAGAGCCGCCAGTAAACCGTTAATCTTGCCTGATTTCTGCATACAGAGTCAATAGCGCAAAAGCATCCAAAACGTTAGTTAGTTAGTTAGTTAGTTAGTTAGTTAGTTAGTTAGTTAGTTAGTTAACGCCGCGCAAGCAACAAAGACTGTTTCGCGGCTTTACAGTTCCTTACTGCCAGGTCCTTTAAAATATAAAATATGTCCAGCTTAAAACATGGTGTAAATATACATTAAAAAATGTGAGCAGCTTAAACGAGGTCCTGTAAAAGATCCAGAACGTGAGATATTCATGCGCCGTACGGAATATGTTAAGAATCAATTCAGGTCTTGTTACCTTAGGGTAGTAGCCAGTGCGCAACTGAGATATTTATCGATATTTCGCTGTTGGGCAAATCAGATACATTGCGCAGCGATCTGAAATCAAAAACCGAGTGTCCGCTACAGTTCAGTGCCGGCTGCGTATCGATTTGATCATTGCGCAGTCAGTCATTCGCTCCAGGAGGTGGCGAAGAGGGTGAGGTTTGTCTGCCGTGAAATTCTGTCACCTGGTTATCCTGGGGGAGCTGGTGGTAGTGATCATTATTTTGTGTAAGCAACCCTCTAGATATCACAAAGGGTGAGTTTATTGATTGTGGGGGGGGGGGGGATTCACTTTGCATGGCCGTGACACAGGCAAATTTAAGCTGGAAAATTTTGCAAACTTTTGAAAATTTTGCACCAGATTCGGCCGCGGTGAATCGTCCTCGCGATGGATCAGTTTGCTCCCTAAAACCTCGCCGATTTCGTCAGACTATGCCCACTTACCGCCATTTTTCGAGTTTTACCTGCTACATGTAGGTGCGCCAGTCTCTTAGAGTGTAGCAGATGCATAATATATGCCGCACAGACTTCTACTTTGTCAGCTACACTCTAACCTAAGCTGTACGATAATGTTTACTAGCTGAGCTTGATTGAAGTTAGAATGGGATCCCCCATGGCAAACGGCGAACTTCACCTAGCAGTGTTAGCGTCGGACATTTTCCACTGAGACACGCACGCACTGTAGCTTGTAGGTGTAAAGTGTATATTTTGATGGAGCGTCATTCAGCGTCAGTTGTGTCCTATCATTATATAAATATTAGTCCAGCCACCACAGAGATATTAATGTGTTGATTTCTTTCCTATGGTTGGATCCATGACCCTCGATTACATGAGAGGGACATCAGGTTACGTGACGGTATTAGCTTCCGGGGCATGTAGTAGCAACTCGGCTAAATATAGTAGAAATTCTTTGCCCCTTTTAAAATTTGTGTGCAGAGTAAAAAATGGCAATCTGGTGCTTTTTGTTGGCTTTGTAAACAAGTTTCATGCCAGGTAATAGTAAAATTAGGGGAAAATGAGGCTGGCGTGTGGACTATTTGTATTCATGCGCGGCTGGCACAGGAGCCAGCAGACGACCGTGGAATGAGGGGGTATGTGGTCGCTGCCAACATTGCCAAAAAACGAAACATTGGAATTTGTTTAAATTTACTCTACACATGAGTCTATGGCTGCCTGATTTTTGTTAATTTTTTGGTGAATTTTAAAGCATTTCTAGGGTGTCATCTGCAACGTTATGTGTAAGAGGAATATATAGCGTTTTCCTCCAGATTTGCATCTGTGTTATGTAGCCTCATGACTAGCCTCACAGATGTGCTGTCCGCGAAGGAACGCGAAGTGTCGCCAATCGCGAGCAGTTGTATCACGGTGATGTGCGATGCATACCAACGCGGCAGAGGTCCTCATTTCGTGACGTGCCAGCGGAGACCCGACACCGGTGTGTTTTGACACGGACGGCGTGCTCTGCTTCAGAACTAGCCAGACAAAAGTGGGACTGGTCAGGTGAAAAGCGGTGTAATCTATAGGTGGATATAGTGGCAGGCTTGTGCATTACGATAGACTGAGCTGATTTTACGAGGAGTTTGGTTTGCGGGCTGAGGACCAGCTGGGCGGCGCTGATTGGTGTCTATTTTTAGAAGATCTTTCGGGTACCATTCTGTTCAGGAATGGACCGTAGCCGGGCTCAAAGAAACTCGTATTTCTGCAATAGTATATGTCACAAAAACGGTGGGTAGGTGGGATGGGTGTTTGGGGGTTTAACGTCCTTTTCCACCACATACGAGTGATATCAGGGGATTTGGTCTAGTGGTTAAGGCATCCGACCTCGGATCCAGAGCTGCCTGGTTCGAGTCCCCGGTGGGCAGGAATATGGTTGGATTTTTTCATACCATATCGAGTCAAATCCATGTGCAGACTCGTTTGCGGTGCCTGTCTCGCCTTCGTATACACACGCACGCACAAATATCAAGTGTGCACGCTAAAAATCCCACGTTCATCTTTCGAAGAAGAGTAGGCTGTGGCCGGTGGCGTGGTAAAACAGAAATACTGTCGCACGCACCAGAGTGAATAGCAGGGTGGAGGTTTGCACACAAAGTAGCGGCAGCAGGCTTTCCCTGCTTCGTCCTCCAGCCTTGCGGCGCCTAGAGCATCTCATTAGAGATGGATACGTGCGCCGAGGAGAAGTCTACCATACCATACCATACCATACCATATCAAAGACGGGGCAACGATGAAAAAGCCAGCACAAATACTTGGCCCCAGCCGGGATACGAACTCACGACCCGAGCCACAAAAACCAAATGAAACATCCTTCTATTTAGCAAACACCCTTAGAGCATTGAAAGCGGCAGGATTCCATAGAATATCTACAGGTCAGGCCTCACTGGAGGTCAATGCACGTCTACTTTCTCTTTAGGCCACAGAAGCAGTTCGTACAAATCCGCTTGCCTCACTTGTATCCGACCTCTGTGCAAAAAGTCCCAGCTTCACTGGCAGCTTGCCTCTTTTTGTGACCGCCTGGCATGCACCTTGACCCACATAACACAAAATCACGAAAATCAAGCTTTTTCATGACAACAAAATTCACAACAGACAAGGACACTCACCAAACAGGGTGCCTCAAATATACACCAAACATGACCCCACGGTAAGTTTGTGTCCTTACGCCTGTGTACACAAAAAAACATATATTCAGTGAACTCCTGACCTTTCTCTGCAAGCGTTGACCTCTCCAACGCAAACACAAGCATGGCTCAAGGACAGGTTTGTACAACAGAACTAATTCACACAGTGGCCATGCAAGAGCGCACTGTTCACAATCCAGGGTTTGCATAGCAAACCGACTTAATGTTGTATTTGTGACTACTTTTAAAGAGCTTTATGGCCAGCAAATTAGCGTCAGTTAATTAATTGCATACCTTAAAACTTAGTTGCACAAATTTCATATTTTAACCAAAAACACAACGTCAATTACTTCCGTGAAATAATGAATGAAGTGTTGATTATCATTGTTCAGCAATGCACCTTTTGGTTGATCATAACTGCCACTGCTCCACTATATCTGGCTGAGCTCATACAACTCTATAGACCTTCACGCAGCCTAAGATCTTCTTCCCAGTCCAGACTTGCTGTCCCAGGTTACTATGACAACACAAACAAGAAACGATCTGGTGCACGGGCTTTCAAGAGTGCAGCTCCTTGCCTCTGGAACAACTTGCCAGCTCACCTCAAGTCAGGTTCTGCGTCAGTCATGACCTTCAGGCGGAACCTCAAGACGCACCTTTTCCCTCAGTTCTAATTTTTTTTCTTCTTCTTCTTCCCCTACCCCCTACTGCATGGAAGTTGTTTTCGTAGCGCTATACAAATGGCCAATCATCATCATCATCATCATCATCATCATCATTTCATCAATTTTATTTTGCGTTTATTATTAGCTAATAAATTATTGAAATTATGGATTGGAAAAATCAGTTTTTTTAGTAAAGGTTTCAACTACGAATGCCTTTGCAGATGCTCTCTCTCTCTCTCTCTCTCTCTCTCTCTCTCTGCGAGCCGGGATAGCCGACTGGTAGAACGTTGGACTTTCAATGCTCGGGTCGTGAGTTCGAATCGCTGCCTGGGCCAAATATTTGGTCTGGCCTTTTTCTCGTTGCCCAGTCTTTAATATCACTCTTGCGTGGAGGAAAAGGATGTTAAACTCTCAAACACGCACACACACACACACACACACACACACACACACACACACACACACACACACAACACACACACACACACACACACACACACACATACACACACACACACACACACACACACACACACACACACACACACACATTCTCTCTCTCTCTCTCTCTCTCTCTCTCTCTCTCTCTCTCTCTCTCTTCCGTCACGTTCCACTTCAGAAAAACTTGAGATTGTTTCCCACGTACTTGAAACTGTGCACTCAGTACGCCCGCATTTCGTTAATGAGAAACTGTCCTGTGCGCGTCACTTTGTTTCGTAATCAGGATAAATCGTGTCAGGCGTGTGTGTGTGTGTGTGTGTGTGTGTGTGTGTGTGTGTGTGTGTGTGTGTGAGAGAGAGAGAGAGACAGAGAGAGACTGAGAGAGAGAGAAAGTACTTTTTTATAATATTACTTTAGCGTTGCCATTTTATTCTAATTTTCTTCTATTTCTTTTTATCTTTGTTTGTGTTTTCTTTTTATTCCTTTTCTTGTTGTTGTTGTTGTTGTTGTTGTTGTAGCAGCCGCTGATTGAAAATTAATCATTGTTTGGTTAAATCACTTCCGTTGGAAAATAAAGTTGGTTCGTTCTCTCTCTCTCTCTCTCTCTCTCTCTCTCTCTCTCTCTCTCTCTCCGTTGTTTATATAAGCATTTACGCAGTAATGTTCGTGAAATGTGAAATGAGCTCGGCTGTAAACCGTGCAAAGGCTCGTCAGTCCGCACGCGCACGAGCGTGGTTGTGTGTGTGTGTGTGTGTGTGTGTGTGTGTGTGTGTGTGTGTGTGTGTGTGCTGATAATGGTGACGATGATGCATTTTGTATGTTTATTAGTGTAGCAAGGACAGGTAGTAAGAGAGACCTGTGCTCTATTATCTCATCCTTAATAAATAAAGTTTCAGTCAGTCAGAGTCTCTCTCTCTCTCTCTCTCTCTCTCTCTCTCTTCTCGTGAACTGCGGAACAAAACATTCATTCAGGTCATCTTAGCCATCGAGAGTGTCCAAGTAACTGTGGAATGTGGCAACCAGACGAAAAACACGGTGTTGGGTTTCTCCGTTTTTACACAGACACCTAGCGTGCAACGCAATACCCAGAGGAATTTCAACTGGGACATGCGCTACCTAGAAGTTTTCCTCCTCTTTTTTTTTTTGGTTGTTGTCCTCATTGTAAGTTTACCGCGCGGGGAAACCTAGGAGCAGTCATACACCACCACAAAAACAATGCCTGGAGACTTGGTTTCACATACAGTATCGATGATTTCATCAACCAACCAACAAAAATTCCCCGAGCAGTTCCAGTGTGTGTGTGTGTGTGTGTGTGTGTGTGTGTGTTTCGTGTGTGTGTGTGTGTGAGCGCGCGCGCGCCTCTGTGTGTGTGTGTGTGTGTGTGCGCGCGCGCCTGCGTCTGTGTGTGAGTCTGTCTGTGTGTCTGTCTGTCTCAGTGTGTGTGTGTGTATGTGTGTCTGTCTGTCTGTCTGGGTATGTGTGTGTGTGTCTGTCTGTCTGTCTGTCTGTCTGTCTGTAGTCACAATGTGTATGATCTGGTATAACATGTAAGTAGTAAGCGCACTACGAGAAAGCCTCTCAGCATTATCAACCTCTGGTAGCAGCTCCCAGGCCACACCAACATAATACATAGTTTCTACAGTTAACTTTAGTTTTATTGCCGTGTGTCCACCCATAATTTTCTTTCCTCATCCGACACTCGTAAACCTTACCGAAACTACTGCACTGTAGCGCGAAGTCGCGTCTCCAGCCAAGCGTGACGGTAGGATTATAATACATTGGTATTGTCACCAGTTATGAAGCTTGTCAACTCCAGGGTTGTAGAAATGACAGACGGTTCGGGCCCTACAATCATCGGTCCTTGTGTCTTCGTGTTTCACTCCCACGGGCCAGAATATTGTGACAACGGTGTACGTTCATGGCGTTACGAGTCACAGTGGGAGATTATAACACACAGAGTGGTATACTGGTTTTCTTACGGTACCACACTGGCCTCATTTGATGGATAAACTGCATGATTTCGTTTCGCATTTCAAAGCCAATTAACACATTTAACTCTTAAGAACCTGAGCCCGCCCGCAATGCAATGAGACTTGTGTGTTTTGTTGTTGTTGTTGTTTTTTGTTTTTGTTTTGTTTTGTTTTGTTTTTTTGGGGGGTGGCTGCCACAACTCTTTGCCGGCTCCAGTGGTGTTCCTCCTTGGTAATGGGTGGAATCCACGGAGGGCTCGGAATCTGTGTAGGAGCCGACCTAGCTAGAAAAATCCCGCTTGCCTCGGCTGGGACTCGAACCCGGGTCTCCCGGTCCATGGTCCGAAGTGCTAACCACTGCACTACGGGGGCCGGTCACGATGATACTTGTTAAACAGAACAGACCACTGCACACCAGTAGAAGCCACTTCAAGCCACTATTACGCAAGGCGCGCTAGGCCCAAGACCGCTGCAGATTGCATTATAGTGGCTTGAAGTGGCTTCTGGCGATCTGATGATTTCAAGTAAATTTGCGATTTTGCATGGGCTCCTACGACTCGAGTTAAAAAGCATTGGTGCGTGTTAAGCCTGCTCTTAACTGGGCGCAGCGCGCGAAACACACATGTGCACATCACAGTCGTTCCGCTCGGTGTGTCTACTAACTACAAAACTGAACACAGCTGTGCTCGGTGACAAACCGATAGAAGATGCGAGTCCGCCATGCACGGTTTGCACGCCGAGTGACGTAGTACAGCCAATCAGAATCTGTAGTGCAAACCACGGTCACAGTTGTGGCTATTTGAAATCCAAGTTGCTGTGATGACGCCACAGCGGCGGAAACCCCCAAAATCACAACTGCGATCCGCAGTGCCCGCGACATGTGATTGGCTCCCACAAAATATGACGGTCGCGGACTCTGTATCATGTGCTCGTGACCTCATTCGCCAGGTTTGTTTGTTATGTCGTAAGTACAGTTCAACATGGTGATCACAGCGCGACACTCGTCAGTGGATTATTTTAGTCAGGTAGGCTGCATCTTCCCTGTCCTCGGGTGTCCGTTTACCCCGGGTACACAGCCTCCCCGCGGTCACGGGAGGTAACTCATTCTGACTCAACACCAGCGACCTCTGGCGGAATGAGGTGGAAAAGGTCGGGAGAGGGGAGACCATGCAATCATTAAACCCTGAATGAGTCACTTACGTGTTGTCTGCGTCAACATGAGGACTAAAGCTGTCGGAAAGTTGATAAGCAAATTTAAATGAAAAGTAATTTTCTTGTAACAGAAAGATACAAGCACGAGATTTTTTTTTTTTTACTTTTTCTAATCTTCCTCGTCCCAGTACCCGCTGTTGCCTCATACCCCTTCACTACACCCAAGACATAAGACCCTCGCCGTTTACGAAGCGCACGTGCCCTGACACTAACACTCGGGATCCGCCCAGGACAACACCTCGCATCACGACATGCTCCAGCTCCTTACACCTCGCGCCAGAAAAACGTCTTGTGGTTCACCGCAGTGGCGGCGGAAGATGGAATTTCGGGGTGGGGGGAAGGGTGTGGGTGGGGGTGAGAACGATTGACCCATAAACGAGGGGGGGGGGGGGGGGTCGGTAGTGGTACTCTTCGATACAAACAAGAACAAAGAGGAGGGGGGGGGGGAAGAGATGACCCAAAGACCCCGGCAAATTGGGGAGGGGAAGGGGAGGGAGGGAGGAGAAGAGGGAGGGAGGGGGATCGTTAGTGATGTTCAACTGCTCCTCGAAAAAAAACCAAAACCCAACAAACGGAGTGGAAGAGGGAGGGGGGGGGGAGGGGGAGGGGGGAGGGTTCGAGGCGGGATTACTCAGCTGTTGAGGTTAAGCTCTAGCTTCTTCTTTTTCCTCTTCTTCTTATGTCGTAAGCCTTGTGGTGTTGTAGTGGTTGTTGTTGTTTTGGGCTTGTTTGCGGGGTTTCTGATTTTTTTTTTTTTTTTGCTGTTTCTTGGGCCTTTTTGTTTGTTTTTGTTTGTCCTCTTCTTCTTCTTCCCCTTGCTTGTCCACAGGATGGAAAGGGGGAGCAGGAGGGGGGGGCAGGGCCTCCCCCACCTCCCACTCCGCCACCTGCAAACAGCTGTGTATGTGGTTCTGTGGAACAGTTTCTTGTCATGGTGTGGGCGAGGAGGAGAGATTGGCACCTTCTTCAATCAGTGGTTGAGGGTTCAAGATCTGAGGGTATAACGGAATGCTCGTTGTACTTGTCACTTCGTTTTTGACTGTGTTGTTGCAGTTTTCAGGCTTTTTGTTATTGTCTCTGTTGTCGTTGCCGTTCTTGGTGGTGCTGGTGGCGGTGGTGGTTGTAGTGGTGGTGGCCTTTGCTTGCTTTTAGGAGGATGCTAAGTGAGTGGGTTATTGACTGAGTGTTTCGAGTGCTGCCTGTCCACTAGGAAACTTAGTCCAAAGACGAGATCACTGCAGGTCTGTACACATTTTGACCCTGTCAGCACTAATAACCGCATCCTACCTTTATAACTAAGCAAGTCCCAAAAATCACGATCCACCATACCGACTGTTGTCCCATCTACACCCCACATCCCCGCTTGTATAAACAGCAATTTCGATGACTAACCCCGAAACTGAGAGCTGCCCGTTTCTCAATGATCATTCGAGGAAAAAGACATTCTACACATTGGGATCTCACGATTTTGTCCCCAGGCCCAGCTCGTTACAAATATCAGACGCCTGGGAGAGAAATTCCTGACCGCTGGAAGGTAAACAGAGCAGGCCTCGGGAGTAGAGATAGGATGAGTGTACTTAGGGATTTCAACCCGTGTTCGGCCATGTTTGTCACTCCGCAGTAAATGCCAACCATCTCTGGGAGTGGACGATTTTTTTTTTATTTTTTTTTTTTGTGCGCCACCCATGGCTGAGCTAGTTTAAAACTGTTACTACATGACCTCCAGTGTACTTCGCAAAAAAAGGTGAAGGAAATTCAGTTTTCCGGCAACAGGTCATAATTAATAAATGTGACTATTTCAACGTAGCAAAAATTAAACACATCAGTATGAATAACAGAGGCAAAGTGAAATATTAATTAACCAGAATAAAAGGATCCCACAAAAGAGGAAATTCTTTCTCTCTCTCTCTCTCACACACACACACACACACACACACACACACACACACGAGAGAGAGACACAGAGAAGGGAATGTGAGGTTATGAATTATGGTGACAACCAGGGTCAGAGTGACTGATCTTCGTTGTCAGTAAATTCCCGGATTACAGCCGTGTATTCCATACATCACTGATGGTTGCTATGCGCATACATGTCAAGTCTGCTTCTTGCTTTCTTCTTGAAATCACCCCTTTTTTCATAAAATGACGTCACGGACGTACTGTGTTTTAATAATAATAATAATAATAAGTATTGTATAGGTGCTTTACCCAATTTCATGAATCGGCTGAAAGCGCCGCGAACTGAACCCAACACGCACGCTCACGTGAATCACAAGCATTCTCTCACACACTAGACATAAACACATTACAATCACGTGGTCCGAAGGGTCAGCTCAGCTATTTAAATTTCGGAATTTAGAATTGCATTTATTTTTCAAATTTTGAGGGCTGAACATTTCCAAAGCAGAGGGGGAGGAAGCCGGAGTACCCGGAGAGAACCCCCCGACGATCGGCCCGAATGAACGGTGCCACATACGAGAAGGACAAATTCTTTGTCCCGAGTGGGACTCGAACCCATGACCTCTCGCACTGGTGACAAGTCTCTTAACCACTAGACCACCGACCGCAGTTTTGCCAATTAATGCACGGCAGAGTAAAAGGGCGGGGTTTAACTTTGAAGGTTCCTTCTCAGAACATCCTATTGCTCTTCCTTCTATCTGTCTATAGTACCTTTTGACAGGGAAACCTCAAGGTTTTCGGATACTGGGCAAAAAAATGAGGTGTTTGGTGCCCATAACTTGTAATAACTTATAATAAACATAATGGTAATAATGGATATTTACATGGCGCTTATACACAGCGACCTCTAAGCGCTTATAAAGTTAAGAAACATAAGATAAACTTCGATGAAAGAAAAATAAAATGGCATGGAAATAATGCCAGAGAGGACAATATAGGACACAGTAATTGTGGCACACACACACACACACACACACACACACACACACACACACACACACACACACACACACAAAGAGAGAGAGAGAGAGAGAGAGAGACACACACACACACAGAGTTCTGTCAATCCCTCATTACTAATGCTGGGCTGAGAACACGTGTGTTATGACTCCAGGGGCTCTGATGAAGGGAAGTCTGTCTTCTTTTTCTTTTCTTTTTTTTTCTCAAACCCACCATCACCTGTCTAAAGTTGAATACCCGCATACTTTCGCCCCGTCCGTCCAAACCACCCTCTCTACTTTTTGCACTGTTGACTGTATCACGCCCGGAAACAGTTGCCCTTGCGACACACACAAGAACACGTTCCACTCACTCCAAAAAAGGGCCAAAGTCGCTCTCTAACCCATAGCGTTCGGGTCCTTTTTCGGGAAAACGGTGAAGTTTCCTCCTCACTTGAATACTATTCATACTGAGCAAACAACTTCGCTCACAAATTGCCTGGTTTTGTTGAAACATTTTTTCGGGGAAGTACAGAAGTATGCGTTGGCCCTTGGCTGGCCTTGAGGGGATGGGTGGGAGGGGAGGAGGAGGGGGGGGGGGGGGCGGAGACTGAGAGACACCAAAACAGTGAGTCAACCTAGGCAGCGTCTCTTTCGAAAGCACTTTAAAACTTCCCTGTAGTGAAGAAAGACACGCTCATATCTGTTTGTAAGGAGCCCCTCATGCTGTCCAAGTTCTAACATTTATTTTTAATCATGGAAGTCCCTTTCAGTTGGCGTCGACTGGCGAAATATTTCCCCCCGAGAACTAATAACAGGATAAATTCAACTAAACTGTACGAGCTGGATTAAAATGAATTGGACTTCAATTTACCGAATCGAAAAAATCCACCAGGTGAGGTTTGCAGGACAAAAAGTCCACAGAGAGGGGTGTGGCACAAGAAGTAGTCATGAAGACCACAGGAGGAATTAATACAAAGTCCACAATGACTCAGATGTGACTAAAAGTCCAGAGAGAGAGAGAAGGGGGGGGGGGGAGAGGGGGTATGGGACAAAAAGTCCACGCAGAGATGTGTGAGACAAGAAGTCCACAGAGGGAATTGCGACAAGTCCACAATGAGGCAATTGGGACTGCAAGTCCACAGGGAGAGAGTTGGGGGGGGGGGTATGGGACTAAAAAAAGTCCTCACAATGAGGTGTGAGACAAGAAGTCCACGGAGGGAATTGGGACAAGTCCACAGTCAGTCAAATTGGACTAGAAGTCCACATGGAGCGAGGGTGGTGGGGGCATGAGACCAAAAAATAGTCCACACAGAGATGTGTGAGATAAGAAGTCCACAGAGGGAATTAGGACAAGTCCACAAAGAGTCCAATGGGACTAGAAGTTCACCGGGAGCGAGGGGGATGGGAGTCTGAGACACAAAAGAAGTCCACAGAGAGAAGTGTGAGATAAGAAGTATAACAGAGAGATGTGGGACAGTTGTCCACAGAACGACGTAACACTTACTTTGCGTTTATTTACAACAAGTAAAACTCTGCTTGTTATTATTGTAGTTTGCATAGTTTTGATGGAGTCTGTCTGATTTCCTCTGCCAAATAATCTCTCTCTGACGTTTACAGACGCCATAAATAAAGTCATAACCTTGCTACGGAAACAGA
>JACVVK020000028.1:2985000-3020265 GCA_018292915.2 Batillaria attramentaria | reverse complement strand
GTGTGTGTGTGTGTGTGTGTGTGTGTGTGTGTGTGTGTGTGTGTGTGTGTGTGTGTGTGTGTGTGTGTGCTGTATTTACCGGAGACCGGGGACACACACGGGCAAATTTTTCCACACATCGGGGACACTCCGGAACCGGGGACGTCCCCGGTGTGTCAAAGTTCTATTTTTTTATTTTATCGTATTTCTTGACTAAAAATGATGTTACTAGTGAAATATGAGCAAAATCGGACAATGTCCCCGGTTTGATGGTAGAAATGCCACGGAGCGTGTGTATCCATACACAATTTTACCGGAGTATACACACAGGCTGTGTATATGTCCCCGGTATGTAGGTATGGAACTATTGACAATATCTGAACAACGGAATCATATTCTCCTACCTGAGGTACCTCAGCTCCATCTCCTGATGTTATTTTGTCTTTATGATTGTTGTCACGTGACAATAGACTGTGTTTCGCACGATATAAGCATGTAACTGCAAACCAGCGATACACACTGGAAACCGGGGACACACCTGGAAACCGGGGACACACGGAAACCGGGACACACACGGAAACCGGGGACACACACGGAAACCGGGGACACACACGGAAACCGGGGACACACCCGGAAACCGGGGACACACCTGGAGACCGGGGACACACCTGGAAACCGGGGACAGACAGAGAACGCTGGTTATCGGGAACTAAAAAAAAAAAAGACTCTGGAAAACGGTGTCACGTTGGAAACCTGGGATGCACTTAAAGCACTGAATATCGTGGACAATTTAACATTACTTTGTTTTTGCTTGTAGAGATAACTGTGTAAATTCACACTTTTTTCTTTTCTTTCTTGTTTTTTCTTTGGTGGTGGTGGTAGGGGGGGGGGATAATACGGCAACATTGGAGTTACTGTATAATTTAAAAAAGTCTGTAGATGCTGTCTGCTATTCCTATACAAATATATAAATTCACCTCTCTTTGCTGAAATAATACACAGAATACAAGAGATATGTATACCTTAAATAAACGAAATCAAGGGTGCTTTGACGACGAGACAGTGATAAATGTCTGAATTCTCTCCCCCCCCCCCCCCACACACAAACGCGCGCACACATTTTGGAATAAATTCATTGATTTCTCCTTACACACAGCCCCTCCACCACCAGCCCCTCTCTTTCTCTGTTTCTCATCAGAATTCTTTATCTCCTCACACTACCCCCTTCACCACCCCCCACCCACCTCCTGCGCCTTTTCAAAATATAATCCCTCTCTCTTTCTCTCTCACCAGAACATCCTCTCTCTCTCCACCCCTCCCCCTTTCATCCCCCATCCACCTCGTTCTCTCTGTCACTCATCAACAAACGCCTTCTCTCTCTCTTTCTGAACAGATCTCCCCCTCCCATCTTTGATATCACCAGTCGTGGAGTGAGTGAGTGAGTTTTTTAAGCTGCGCAAGCCACAAGGACTAATTCACAGCTGAGTGTGCCTGCACTACGTGAAAAAAAATGTAACGTTGGACAAAGGATGCAAACTTGTATACGGGGCAGTATAAACCAAGGACATTCAGGAGACGCTGCACCTTCATGCTAATTTCTCGAACACCTGAAAAAAGCGTAGAAAACAAATAGTAATTACAACTAGACAAAACAAAGATAAACACTAAGCGCATATACAGCAAATATTGCAGCTTATCATCTCCTACGCGGACCAGTTCGCAGCACATGCCCCACATTACTTCTTCCTAGCTACTGGTAAAGAAGAAATATAGATAAAAGAAAAAAATATAGATAAAAGGGCCGAACTTTGAAGTCAGATCAGAGATGAGAGGAAGGACAGAGCGGCTAAATTGGGAGGTTTCAAAGAGAAAAACAGGCGAATGGGCTGGTGAGGTATAGACGGAGGGAGTTACACTGCTCAAAAAAAGTCAACGACCACTTGCAAAAACATGCACAACTTAGCAAAACAATCATTCAAATGTTCTGAAATTTTTACAAAACGTAGCTTGAACATATGGCTTAAACATCCTGAAAATTCACTGAATTTCTTTCATGGACTGTTGAGAAGCCATTGTTCAAAGACGACTGCGTGGCATTTTTGAATTCACATGACACTCAATGCAAGGGAATTTACTGACAAAAAGTGTCAGTATCGAGTGGTGTCTCCAAGACAGGCATTTAATTCAGTGCAGTGACGTCGACAGAGCCACCAAGAGTCCTCAGCACACCCTGGAGGGTATACCCTGCCACTCCAGATGCAGCAGCAACACCAGCTGTTACAGACGTCCCTTATAAAGTCTTTTCTTTGGGACAATCATCTCTAGACCTTCATACGGTCGTTGTGAGGTACAGAGTGAAGCTGATTTGTCATTGAACATTTCCTGTCAAACTCTGCTGCCTGGTTCACCAAACATGAGGTCTTCATCAGGTGAGTTGAGCGGCTGAGTCAGTTTTCAGTGCACCTCAGGCTGAAACGGAACTTGAGCTGGAGACGTCGTGTAAATGGTTCCAAAAGTGTGAGTATGCTGGCATTGGTGACCACCTAAGCTGCCTGCTGGAGTGGTTTTCCGTGGTTACTGTTGTTCTCTGAGCTTGGCCGGGAAAATGACAAAATCTTCCCCTGTCTGTTGTCGTTTTGGCCAATACGGTACAGTGGCTCATTGACACTTCCGGTTGCCAGGAAACGCTGTCGTGGCCTAACTATGACTGACTTGGACACAACCATCCTCAAGCAATCTTCATAGACCGTCACGTTGCCATGCCATATAAGGGAACCATGCCAGCTTGCAAAGGGAAACAAATGAGCAAAATCAAAGCCAAACATTCATTCTTCCACACCCATGTCATCATTATGTTAAAAACATGCTTTGCGCGTTTGCAAATGAGTTCATTTGATTGAATTTTTGGCATTTTGCTGAATAATTAAGCATCCGGCCCGATGTACCGGAAGTGGATGTGCAAGATTTTTTGCCTTCACAGCATCATCTGACTTCTTGTTAACACAGCTGCAGAGTTTTGGTTCATCTGTATTAACAACTTTTTTGGAATATGAACATTTAAAAACAGCATGTAAATTAAAGGTGGTCCTTGACCTTTTTGACCAGTGTAGAAAGGAAATTTCTTAGTTGCCAAGGAAGACACATGCCTGGGATGCAGTTGGAGAAAAGACCGTCCCAACACATAACCTCCTCTCCCCTCCTTGGTAAAACAACACTACCTGAAAGGGGTGCGTTGTGAAGGTCCTCAACTTGACAGGTGTTCAGCAGCACCAGCAGGGTGCTGCAAACAAAGCCCCGCCAAGGATGAAGACCAGGTGGGGGGAATCCAGTGAAGTCGGCCTTCATGGACCGACCCTCAGATGTCACACTGGACGCAAGGGTCAGCATACACCTGCTTACTGACCCCCCCCCCCTTCTCCCCCCCCCACCCCCGGGGAGATTTTAAGAGAGCAAAAGACAGGTGAATGGACCGATGGAGGCAGAAATAAGAGTAAAGAAAGAGCAAAAGGGGTGGGCAATCTCAGCGAAATCAGCCCCGCCGCGTGAAGGCAAGCCTATGGGGCCACCAGTCGTGGAAGAGGGACGCTGGGAACTCCCAAACACCTACCTACCTGTACCTCTCTATCTCTGTGCAAAATACCCTTCCCCTCTATTTCTCTCTTGTTGGAACATGCTGAAACACACCATCTCTGCCTCCACCCACCTTCCCTGTCCACCCTCTCCCCTTCTCGTTCTTGCTCACACACATCCAGCTCGACTACTCCCCCCTCCCCTCCCCCTTTTTTTCCAACCAAATGAAGCTGATTCTGGCACAAACATTCACTCCATGTTTATATCCGACGTAATGACCCTAATTCCGACATAGAGATTTATTCCATGTCTGTTTCCGGTGAAATGAAGCTAATTCCGGCACAGATATTCACTCCGTGTTGGTATCGTATTTCTCTGTTGTAAAAGCATCATTCTCGCTTTGAAATTTCTAAAAACTACGGGTACTTCGTGTGCAGTAAAGCGTCTGCAGTAAAGCATATGTGGCACATACTGTCAGTGACGCATTGTAAAAATGGAGGAAATGTAACGTGACATCGACCTGGAGCTTAAAATCTGCAGGGGGCCACAGATAAATTTCGTTTAAATGTGCCAAATATTCACCAGAAAAAAAGATCGGTGCTTTTGTGCGGCATGTTACGAGGTTTTTCCCTTACAGACCGGACTAGGGCGTGTCTGCAGTGGAATCGGTTCATTTAGACGGATACCAACAAGGAGTGTCTGCACCAGAATCACTTTCATTTAGTCAGATATTTACACGCATGTTTGCGTGGAATCGGCTTCATTCAGCAGTAGAATAACATGGTGGGGAATATCACCAGAATCAGCTTATTTCATCAAATACGGAGTGAACTACATGGAAATCAGCTTCATTAGTCAGCATCATAATCAACTTCATTTCATCGGACACTGTAATACGCATAATACTTGTCTGCGTCCGGATCTCCTCATGTATCTAACGGGGAAAATGTCACTTTATTACTGACAGATTTCACAGGTAAGTGCCAATTCGTAATTGCTCTGGTGACAGTACCGTAAGACTTTCTCGTGGCCGATTGAGAAGGTATCTGCCATGAACACATACCACTACACTACCTACAAAAACAAAATATCAAACAACAAAAAAAATACTCTCTTTACAAAAAACTCTCTTCTCAGGCTCAGGAAAATATCGGCCATCAGATTATCAAGCCTCCTTATGATTAGCAATACTGACGTGGCTTACAGTCTTGCACAGTTTGGGTAGCAGAGCCTTAAAGATCTTAGCTTTCAACAAAAAGCTTTCAGAAGTGCGAACAAATTTTACAATCTACCTTGCAAGCACAGTCAACTCTGTCACACTTGCAGAGTTTTCAGTGTCCCTGATAACCCCAATAAAAGCCACGGGCAGCCTGATTTCACAGCTCGGTTTACGTTTTGACACTGAGCGATAAAGATCGTGCAGCACTAAACATCCGCTAGACACTCTAGCAGTGTGTCTCGCTCACTAACCAAGAGCCAAATAATGTCACGGCAAACTCGTGTCTTTGGGTTTTATAAGCATCCCCGAAGCGCTGAAAACTCTGCAACTGTGACAGAGTTGCCTGGATTATGCCACAGTCGAAGGATTCGCATTTTTAAAAAAAAAACGCAAACGTTAAGCCTTCACCCCCCCCCCCCCCCCCACACACACACACACCACAATACACACTCACTCACACTTAACCACTGTGCCTGCGCCCCTCCTCTACCCATTTCTCTCTTTTAGTGATCACAATGAAGAAGGTCAGTTTAAAAAGAGATTTGTCAGAAATGTGCATGGATCGGCGTTACATGGGAAAAGGGGAACACAAAAATGCGCGGTATGGATACTCTGTGGAGTAGTCAATATTAAACACAGAATGAGGGACAGCTGCAAACAGTGCTATTGTTTACAACTGCAGCTGCAAGGGAAAGGTTCACTAAAGGTGCACGTGAAGCACTGGAATAACCAAAACGACATCCCCGTGGTATAGTAAAGTAGCTTGGCATCACCTAGAGATTTCACAGGTAAGTGCAAATTTGCAGCTCGTGTACTGAACCACGAGCGCAAGACAGTAAGGTGTGAGGTGAGGGACACGGTCGATTGGTGCTGCTTGAATCTGCAATCAACAAATCAACTTCGCTATGTTGATGTATGTGGGGGCGGGGGAGAGAAGACAGATAGACGGGGACAGAGCCCCCCCCTCCCCCCCCCCAACACATGTGATCACCCAAAAAAAAAAAAAAATAAAATAAAACTCAGTTAAAAGACGGCGAGAGTGACAAGAAACATTCTATAGGAAATAAATTATGCACTAATCAGTGCCACATGGAAAACAACACGAAAATACGCTTTATGGCATCCGTACGTGGTGGAAAAAGACGCTAAAGCCTCATACACCCACCCACCCAGCGCTGACTGTGTACGTGCAACGTCAGAACCGATAGCACGCGATCACTGCCAGATTCCACAGGTAAGCGTCAAACTGCCAACTTGTACCGGACCAGGCACATGATGGCAGGAATTGTGATGTGTTAGGGCAAAACAGTTCACTGGTGCTGACTATGAATGAGGCCCGATTCGCTTTGACCTAAACACGCGCGCTTTCCCACCAGCCGGAGCTTCGTCCCTATTTTTGAGGCGTGTTCTTTTATGTATCCTGCGCGGCGACTTTGTGTTCATATTAGTCCGTGCGGCCACCTTCTTGTAGTTGGCAATGGGAAGATAATAGCATGTCCCCTTCCCTATGCCCCAACCCCCGATTAAAACGACATATCAAATCAAACCCTACCAAGTAATTTTGGGGTTGGGGTTGAGCGGCATGAGGCCACAAACTACTAAACACCAGTTATTTAACTAGTCAGTTTCACCAGTGTACGTCTGTTCATCGTTGTGTAATGTGCGTGAGTGTGAGTGAGGTGATAGGCGCATTGAGTTTATTTAAAGAAATGCGCCCTAGAAAATACCATTTATTATTATTATTATTTATTGTACATCAATGGCGTTACACATACAACAAAAAACAAATCTTATTTTGATTAAGCCTGCATTTTTAATGTTGCCGCTTAGTGGGAATGTTGCACTTTGATTAGAACTCGTGTTTCCTGCCAACAAGAACCGCCTAGGGGTTTCTAGGGGTTAATATTGCCTGATTTTCGCACAGGGAGTCTAAGGAGAGTCTGTGGATTTGGGAGTTTACGTCCTTTTCCACCACGTTATCGATAATATCAAAGACGAGGGAGAGAGGGAAAGCATTTCTGCATTTCATGAGAAGTCACCTTTGATCACCCGGCATGAATGACTGGGTGTGTGTGTGGGGGGGGGGGGGGGTATTTGGGAGTTAACGTCCTTTTCCATCACGTATGGATAATACCAAAGACGAGCAAAAAGAGAGAGAGAGAGAGGGACCGACGGGCGGGCGGGCAGCCGGCGGACGGACAGACAGACAATGGGAAGATGATAGCATGTCTCCCTGCCCCAACCCCCCCCCCCCCCAATTTAAACTACATATCAACTCAAACCCTACCAAGTAATTTTGGGGTTGTACACCAATGGCGTTACAAATTAAAAAAAAATCATATTTTATTTAAGTCTGCGTCAATTTAAAAATGTTGCTTAGTGGGTGATTATGTTACTTCGATTATGTTCGTGATTGCTGCATTAAGACTAACTAGAATGTTGCTAAGGGGTTAATCTCGTCTGATTTTCGCATACAGAGCATAAAAGAAGAGAGTGTGTAATTGGGGGTTAACGTCCTTTTCCACCACGTCATAATATCGATCATATCTATGACGAGAGAGAGAGAGAGAGAGCAACTATACTACAACATTATGAGGAGACACATTGCATCATCATCCGGCATGATTGACGGGGTGGGGTGGGTGGGGTGGTATTTGGGAGTTAACGTGCGGATGATATCAAAGACTACGGAGGCGGATGATATCAAAGACGAGCAAGAGAGAGAGAGAGTGGGTGGGGGTGGGTGTTTGGGGGTTTAACGTCCTTTTCCACCACATAGGAGAGAAAGAGAGACAGACAGACAGAGATAGAGAGATATTGATTATAGGTCGACACTGTGACATTAGTATGCATGGTATCACACGACATGGATGAAGAAGAGGGAGGGAGTAGAGACAAAGGCGCGGACCCCCCCCCCCAACCCTCCTCCTTCCTCCGCCATTTCTTGGGGAAAAAGAAAGCCAAAAACCCATAGCCATAGGACGTAAGCAAGCTAATGATGATGATGCCAAAAACCCAGTTATTCTACTGCAAATCGCGATGTCACACAGGAAAAGTGGAGCACAAAATTAAGCTTTATGAATGCTGCGGTCCACAATCTCAATGTTTGAAGCGGAATAGAAGACGCAATTGTATTCAACTGCAGCCGTAGTTATGGGGAAAAAGAGAAACAAATAAACAAGAACAACAACAAAAACCCTTGAATTTAAAGACATTTTACGTTGCCCCTCTATGATGTCGCTCATACGTGGCGGAAAAGAACGTTAGACACGAAAACACCAACCCATCCTAAACTGTGCACATAAATCATCAGAACTAATAGGACACCCCCCCGAGTTTAATTAGTACGCAAACACCCGCCAGATTCCACAGGAAGTGTCCAGCGCCAAATCGGACCGATCAAAGAGGACGCCGGCGGGGAGTTGTGATGTGAGGCCACACGGTCCATTCGTGCTGAGTCGTCTGCACTCAACAATTAAACCTGGCTCCATCGTAACTACCAGCCACGTGCTCTGGTGACAGTTGCGTGGGACTTTTGCATGGACGAGTTATCTTGTAGAGAGGAACAGGCTCAAACGCAGTATGTTCCCCTCCCCCCCCCCCCACTCCCACCCCCGGCCCTGCCGCCATATCTTTTTCTTCCATTTCCCGGCGCTAGTTTCGCAAGATGACAAAGCATGAGGTGGGGAAAAATATTCATCACATGCACAGTTCGCTAAACGGCTCCCAACCAGCCGGAGCTTCGTCTCAAATTTTTTGGCATGTACTTTTATGTACGGCGACTTTGTGGTCAAATTAGTTCGTGCGGATACCTTCTTGTGGTTGGCAATGGGAAGATAATAGCATGTCCCCCTGCCCCAAACCCCCGATTTAAACGACATATCAACTCAAACCCTACCAAGGAATTTTGGGGTTGTGCAGCAATGGCGTTACACATACAACAACAACAACAACAAAAATCATATTTTCATTGCGCCTGCATGGATTTTAATGTTGCTTAGTGGGAATGTTGTACTTTGATTATAATCGTGTTTGCTGCAGCAAGAACCGCCTAGGGATGCCAGGGGTTAATATTGCCTGATTTTCGCATAGAGAGTCTAAAGAGAGAGTATGTAATTGGGAGTTAACGTCCTGTTCCACCACGTATCGATAATATCAAAGACGAGAGAGAGGGGGGGGGGTGGGGGGGGGGGGAGGGGAGGGGTGAGAGCGTTTCTGTTACATCATGAGGAGTTACATTTGATCACCCGGCATGATTGACTGGGTGTGTGTGTGTGTGTTGGGGGGGGGGTATTTGGGAGTTAACGTTCTTTTTCATCACATATGGATAATACCAAAGACGAGCAAAAAGAGAGAGAGAGAGAGAGAGGGACCGACGGGCGGGCGGGCAGCCGGCGGACGGGCAGACGGACAATGGGAAGATGATAGCATGTTTCCCTGCCTCAAACTCCCCCCCCCCCCCCCCGATTTAAGCTACATATCAACTCAAACCCTACCAAGTAATTTTGGGGTTGTACACCAATGACGTTACAAATATATTTAAAAAAATCATATTTGATTTAAGTCTGCATGAATTTAAATGTTGCTTAGTGGGAGTGTTGTACTTCGATTATGTTCGTGATTGCTGCATTAAAAACTGCCTAGATGTTGCTAAGGGTTAATCTCGTCTGATTATCGCATACAGAGCATAAAGAGAGAGAGTATGTAATTGGGGGTTAACGTCCTTTTCCACCACGTCGATAATATCGATCATATCTATGACGAGAGAGAGAAAGAGAGAGCACTATACTACAACATTATGAGGAGACACATTGCATCATCATCCGGCATGATTGACGGGGTGGGGTGGGGTGGTGTGGTATTTGGGAGTTAACGTGCGGATGATATCAAAGGACTACGGAGGCGGATGATATCAAAGACGAGCAAGAGAGAGAGAGAGAGTGGGTGGGGGTGGGTGTTTGGGGGTTTAACGTCCTTTTCCACCACATAGGAGAGAGAGAGAGAGAGACAGACAGACAGAGATAGAGAGAGATTGATTATAGGTCGACACTGTGACATTAGTATGCATGGTATCACACGACATGGATGAAGAAGAGGGAGGGAGTAGAGACAAAGGCTCGGACCCCCCCCCCCCCCCCCCCTTCCTCCGCCATTTCTTTGAAGAAGAAGAAAGACAAAACCCATAGCCATAGGACGTAAAGCAAGCTAATGATGATGATGCCAAAAACCCAGTTATTCTACTGCAAATCGCGATGTCACACAGGAAAAGTGGAGCACAAAATTAAGCTTTATGAATGCTGCGGTACACAATCTCAATGTTTGAAGCGGAATAGAAGACGCAATTGTATTCAACTGCAGCCGTAGTTACTGGGGAAAAAGAGAAACAAATAAACAAGAACAACACAAAAACCCTTGAATTTAAAGACATTTTACGTTGCCCATCTATGGTGTCGCTCATACGTGGCGGAAAAGAACGTTAGACACGAAAACACCAACCCATCCTAAACTGTGCACATAAATCATCAGAACTAATAGGACACCCCCCGAGTTTAATTAGTACGCAAACACCGCCAGATTCCACAGGAAGTGTCCAGCGCCAAGTCGGACCGATCAAAGAGGACGCCGGCGGGAGTTGTGATGTGAGGCCACACGGTCCATTCGTGCTGAGTCGTCTGCACTCAACAATTAAACCTGGCTCTATCGTAACTACCAGCCACGTGCTCTGGTGACAGTTGCGTGGGACTTTCGCATGACGAGAGAGGAACAGGCTCAAACGCAGTATGTTCCCCTCCCCCCCCCCCCACTCCCACCCCCGGCCCTGCCGCCATATCTTTTTCTTCCATTTCCCGGCGCTAGTTTCGCAAGATGACAAAGCATGAGGTGGGGAAAAATATTCATCACATGCACAGTTCGCTAAACGGCTCCAACCAGCCGGAGCTTCGTCTCAAAATTTTTAGGCGTGTACTTTTATGTACGGCGACTTTGTGGTCAAATTAGTTCGTGCGGCCACCTTCTTGTGGTTGGCAATGGGAAGATAATAGCATGTCCCCCTGCCCCAAACCCCCGATTTAAACGACATGTCAACTCAACCCTACCAAGGAATTTTGGGGTTGTGCAGCAATGGCGTTACACACATACAACAGCAACAACAACAAAAATCATATTTTCATTGCGCCTGCATGGATTTTAATGTTGCTTAGTTGGAATGTACTTTGATTACAATCGTGTTTGCTGCAGCAAGAACCGCCTAGGGATGCCAGGGGTTAATATTGCCTGATTTTCGCATAGAGAGTCTAAAGAGAGAGTATGTAATTGGGAGTTAACGTCCTGTTCCACCACGTATCGATAATATCAAAGACGAGAGAGAGAGAGAGAGGGGGGGGGAGCGTTTCTGTTACATCATGAGGAGTTACATTTGATCACCCGGCATGATTGACTGGGTGTGTGTGTGTGTGTGTGTTGGGTGGGGGGGTTATTTGGGAGTTAACGTCCTTTTTCATCACATGGATAATACCAAAGACGAGCAAAAAGAGAGAGAGAGAGAGGGACCGACGGGCGGGCGGGCAGCCGGCGGACGGACAGACGGACAATGGGAAGATGATAGCATGTCTCCCTGCCTCAACCCCCCCCCGATTTGAAACTACATATCAACTCAAACCCTACCAAGTAATTTTGGGGTTGTACACCAATGACGTTACAAATAAAAAAAAAAATCATATTTGATTTAAGTCTGCATGAATTTAAATGTTGCTTAGTGGGAGTGTTGTACTTCGATTATGTTCGTGATTGCTGCATTAAAAACTGCCTAGATGTTGCTAAGGGTTAATCTCGTCTGATTATCGCATACAGAGCCTAAAGAGAGAGAGTGTGTAATTGGGGGTTAACGTCCTTTTCCACCACGTCGATAATATCGATCATATCTATGACGAGAGAGAGAAAGAGAGAGCAACTATACTACAACATTATGAGGAGACACATTGCATCATCATCCGGCATGATTGACGGGGTGGGGTGGGTGGGGTGGTATTTGGGAGTTAACGTGCGGATGATATCAAAGACTACGGAGGCGGATGATATCAAAGACGAGCAAGAGAGAGAGAGAGAGAGAGTGGGTGGGGTGGGTGTTTGGGGGTTTAATGTCCTTTTCCACCACATAGGAGAGAGAGAGACAGACAGACAGAGATAGAGAGAGAGATTGATTATAGGTCGACACTGTGACATTAGTATGCATGGTATCACACGACATGGATGAAGAAGAGGGAGGGAGTAGAGACAAAGGCTCGGACCCCCCCCCCCAACCCTCCTCCTTCCTCCGCCATTTCTTTGGGGAAGAAGAAAGCAAAAAACCCATAGCCATAGGACGTAAAGCAAGCTAATGATGATGATGCCCAAAACCCAGTTATTCTACTGCAAATCGCGATGTCACACAGGAAAAGTGGAGCACAAAATTAAGCTTTATGAATGCTGCGGTACACAATCTCAATGTTTGAAGCAAAATAGAAGACGCAATTGTATTCAACTGCAGCCGTAGTTATTGGGGAAAAAGAGAAACAAATAAACAAGAACAACAACAAAAAACCCTTGAATTTAAAGACATTTTACGTTGCCCCTCTATGGTGTCGCTCATACGTGGCGGAAAAGAACGTTAGACACGAAAACACCAACCCATCCTAAACTGTGCACATAAATCATCAGAACTAATAGGACACCCCCCCGAGTTTAATTAGTATCAATTATCCTGTATTCCTTGTAGGATCTGTATTAGTATGCAATCACCGCCAGATTCCACAGGAAGTGTCCAGCGCCAAATCGGAACCGATCAAAGAGGACGCCGGCAGGAGTTGTGATGTGAGGCCACACGGTCCATTCGTGCTGAGTCGTCTGCACTCACAATTAACCTGGCTCCATCGTAACTACCAGCCACGTGCTCTGGTGACAGTTGCGTGGGACTTTCGCAGGACGAGTTATCTTGTAGAGAGGAACAGGCTCAAACGCAGTATGTTCCCCTCCCCCCCCCCACTCCCACCCCCGGCCCTGCCGCCATATCTTTTTCTTCCATTTCCCGGCGCTAGTTTCGCAAGATGACAAAGCATGAGGTGGGAAAAATATTCATCACATGCACAGTTCGCTAAACGGCTCCCAACCAGCCGGAGCTTCGTCTCAAAATTTTTAGGCGTGTACTTTTATGTACGGCGACTTTGTGGTCAAATTAGTTCGTGCGGCCACCTTCTTGTGGTTGGCAATGGGAAGATAATAGCATGTCCCCCTGCCCCAAACCCCCGATTTAAACGACATATCAACTCAAACCCTACCAAGGAATTTTGGGGTTGTGCAGCAATGGCGTTACACATACAACAACAACAACAACAAAAATCATATTTTCATTGCGCCTGCATGGATTTTAATGTTGCTTAGTGGGAATGTTGTACTTTGATTATAATCGTGTTTGCTGCAGCAAGAACCGCCTAGGGATGCCAGGGGTTAATATTGCCTGATTTTCGCATAGAGAGTCTAAAGAGAGAGTATGTAATTGGGAGTTAACGTCCTGTTCCACCACGTATCGATAATATCAAAGACGAGAGAGAGGGGGGGGGGGAGAGCGTTTCTGTTACAATCATGAGGAGTTATATTTGATCACCCGGCATGATTGACTGGGTGTGTGTGTGTGTGTTGGGGGGGGGGGGGTATTTGGGAGTTAACGTCCTTTTTCATCACATATGGATAATACCAAAGACGAGCAAAAAGAGAGAGAGAGAGAGAGAGAGGGACCGACGGGCGGGCGGGCAGCCGGCGGACGGACAGACGGACAATGGGAAGATGATAGCATGTTTCCCTGCCTCAACCCCCCCCCCCCCCCCCCGATTTAAGCTACATATCAACTCAAAACCCTACCAAGTAATTTGGGGTTGTACACCAATGACGTTACAAATATATATACAAAAAATCATATTTGATTTAAGTCTGCATGAATTTAAATGTTGCTTAGTGGGAGTGTTGTACTTCGATTATGTTCGTGATTGCTGCATTAAAACTGCTAGATGTTGCTAAGGGTTAATCTCGTCTGATTATCACATACAGAGCCTAAAAGAGAGAGAGTGTGTAATTGGGGGTTAACGTCCTTTTCCACCACGTCGATAATATCGATCATATCTATGACGAGAGAGAGAAAGAGAGAGCAACTATACTACAACATTATGAGGAGACACATTGCATCATCATCCGGCATGATTGACGGGGTGGGGTGGGTGGGGTGGTATTTGGGAGTTAACGTGCGGATGATATCAAAGACTACGGAGGCGGATGATATCAAAGACGAGCAAGAGAGAGAGAGAGAGAGTGGGTGGTGGTGGGTGTTTGGGGGTTTGATGTCCTTTTCCACCACATAGGAGAGAGAGAGACAGACAGACAGAGATAGAGAGAGAGATTGATTATAGGTCGACACTGTGACATTAGTATGCATGGTATCACACGACATGGATGAAGAAGAGGGAGGGAGTAGAGACAAAGGCTCGGACCCCCCCCCCCCCCAACCCTCCTCCTTCCTCCGCCATTTCTTTGGGGAAGAAGAAAGCAAAAAACCCATAGCCATAGGACGTAAAGCAAGCTAATGATGATGATGCCCAAAACCCAGTTATTCTACTGCAAATCGCGATGTCACACAGGAAAAGTGGAGCACAAAATTAAGCTTTATGAATGCTGCGGTACACAATCTCAATGTTTGAAGCGGAATAGAAGACGCAATTGTATTCAACTGCAGCCGTAGTTATTGGGGAAAAAGAGAAACAAATAAACAACAACAACAACAAAAACCCTTGAATTTAAAGACATTTTACGTTGCCCCTCTATGATGTCGCTCATGCGTGGCGGAAAAGAACGTTAGACACGAAAACACCAACCCATCCTAAACTGTGCACATATTAAATCATCAGAACTAATAGGACATTCCCCGAGGTTAATTAGTATGCAATCACCGCCAGATTCCACAGGAAGTGTCCAGCGCCAAATCGGACCGATCAAAGAGGACGCCGGCGGGAGTTGTGATGTGAGGCCACACGGTCCATTCGTGCTGAGTCGTCTGCACTCAACAATTAAACCTGGCTCCATCGTAACTACCAGCCACGTGCTCTGGTAACAGTTGCGTGGGACTTTCGCATGGACGATTTATCTTGTAGAGAGGAACAGGCTCAAACGCAGTATGTTCCCCTCCCCCCCCCCCACCTCCCACCCCCGGCCCTGCCGCCATATCTTTTTCTTCCATTTCCCGGCGCTAGTTTCGCAAGATGACAAAGCATGAGGTGGGGAAAAATATTCATCACATGCACAGTTCGCTAAACGGCTCCCAACCAGCCGGAGCTTCGTCTCAAAATTTTTTAGGCGTGTACTTTTATGTACGGCGACTTTGTGGTCAAATTAGTTCGTGCGGCCACCTTCTTGTGGTTGGCAATGGGAAGATAATAGCATGTCCCCCTGCCCCAAACCCCCGATTTAAACGACATATCAACTCAAACCCTACCAAGGAATTTGGGGGTTGTGCAGCAATGGCGTTACACATACAACAACAACAACAACAAAAATCATATTTTCATTGCGCCTGCATGGATTTTAATGTTGCTTAGTGGGAATGTTGTACTTTGATTATAATCGTGTTTGCTGCAGCAAGAACCGCCTAGGGATGCCAGGGGTTAATATTGCCTGATTTTCGCATAGAGAGTCTAAAGAGAGAGTATGTAATTGGGAGTTAAACGTCCTGTTCCACCACGTATCGATAATATCAAAGACGAGAGAGAGAGAGAGAGAGGGGGGGGGGGTTCTGTTACATCATGAGGAGTTATATTTGATCACCCGGCATGATTGACTGGGTGTGTGTGTTGGGGGGGGGGGGTATTTGGGAGTTAACGTCCTTTTCCAACACGTATGGATGATACCAAAGACGAGCAAAGAGAGAGGAGGGGGGGGGGGGGGACCGACGGGCGGACGGACGGACGGACAATGGAAAGATGATAGCATGTCCCCCTGCCCCAACCCCCCGATTTAAACTACATATCAACCCAAACCCTATTTAGGTGAAAGATTAGTCCAGAGCATTCATTGTAAATTGAGGCTTGAGATGAGTGATCTTAATGACCATCTCTTTAAGAGACATCTATCTGAAGACCGCTCATGTGCTTGCGGTCACGTTGTTGAAGATCCAGCCCACTTTCTTATGGATTGTCCTCTCTTTAATAATGCACGTACGCAAACAATATCAACCCTTCCATATAACTACAACATCGACACCCTCTTGAGAGGGAATCTCTGTCTTCCTTTGCATGACAATATAAACATTTTTTAAAACTGTACAGCACTTTATAGAAGTATCAGGTCGCTTTGACACCTAAATTCCAATTTCCAATACCAGTCGCCGGCCCGCTGCCGCCGTCGCAGACGCAAATCCGACTGCATTTTTCTTTGTACTCTATCTATTGGTCATTCTTTCTATCCTCTCTCTTCTCTATCTCTTACAGATCTGTCTTACAATACTCCGCCGCAAATGTTTTTTTTGTACATTCATAAGTTTTTAACTTGTTGTGCTCGGTATTGTCGAAACTGATTGTGTGAGTGAATTTTCTGTCTGTTCAAAATGAATAAAAACTGTTTAAACCAAACCCTACCAAGTAATTTTGGGGTTGTACACCAATGGCGTTACACATAAGAAAATTCATATTTGATTTAAGTCTGCGTGGATTTTAATGTTGCTTAGTGGGAGTGTTGTACTTTGATTATACTCGTGAATGCTTCATTAGGAACCGCCTAGGAGTTGCTAGGGATTAATCTCGTCTGATTATCGCATGCAGAGCATAAAGAGAGATAGTATGTAATTGGGGGGTTAACATCCTGTTCCACCACGTCGATAATATCGATCATATTAATGACGAGAGTGAGAGAGAGAGATTCTACTACAACATTATGAGAAGGAGACACATCATCATCCGGCATGATTGACTGGGTGGGGTGGTATTTGGGAGTTAACGTGCGGATGATATCAAAGACGAGCAAGAGAGAGAGAGAAAGAGAGAGAGATACAGACAGACATAGACAGAGAGAGATTGATTATAGGTCGACACTGTGACATTAGTATGCATGGTATAACACGACAAGGAAGAGGAAGGGGGGGGGGGGGGAGGAAGTAGAGACAAAGGCTCGACCCACCCCCACCTCCCTCCTCTTCCTCTTCCATTTCTTTGGGAAAGAAGAAAGTCAAAAACCCAGATTTTCTACTGCAAATCGTCATGTCACACAGAAAAAGTGGAGCACAAAATTAAGCTTTATGGATGCTGCGGTACACAATCTCAATGTTTGAAGCGGAATAGAAGACGCAGTTGTATTCAACTGCAGCCGTAGTTATTGGGGAAAAAGAGAAACAAATAAACAACAACAACAACAAAAACCCTTGAATTTAAAGACATTTTACGTTTGCCCCTCTATGGTGTCACTCATACGTGGCGGAAAAAGAACGTTAGACACGAAAACACCAACCCATCCTAAACTGTGCACATAAATCATCAGAACTAATAGGACACCCCCCCCCCCCCCCCAGTTTAATCAGTATGCAATCACCGCCAGATTCCACAGGAAGTGTCAAGCGCCAAATCGGACCGATCAAAAGAGGACGCCGGCGGGAGTTGTGATGTGAGGCCACACGGTACATTGGTGGTGAGTCGTCTGACTCAACAATTAAAACCTGGCTCCAACGTAACTACCAGCCACGTGCTCTGGTTGCGACAGTTGCGTGGGACTTTCGCATGGACGAGTTATCTTGTAGAGCGAAACAGGCTCCTGAAAACAAAGTATGTTGCACTGCCCTCCCACGCCCCCCCCCCCCCCCCCCCCCCCATTTCCCCGCCATTTCTTTTCTCTTCCATTTCCCTTCAGTTTTTCAGCTGACAAGGATTAGCCGGCGGGGAAATATTCATCACATGCACAGTTCGCTAAACAGCTGGAGTTTCATCCCAAAGTTTTGAGGCATGTACTTTTATCCACCTTGCACTGCGACTTTGTGTTCAAATTAGTCACAGCTTGGGGCCCAAGGTCCGTGCGGCCACGTTGTGGTTGGTAATGGGAAGATGATAGCACTCCCCCCCCCCCCCCCCCCCGGGGCAAAAAAGAAAACCCAACAAACAACCAACAACAACAGGAAACAGCTCAGTTACTGTTGTTGATGGTTTTGTTGTTGTTTTTTCTTCCAGGCCATTGCTCTCTCTCTCTCTCTCTCTCTCTACGTTAGACTCCAAATGCTCGGGTCGTGAGTTCTAATCTCGGCCGGGGACATATATTTGTGCTGGCTTTTTTTCTCGCTGCCACGTCTTTGATGTCACCCATAAGTAGCCGGGGGAAAAGGACGTAAAACTCCTAAACACCCACCTACCCACCCTCTCTCTCTTTAAAAAAGAGAGTGTGGATAAGATCATTAACAGTAAATAAAATGTCCAGGCGTTCTGGAAGCACATTAGAAATGAAAAGGAAAACCCAGGGCAAAAAACAATATAAAAAATAACGGTGGTGAAGAGGAGGAGGAAGATGACACCGCACAAGCAGGCAGTGAAGTTGATGACATAGTTGACGACCTTAGTTACACTACGTCAGAAATATGCTTTCAAGATATCACATGGGCATCACTGACTTCATATCTAAAAATTCTAGGTATCATATTCAAAATGGGCGCAAAGAAATGCTCCCGCCTCCTCCCCCCCCCCCTCCAAAAAAAAAAAAAGAAAAAAAGAAAAAATGCTATCGAAAATGGTAATGTAGACTGCCCTGTCTGCCCACGGGCAGCTGAAGACGAAAATCACATTTTTCTTTTTTTCACCGGCCGCCCGATGCACAAGGACATACGCCCAAACATATTTAATGAAACCCGTCAGAACCTACCTACCAAAGCAGTTATATTTCACGCCGCGTCATCTTCATGTGGAGGCTACGAACTCCCCCCCCCCCCCCCGCCCCTCATAGTTATAGTTCAGGACTCTTAACCATAACCTGCCAGTGCACAACCACCGCTTTCTATCCATAACACGTAATGAATGGTTGTGTAATAAACGTGATGCACTCGAGCTGAGTGACGAATTTCATTACTTGTCTTGCTGCGCATTCTTTCAATGCCACGCGTAAGAAACAAACAAACAAGGAACATACAACCGTATTTGTACAAGCTACCCAATGCACTGACATTCGAAAAACTGATGACCTGTGACAAAACATGATACTACTTAAGCATGCTCTTTTTTTTTTTTAATATGCCATGAAAGAAGTCAGGTAGGCTAGAGCAACTGACCATGCATATTAAGACATAAATATTGGTGCTGTTTAACTAGTAAACATTTATGCAATTGGGTATGTGTGTTGGTGTATATGCCGCATAACCATTCACAATTTATATGAAGACATGTAGGTACATATGAGGGGCGGGGGAAGAGTTCGTAGCCTCCACATGAAGATGACGCCGCGTGAAAGTTTCGGTCTTCTATTTTTTCAACATTGGTGCGTCTCAACTGCACACTTTTCTACACGCGCAAAATCCTACTTTTCTCACCCCTCGTGTGTACATCGTGTATCTGTTTGTCAGTGCAGGCACGCATAGTGTATCCGGTGCGGTCCAACGAACGTTGCCCGTTTATAGTCACACCAAAAGTTTCCGGTCACGGCTCTGTTTGAGAATAGCCACTACCCTGCTTGTTTAATTAGTGTGTTGTATCCCCGCCGCGCCACTGATAAAGAACGTGGGAAACGACTATGGCACTAACGTCGGCGATACTTTGAAGGCCTACTCCCAAAAGTTCTCTTTGTCTAAGGCCTAAAGCTTTAACGTCTGGTAGTTTGATAGGTGTGGTGACTCGAAGGCGCGACTGAGACGGGTTGTGTCGGTCTATCCTGTGGACTAACGCTCAGCAGGAAGCGCCGTCCACCTGTGGGGAAGCCGGGTATAGATGAAGGTGCTATGGGATCGCGCGGGCGACTAGCCAGAAGTTTATGGCTTGACACTACACTGCCACGGCGCCGCTAGGGTAGTACTACAAAATCTTTGTTGCAAACCCACAGAGTGAAATGAACGATCCTCTTTGACAAGTCAGTAGTCAGTAATTAAACGACTGGGTTCAAAGCTGATATCCACATCTTCATGAAATAGCTACAACATTTTGTTTGGGAAAATCAGCAACTTTTTCATTTTTAAGCATTCGAAGGTTTCCTTTTACTCACAATAGCTTTCACCCGTAGATGAAATATAGTAAATAGTGTTGCCAGATGCCTATACTACTTTCAAACCTACTCTGTGGCAATCTGCTCATAGGCTCTTAAAGAGACGAGCACAGTCGACTGAATGTGATTTTGTTCTCGTTGTACCTCTGCAAACTGCAAGAATTGATAATAAAAAATGATAGAAAAATATTGTAATATGATCATTTCGACCGTATACCTGTTTAAAACCGGGACATTTCTAGAGCAAGACTTGGACGCTGCGAAACCAACTAAATTCGTTAATTCATTTGAAGTTCACTAATTTGATGTCTCTTCAACAAATTTAAAAGGAACTCCTCCTAGGTGTAATTTTCCGTTTTTAAAGATACCCTTTCCGTTCTTATTTCATTTTTCGAACGCAAAATCCGGTCCACAGAGAACACAAATTTCACATTGACTTTATTCGTAAACCACACTTTTCCACTGTGACATCTGCCAAGAGTTTTTTAGTGTCTGTTCAGTCGTTGCTTTTGTTAGATTGTCGTTTTAATTGCTTGCTGCTGTTGTATTTGTACTTTGTTTAGTTTGTTTGGGTTTTGGTTTGGGGTGGGGGTGGGTTCATGGTCTAGTAGAGGCATCCTTATTTACAGAGACGTGGTGGTACCAAAAGGACTGCCTTGTCAATAAAGCATGCGCTACTTAGGGGGAACCTGACGATTTATTCCTGATGGTAATCGTATTTCAGTATTTCACATAATTACAGCAGGATAGCTAGCTTGGTATGGAACGGTTCTTTTGACCTGGTTGCTGTTCCAAATAATGGGAGGATGCAATGTTTAGGCGCTTTCTGATGATGATGAACTAAATTTTGTTAAGACAGAACTTGACAGGCGCTTCGTGCTGGTTGGTTGGTTAGCTGGGGTTTATCGTCCACGCCACAACGAGGTGATTGCAGACGGCCCTAGGGGACAGGTTATGGGGGATGGGGATAGCTACCCTAACTGTACAGTCCAGCTGAACACTTATTCAATCCAGTCAGGCTGCCAGGTCGACCACATTTTATGTATCCTTGACTGTAATGGACAAGTTACAAAAACAAATCCAGTTCAGAGTCAGTGGAAGTGGGGCAAAGTGAAAAAGGCCTGTACAAATTTTGGCCCTATCGGGATTCGAACCCGGGACCTTTCAATCTCGAGTCCAAAGCTCAAAACCGTTGAGCCACCGACTCCCCCTAGGCGCTTCCTGTCGGTTGTGGGCTTGAGCGAAGTTGACCAATCGCCAGTCAAGCCGCTTCCCGCCCGCCGTTGGCTCGTGACAGGGGCGGAAAGTTGACCAATCGTTTACCTCGGGATTTTCCGTCAACACTTGAGTCGCTGAGCGGAAGTCTTGTTTCCTTACTGTGCTAGGGTGTAAGCAAGACAGCGCGTGCAAACTCTACCGCTCACAAGCGTATCGTGTGTTCAGTTGTTCTCGAGCCCAGTCGTTCGATCTTGTGTCCACTTATTGCTACTGAGAAAAATTTCTTCAGGTTGATGAATCGGAGAGGCAGAAATCGTGCCGCTTCTTCTCCCAAAGGAGGTAAGACATCAGTTTACATAGTTTTGTCTGTGAATAACAAGCATCTTTGTGTAAATGTGACCAGCAAACAGAACAAAAATGGTCTGTAGACATAAAACAAGCTACAAGTTATTTTTGCATACCAGTTCTCTCGCTCTCCCTCTTCTTCCTCTTCCTCCTCGTCCTACTCATTTCTTTTGTTTCTTCTCCACAGTTCTCACCTTTATGCTGTGTTCCTATCGGAACTTATTTCTCCTGGTTGTCAATACAAGTAGTCCGAAAATTTTATGCGGAGTGCACTTTTTCGCGTAGTTCATAGTGACTTCCAACCGAATTCACGACCCGAAACTTGAAAGCCCCATGTTCTACCAGTTCAGCTACATTGGCTCCCCTGTCTTTGTGCCCGCAGGCTAATTTTCTGGCTCAACGTGTATTTTGAGGTATTCACTGAAACGTTTTGCCAAACACACACATAAAATCAAGAGACCATTACCTGCCCAGAAAGATGTATGATGCCTCTGGTTTTGCTTACTGGGTGTACAGCTGTAGTTTTGTCAAGCACACGTAGCTTTGTAGTGAGCGAATTCTTAGTGCAGGACTAGTAACTGTATCACTCAAAAAACCCTATCACATCCTCCTATTTCTTTCATCTACAGACAGGGCAATGGTGCGGCTGAAGATGAAAAACCGTGGCGGCCTGGTTCGGTTTTCACCAGATGGTAAGTACCCTAGTATTCATGGTATCATTTGACTAAAGTCGCTTTGGCCAGAAGCTTTCAGAAAACCTACACCTCGTTTGACCGAATGTATGACAAAGGCGAACTTCTCTTTCGATAGAAACGAGCTTTATCGTGAATCCTGTAAGAGAACAAAGTGTTTTCGATTCGATGAGTGCATTGCAAGCAAGAATATGCTGAGCATTTTGAAATGATGTGAGAAGCTGTGACCTAAGTTTGTCGATGATGCGTCTGACTACGCACTACACGACCCCCCCCCCCCCCCCCCCTTGAATGTGATGGTTATTTCGACCAAAGAGAGCTACGTGCTTGAGGTAATTTGTGGACAGATATATTTTGTGGGATCAAATTGTAGCTGCGATTTGAAGTTCCGAAAACACAACCTGTAACATCTCACATCATTTGGAAACTCAGTTTCTACCCCTTTGCATCTATATTTTTTAGTGTAAATTAAGCGTAACCAGATACATACCCCTTGTTCTTTGACAACTTGAGTGATGTCTTTTAAATTAGGATATGAATGTCTGTGTGTGGCATCAGCATTCATCTGAATCTTGAAATTCGATGCCAAACAGAGTCCATCGTTCATTAATTACTATTAACCAACAGGCACAGTGCACAACTGAGATTGTCTCATTTATTTAACGCAGTGACTAGCATTACGTGACCGTAACGCCCGTCCCATATACTGCGGTAACGTGACTTATAGCGACGCATGCGCACACACGCGCATTTAACAGCTGTTTCCGGTAATGACCCGATCGCGTAGATGTTTTCGTTCATTCAGTCATCTGTCACGTGTTCATGACGGACGTTTTTGTTGATAGCGATTATGGAAGCAGAGCAGCTCTCAGTAGGGCTAGCCTTTCAATCCTACAGTCAGCTGAAGAAAGCAGTCGCAGACTTCGAAACGAAATCTTCTGTGCAGTTGTCTCTAAAATGTCAGACGCGCGGCTAATTGCAGGGGAGCCGGGGTGGTCGAATGGTAGAGCGTTGGACTTCTAATGCTCGGGTCATGAGTTCGATCCCGGCTGGAGTCAAATATTTGTGCTGGCTTTTTCATCGTTGCCCCGTCTTTGATATCACCCTATGTGGTGGAAAAGGACGTTATACCCCCAAACACCCACCCATCCACCCGCGGCTGGCTCTCAGGCGCGCGTGATAATGTTTTGGTCCATCAGCGGGCTGTGCTTCGCTATCCTTGTTGACATGCCCGAGTGTCGTTTCTCCGGTAAGCAGGCGACACGCGAATAGGAAAGGGCCTGTGAATAAATGAACGTACTTCGCCGTTGATTCATCGTGTACACTGACACAGAGCAGAGACACACATCCCTAATGAGGACTGAACTAACGTTCCTTATCACACCGGCTTACGGTCTGCAAGTAGCCGTTTCTCTAAAATGAAGACGTGTGAGGGGAGTGATTCACTATCAGTGTGGAAAATACACACCCATAAGAATTCTTTTGGGGGCCACAGATGTAATGGCAGTCACCAAACAGTCCGTACATAATGCTAGAAACAAAGATAACATGGGTACTGAGCCCCACACAGAACATAATTATACTGTCACGTAAACCTAATCCTGGGTACGGGTTTACGGTCACGTAACTGCAGCCACTGCCTTTATTTAAATTTGTAGCTCTGAACCGTCAAATGTAGAACGGAGCCTGATATCCTTTCACTTCGAAAGACAATGACGCTGGTATGACTCACTGAAACACCTGCTTTGTTATGAAAAATAGCTGTAAATGAAAAATGATCCTTACCCTCCCGCTCCCCCTCCTCCCCCGATATTTAAGTTAGCCACTTTGTGTTAGGTCAGTCGTTAGGTTGATAGTTTGACAAGGTGAACGCTTTATTTAGCAAACAACAAGAAAACCACATTATGCAAAGATTTATCCACACAATTCCATTTTTCCTCTTTCCTTTGCAGACTTTTACAGGGATGTGACAGAAGATGAAGGTAAGATTAGTCACACGTTACACCGAACAACCAACACAAAAAGCAGCAGTCAGTGAAAGGCAGCCAACATCCCTGTAAAACCTCAGTAAAGTAACAGATTAGTCACAAACCAGTCTATAAAAGAAGTGTTGTAAGATGGATGAAACTCAGTGCTAGACCTATTTATTGGTGCAGCCGGATGCTTTGGTCTTTCCAAATGATGCGAGTACGTGAGGGCGGGGAGGGGGGGGGGGGTTAACGTCCTTTTTCACCACATACGGGTTATATCAAAGACGGGGCAACGATGAAAAATCCAGCACAAATATTTGGCCCCAGTCGGGATACGAACTCACGACCCGAGCATTTAGAAGTCCAACGCTCTACCATTCAGCATCCCCGGCTCCCGATGCGAGGATGATTTCAAACATAACAGATTACTGAAATAATGAAACAGAAGACGTGTTTGTAGTCTATGTAGTTCAAAATTAGAAAACCACGAAAACCATGAGAAAGTTAGTTTACATCATGCGACACCGCGTGTCGCACCGCCTACTTGAGTCTTATCGGGGTGATGTGAGGGTGTTTGCTGATTAGCTAATCGGTTATCGACGATTGATCCATGGCCTGGCGCTGCCGCCATTGAGGGCAAGTCTTCACACCTTTCGCGACTAACGCCCACCGGGAGTTAATGGGGTCATCAGTTTCAACCAGGCCTTGATTTCAAACACTATTGAACCGAATGGTGTGCTGCTGGCCGGCTAATCCTTTTCTTTTGTGAAGCCTTTCCAAGAGAGAGAGAGAGAAAGAACACTTCTGTGTTTTCGTTTTGTAAAATACAAACAAGGAGGAACGGCCCCGTCCTACAAAGTTGTTTCTCCAAACTTCATTTTATTTTGTCTGTTTTGTTGTTATTGTTGATCCTCTACAACCTCGACCGATTAGCCACGTGACTGGGGTGGGGCCGGGTGGGGGAAGAAGGGAGAGAGAGGCAGAGAGAGAGGGTGGGTAGGTGAGTGTTTAGGAGTTTAACGTCACATAAGGGTGATATCAAAGACGGGGCAACGAGAAAAAGGCCAACACAAATATTTGGCTCCAGCCGGGATTCGAACTCTCGACCCAAGCATTGAAAGTCCAACGCTCTACCATTGGGCCACCCTGGCTCCCCAGAGAGAGAGAGAGAGAGAGAGAGACAGAGAGGGACACGTCAGTTCCATGAACTAAACATTTGACGTCAGCCTCAGGCAGGTCCTCATACAGAGACAGAGAGATGACGTCAATTCAGTGAACTAAACTTTTGACGTTAGTCTCTAGCACTGAGATCGTCTGAGGATGCTTGTTTATGTCGTGAGTTCCATGTTGGCTTTGTGGCTTCCCCGATTGAATTATTTTTCACATGAAAGCTGGAAGATCTAGAGGGCTGGTGAAATGTCGGAGGCAGTGACGATACTTGCTAATTTTGTCTGTGAACTAAGCGTTTGACGTCAGCCTCACACTGCATGTCTTTTGATTTCCCTATTGCTTTTGTGACTTCCCTGACTGAAATAATTTTTACATAAAATCTGGAAGATCTAGAGGGCTGGTGAAACGTGGACTAGAATACCTTGGATTGTACTTATGAAATCGCAAATTTGGAACTCTTTTGACCGGTGCTTCTCGCAGAAACTTGAAAAAGCTATGTTTATCTAAAAGTTCAGTTATTCTTAATGCTAAAGCTATAATAGTGCAGTAGTTCCTGTCATATGTGCAGTTGTCACACTAGACAAAAACGCCGGGATGATAAGTACTTTGCAGTAATCTTTTTCAGATATTTGATCTTATGTGCAAATCAACCCTACCTCGGAAATATTTATTTTACACAAAACCGGTCAGAGCTACAGAGCTGTAGCACGAATACAGGCAGTGTGATTGGGTGAACTTCCGAAGTCTAGAAAATGAAGGAATTTTAACAACTTTTACGAAATGATTCGTAACATGAACGATTTTTTAAAATTCGGCGATAACTCTTCTGAAAATGCGGCAGGCTAAAAATCGTGAAAGGTAGCTCTGGAGAAGGTGAATTCGCATTTTATTCCCAAGTAAAAAGGCCTCCAGTGAGGTGGTTTAGGAGATAGCCATCATTTCATCGGCACACACACACACACACACACGTCTCACAACTCCCGCCAAAAAAAAAGTAGCAGCATAGTGTGCAGATCAAGTGTCTATGACGCAGATTTCGTTACGTCACAGTGTGCGCGAAAGTATGTATTGTCTGGAGAAACGTCACAACCTTGTTTTGTACTACTGAAACTTGCTGCTGCGCATAGCAGATTTCATGTGAAAAATAATACAGTCGGAGCAATCACAAAGCCAACAGGGAAATCAGAAGACATAAACAAGCATCCTCAGACGATCTCAGTGCTAGACGCTGAGGTAAAATGTTTAGTTAACGGAATTGACGTCCTCTCTCTTTCTCTCTCTGTATGCTGCCTGAGGACCCTTGCACACTGGCGTCACGCGACATTGTCGCGCCACGCGTGCAGCAAATTTTGTCGCGCGTCTACGTGTGCAACCCCTTGAAAGGGGAGCGACAGGCGTAGCACGATTGAAAAATTCTGTCGCGCGAGGATAGGAAATGTTCTATTCGGCGAGCTCGACGCGCGCGTGTAGCGTGATTTCAGCCGATCAGAAGAGAGCACAGGGGCCAGCACTCGCCATCCTCTTCTCTTCCAAGATGGCGGAATTGCGCGAAGATGAAATCTTTCGCCTCATCGACCTGTATCGTGAACAGGAAAAACTCTACAATTTTCAGCTCGATTCATATCAAAATCGACGGGTATGCCGTTTTGTTGTGTCACTCTCCGCTGACTCACACTACGGTACTGAATAAATAAATGGAGTAAATAAAACTAGACACAAACCACTTGCCACTGATCTCTCATTGTCTATGTTATTCTACAGCAAAGGTTTGTTGTAGCTAAATTCTATCAAGTTATCGTGGCCTCGATCACCAGTCTCTACTCAGACTGCGAACAAGCAGCCTGAAATTTATGATACGTTTCAGATCTAATTTCGCATTCCTTCGCACACTCAGAAGCACTCGTGGCGAGATCTCCGAAAACAGCACGCGCGCGATTCTGACTCCAGAGAGTGGACGTCAATTCCGTGAACTAAATTTATTATTTTGACCAGAGATGACGTGAATTTCGTGAACTAAACATTTGACGTCAGCCTCAATTTCTGAGATCGTCTGAGGATACTTGTTCATGTCTTGTGATTTCCCTGCTGGCTTTGTGACTTCCCCGACTATGAGTTATTTTTTACATGAAATCTAGAAGATCTAGAGGGCTGGTGAAATGTCAGGCAGTGACGATACTTGCAGATTTTGTCTGTGAACCAACAATCTGACGTCAGCCTCACGCTGCTCGTCAGGTGATACTTTTACATATCTTGTGATTTCCTTGTTGGTTTTGTGACGTCCGTGACTGAAGAAATTATTACATAAAATCTGGAAGATTTAGAGAGCTGGAGAAACGTGGACTTGAATGCCTTGGACTGTACTTACGAAATTTCAAAATACATGTAGGAACTTTTTTGACCGGTGCTTCTCACAGAAACTTGAAAAAAAATTGCGCTTTTTTAAGGTGGGAGGAGACGTGAAGTCTTCTTTGGCCGGGGAGGGCACAAGGATAGCCAAATGGTTTTTGACTTTCAATGCTCTGGTCTGAGTTTGAATCCTGACTGAGAGACAAATATTGGTAATACATGTAGTGTTTCTTTGTTGCGCTGTCTTTGGTGTTTGGTGAAAAAGGACTTGCTTATAGCCAACCACACCGGTCAGGGGGTTTCACCACTCTAAATCCTCTGAAAGGGCATTGCCTTTACACCCGTCAGAGCCTTGGCGGTCCCTGCACACCATCCCAGGTTTCCAGGAGACCTTTGTTTTGTTTTGTTTTTAAAGTCTAAGTTTTTCACTCATACAAATTAGATGTTCTCTTTTCTGACTTTTAATGGGTAAATCATGCGTGTGCCAAAAATATGCCAAACACGTTGTAGCACAATCACGTTTGAGACGGATGCCCTCATTGGTCAGATCATTGAAATTACTGATAGCCATTCCATGAAAACCGTTGTCAATAATTACTGATGTTTAAACTGGTTCGTGCCACACTGCTTAAGAATCGGTGCTCTTAAAGATCTATGCCCCCAACAAAAAGCTTTCCAAAGTGCAATTTTTTTTTACAGAGTCGACAGTTGTCATAGTTGCAGAGTTCACACCGTGTCCAGATACAGCGACAAAACCATGCCGAAAAACTGCCCCCACTACTGTCGGTCTCCGTCCACGCTACTGTGCACATTCCCGTGCAACTTGGCACATTATGTGACCATGCCGCGGATACCTCAGTATAGACAACTGAGCGATGTTGGACTGAAATGTGTGGTAGAAAAGGCCGTTAAACTCCCGAACACCCACCCACCTTGGACTGAAATGGCACAAGCTGTGCTACTACTGGCATGCTGAACGTAGGGGAAAGCAATTTTGTTTCTTGGTTAAACATGTCAGCTCGAGCTTGCAGAACGAAAAGTAAAACCGCAATTAGGAGATGTTGTTGCCTATAAAACGTGCAGTGTTCATCCGTCCATGCAGTGATCATGGCAGCAGCCGTGACAGTCAGTACTGTATGCAGTGACCCCCATACAAGTCCCTTTTTGGGGGGGGGAGGGGGGATTTGACGAGATGTGTGAGAAATGAAGAACACGAGAGCACTTCGGATTCAGTCGTCTAAACTGACGTATCCGCGGCGAGGTCACATAATGAGCCGGGTTGCACGCCGATCATGTGCACAGTAGTGTGGACGGAGCCCGACAGGAAGTGGGGACAGTCTTTCGGCAGGGTTTTGTCACTGTTGTTTGGACACTGTGTAAACTCTGCAACTGTGATAGAGTTGACCGTGCTTGCACAGTCGAATCTGTAAATGTTTTTCACACTTCGGAAAGCTTTTTGTTGGGAGCTTAAGCAGACTTCATGAGAATGTGTGCCTCGAGCCCTGTACAGCAATTACGAAATTGACAAAATGGAAGGGGATGACGTCATGTTTTTCTGTCAAGGCTCGTTCTTGTACAGGTAGTAGCAGCTCCTAATCAGCACTCTGTATTTTTTTTTTTATATAAAATATGCCAAAACATGGGCAGAGTGTGTTGCAGTGGTAATGAGCAGTCTGTGCTTGTCGGCGTTTGGAGATTGTTGCAGTAATGTCGAAGAAAAAGTGATGCATTTAGCCTTAATCAAAGTTCACTTTAAAATCTACAGACAATTTAATGTTTATGGCCATGGTGCCGACAGGTGCTGACAGGCTAAAGACCACAGTCACATGAAGCCCCAAATTGCCTAATATTCCCAAGTTAGCTATAGCCGTTATAGTCACCCACAAAAGACAGTTTATTAAATGCAAAACATACTGTGCACGAACCATTTAGTTGCATGCTATGAGGGTAAAAAGTCTTATTACAATGAATTAGCATGCATCTTACCCTACAAATGTAACAATCATCAAAATCACATCGTTTCAGAGCAACTACAATCTAGCACAATCAACAAACATGGTCCACACAATTAGCGCTGCTCCTGGCGTCTTTTGTGTTTTATACAAGACAGGGGACATTTTATTTAACTTTTGGCAGTCTACATGAATTCCAAGTGAACAAAATATTTTAAAACAAGGAGTTGCTTTTTAGTATTGAAAAAAGTTGTATGGAGAAGGATTGAAGATAAGAAAATTGTTTTAAATTTTAGATAAACCATGAAATATCCAAAAGGTATATTTTCTGTCTTCATTATTGAACCATACTGCCACACTGGAGACATTCAAACATCCATTGAGAGTGTCTCTGGACTGTCCTATGACTTTTGCCGTGTATGCTGGTGGGGATTGCATCTTCACCGCCAAGCCAAAACCAAATATACCCCCCTCCCCTCACACCCCAAACCCTCAGATAACTGACCTGAATCTTCCCGAATTACGTATACCATGGCAGTGACTGCCAATGCTATGTTGTAATGTTATATGTGTCTTGCTACTGTTTTGCGTCTGTCCTGGCACAGGAGAGCCAGACTGCTGTGAACGTGCCTTCTCATGATGGACTGGAAATAAGACAGGAAGAAGCTGGAGCCTCCAGTCATTCCAGTAGAAGTATGTAATGTTCTGTGTTTCGTTTTTCCTTATTGCATTTTCCGTTGTACATCTGTGTGTGCATATGTGTGTGTGCATGTTTGTAGGGACAGTGTTTATAGTGTTTATATCAAGTACATGTATCTCAAGGAGAGAGGCAAATTGTCTGTGCAGGGGCTAGGGCGATCTTGGCATGGCATTTTACTTGTTTTGTTGGGTCATCCCCCCATGCTCCCCCAGTTCCCCATTTTGACTTAACAAGGCCAGTTAGTTAGTTATTTAGTGCTTAACGCTGCGCAAGCAATTAAGACTATTTCGCGGCTAAATTAACAAGGCCAGCTGTTGGGCTGGTGTGCTATAGCGCTCACATGTTGGTGCAATAGGACCATTTCAAAATGTGTGGTGGTTTTTTGAAAGTGGCATAGGGTGCCCTCAAAGTGTAATAAACATGAGACTCAGACTCAGACTCAGTTATTTTATTGATCGGACATACGTCCATACAATGGAAGTGAGTTGTGTTTATAAATACACCAAGATATATCGAGGGAAAAAACCAGCTAGAGGTTCACACACACACACACACACACACAGAATCAGCAGCCTACGCGTGACCATAAATGACCAGTTGAACAGACCGTACACATTCAGACGTTACTGGTATACCGTGTTACAGAATACAGGCCAAACGCCCGTGTACATTGACAGACGCGCATACAGCACAAGTTGCACGTGAACTACACTACGTAAGCGTACTACTGCGGAGCTTGAATGAATGAAACACGTATTTTGCCAGGTCGGCAATGGCAGCTGGGGTCGAAGTGTGTAAAATTGACAGCTGCTGAGTACAATAGAAACCCAAGTCAAAACCAGACATGTATTTTCGGCGCAAATCATCGTACAAAGGGCAGAAGAATAGAAAATGAACTTCATCCTCGGGTACATTATGGCAAACTGGACATGCCTTTGGTGAATTTGACAATTGGTACCTCGTTTTGTTACACAGTAGTTCTGTGAGACCCAGTCGGAACTTAATATACATATTTCTGACATATTTGGATTGTATGATCTCAAAGTAATTCTCCAGCGTTAATGCTACTTTAAAACTACGATAGACTGTGAAACGGTCACTTTCAAAAAGCTTAGCCGACCAGTCCTGTTTTGAACAGTCAATCAACCTTTGTTTGAATTCGTTGAGAAACATTCTCTTATTGCCAACTCCTTGGGCAATCCAAACGTGACCAAAACCGTTTCGAAAAAGCAGTTCTTTTACTTTTGTAGTCCATGTGGTTTTGCCTCGGTCGTCCATATCTCTAAGCATGAGGTATGCCATACTGGAAAATCTGACGTGTGGTAAACTGCACAGCCTAAGCCAATAGGAAATGCACCTTGCAGAAGCTAGTACAGTTAGGGGATATCTCCCAAGTTCACCGTATACCATCTGATTTGGTGTTCGAAGGCTGACGTTAAGAAGGCGTTTACATGCAAATAGATGTACCTTTTCAATTTCATGAAACTCTTCAACCCCCCAGATTTCTGAACCATAGAGAAGTATTGGTACAATCTGAGCGTCAAACAGCTTGAAAAAGATAGTTGGACTGCAACAGTCAAGTTTCCAGAGAACTCTAAAAATATCTATGACACATTTCTTTGCCTTAGTGGCAAGGTCAGCAACTGATGAATTTAAACTTAAACGAGTAGTAAAATTTAGTCCTAGATACTTATATGTGTTAACAACATCTACAGACTGAGTACCATATTTCCATTTCTCAAACTTTGACAAGAACCCTCCATTTCTAAAGACAATTATCTTAGTTTTATCTAAATTAACAGTAAGACCAAGTTTGCTAACCACAGTATACAAATTGTCTAACTGAGTTTGTAAGCCACTAGGTGTACAAGAAAACAGAGCAATGTCGTCCGCAAACATCAACAAAAATAGTTCGACTGCACCGGGCCTGAGCTGAAAACCATGCCTACCATGATCAATGATATGAGATGCTAACTCATTGATTAGGAACGAAAATAAGGTTGGCGAAGCCAAACAACCCTGTTTTAAGCCTTGAAAACACTCAAAGTACTCTGTGTAGTCCATGTTGTCTCTAACACAAAACTTAACTGAATTATACATGGCTTTGAGTGCTGACAGCATTTTTCCTTGCACACCAACCTTAAACAAAATATTCCATAGAACATTTCTCTTAACAGTATCGAAAGCCTTCCGAAAATCAACGAAGGCAACATAGACTTTTTTGTTTTGTAACAAATGTTTCTGGACAATAGCGTATAATGTAAACATATGATCTACAGTTGAGTATGTCTTTCTAAAGCCTGCTTGCGTTTCTGATAATATGTTGTTGACATCAGCCCAATCTGTTAATCTTTTGTTCAAAATGTGAGTATATAGTTTACTGACACAACTCAGAAGTGCAATACCTCTATAGTTATCAGGGCTGTTTGCATCCCCTTTCTTGTGAAGTGGAAAGATAATTGCCTTTGACCACTCGTCAGGGAAAAGGCCTTTGCTAAACAAGCAATTAAAATATGAAGTAAGGAAAGGAACAATAGACAAACCAGCAGCTTTTAAAACCTCGTTTATAATACCGTCAGGCCCAGCAGCTTTACCTGCCTTAGCATGTTTTAATGCCTCTATGACCTCTGCTTCTGATATATCAGAGTTTAATTCAAGAAACAGTTCATCACTGACAGCATCATCAGCCTCAAATAAATCATCTTCGGTTTCAATGCTTTCGTTCAAAACGTTAGAAAAATGATTGAACCACGTCTCTTTCGTTATGTTATTTTGAATGTAGGGTTTGCGTTTCCATTTTTTCATTTCTTTCCAAAAAGACTGAGGATCTTTGCAACTGCTAATGATATTGTCAACACTCTCCTTTTTAAAGTTCCTCTCTTTATTTCGCAATAAATCTTTGTATTTCTTTCTTTCTGTGGTGTAGAGTTCTCGGTTTAAAGCAGACCTATTTCTAGTAAACCTTCTAAGAGCTTTCCTAGCTACCCTCTTTGCCTCCCTACATTCAGTATCAAACCAGGAATGGCCATGTTTTTCTGGAGGACTCGAACAAGGTCTGTTTGTGTGTATGTGTTTGGTCATGCAATCAGCAGCGTCTTTAACGGCACACGTGAATGATTCTAATGCTTCACTGAATGAGTTTTCAATTTTAGCTGTGGCCTCTGCCATTTTATTCTGGAAATCAAGAGACATGAAATGTTCAACGAGTGTTCCCGTTTGCGCATTGTCAAACACAATCTTACTGTAGCTAAACGAAACATGTTGTGTGGTAGTATCTGTAATTCGTTGGGCTTGCGTGTAGTCTGTGGAAACGGTAAGTACTAAGGGCATGTGTACTGATTCAACTCGTTCTACGACATGTAGACTCTCGCACAAAGCAGTAAAATCATGAGAAGCAATGACATAATCGTTAGTGCTACTACCAGTAGGAGAAACAAATGTGAGTTGTTTGGATACACTAGGACTACATAAGCCATTTAAGATCACGAGTTCGAAGGAAGCACACATGCTCAACAAATTCCTTCCGAAAGCGTTTACAACGGTGTCGTCAGATTCCCTAGACGGACTAAACATTTCATAGTTATTGGACAGTAATTCATCAGCATCCAGCTGAAATAATGTTTGGTTAGGTTGCAGATTACCAGTTCTCCCGTTAAAATCACCACACAGAAGTAAGTGTATATCTCCAAACTGTTCTAACAGACTGGCGACGCAGTGTTCAATTTCAGTGATGTGGCAGTTGAATGGTTTGCTTCTGTAATATGGAGAGTCCGCCGGGGGTATATAGGTTGCAAACAAAAGTACATCCCTATCTGTACGAAACAGAGATTTATCAAACCTTAAAACCACAGCATGGTCACTTGCACACTCTACACGTAACACAAAGTTTGCATAAGTGTTTTTGACTAAGACGACGACTCCCCCGGAACACCTGCCACGATGAGAAAGTTTGACAGCAGGCGTTGAGAAACACGAAAACTCTGACCAGCTGTCCGGCGGAACGAAAGTGTTTTCCAGGAATGTTTCAAATAAACAAACTACATCAAAGTTACTCACATACTGTAAGAAGTCCGGGTCAGGTAACTTACTCCAGAGACCGTCAATATTCCAAGAGAGAAAGGTAAGTGTATGACACACATGATTCACAACTACACGCGCGTTATGGGTGACAGGATCACGTGCAACTAATAAACATGAGAGAGAGAGAGAGAACAAACATCACCCTTGGGATGTCATTCATAATCGCATGTGCTATGTTTGATTTTAAGAGGTTTAATAGTCCTTTGGCCTAGATGTGTGATAATCATTGTTGTGGGTCAAGGTCACAGTAACGCGAGAAAGGTAACCAAATTCAGTTTGAAGATTGTCACAAGCCAACAAGGCGAGGCAAAAAATTTTCCATCTCCACGAAAGTATGTTTCCCTCTTCTCAAACACTTATAATTAGACCAAAAAGCACCAGACTAAACAGTTTTTAGTCAAATTCTAGAACTTTTAACCAATAGAACTGTTTCTTTTTCTAAAGCACCTGAAATTATGCCAGTTTGCACAGGTTTTAGTAATAGTTTAAAAACATTCAACTAAGTGTAAAGCCAATGACAGCTTGTGACTTTGCCGCTTCATTATCACATGCTATGCGCTTTTCCTCCTTGAGGATCGTGTAAATGTTAAGCATTGCTTATGTCAAGGGGGGTGGGTGGGTGTTTTGGGGCTTATGTCAAGGTCACAGTTATGAGTCTAATATGGCCCCTCTGGTTATCTATTTTGTGTGTATGGGGAAATGTGTATTGTAATAGCCCCTTTTCTTGATCTTTATTGTTTAGTTGCAATGATCACAGAAATGAAGTTTTCTACTACGGGAAGAGTGCTTC
>JACVVK020000028.1:2952500-2980000 GCA_018292915.2 Batillaria attramentaria | reverse complement strand
TTCATCACTTGCGCCCTTTTAGCTGAAACGGCGCAGGGAAACCAAGAGCAGATGTGTGCGCAGAAAAAAATGGCCTTGATGGCGGAGGCCGTAATTACATCAGAGTTAATTAATGTCTGTTGATTATGCGAGCGTGGACCCCGAGCTCCGGAATTCCGTTTCGTCCTGTGAAGGCGGGGAGAGAAAGGGTGGCATTGAGACTGCCCGTGGGGCCGGGGAGGAAGCGCGGGGGTGTAGTTGCCGGGGGATGGGGGGAGGGGGGGGGGGGTTTAGCAGGGTCACAGGGTTGCAAGTTTACGAGGTCATCCTCATTGAAAATGATGAGGATCGTTTATGGTATCCAGTGTCGTCTCGTGACACATTAGAGGTCTTTTATCAGTCACGGTCACAGAACGAAAAGGAGTGTGCGGCCAGCAAGTTAGAACTGGAAAGCCGGATCAGCAACGCTGTACTCACTGCAGTGAGATCCAAAATACGAGGACACTCAGTCTTGGCTTGTAAGCATATTTCGAACTTTTTGCTATGCTGTTCATACATACTGTTCTTTTGAACTTGAAATTACTCATGTTGCGGGCCTTCGGAGAACATAGTATCATGACCTGATGTTGTGCATTGTCAAGTTCTGGAAAAATATTGTATTTTGAAGCTGCCCCCTTATCATGCCGCTTGGTAGACCTAAACGAACGAATGAACGGTCGAACGAACGAACTTTATTATCCAATGGAAAAGGTTTGGCCACTGATACAACGGTCAGTTTTCAATCAGCCGTTACCGGCCACACAAAAAAGCACTACAAAATTACTACTATACTTTTGAAAAGGCAGAAATAATACTTGTGACAGAAAAATGCAGTGTAAGAAAACTTAGCGTGCGCGGCGCGCGCGCGCGCACACACACACACACACACACACACACACACACACACACACACACACACACACACACACACACACACACACACACAAAACTGATATAGCATACTGAAGCGCATACACTCACACACACAGTTTTTGCATACCCTCTCTACAGCGTGTCCTGAAGACTCAGCTTAGTAGCCCCCATAAAAAAATTCGACCTCAGTGGGCGCAAAGGCCTTGTAAGTGAAAAACTGTCTCTACAGCAGAAAGAGACAACTTCAGTGTCTATTCGTGTACTGGCTTTCCAATGATCCTCATAACTCGAATGTTCCATGATAATCAGATCTGACAAATGTGCGGCGCTTTTGGTATAAGCCGCCAGGATAACATTACATCCCCTGGCATTCTTACGAGCACGTGCAGTAAAAGTATGCCGCCTCTTTTTATTTGCATCCAGGAAGACACGCAGTGAACGATTTACCAGCACTAAGTATTTCTTGTTAAGTTGTTCCTTAAAGTCTCAATATGTATGGCTGTGGGAGCGAGCGGGACAGGAACAGGCCAAGCAGATCCTGCGGAGGAAGTGGGGCTGGATTGGACACACCCTCAGGAAGCCAGCATCCAGCACCACACGCCAAGCCCTGACATGGAACCCGCAGGGGAAGAGGAAGAGAGGCCGGCCTCGCAACAGCTGGAGGCGGGACACTGAGGCAGAGCTATGTAAGCAGGGGACCAACTGGACTGGAGTGGCAAGAGCAGTAAGAGTGCGATGGCGAAGGGTCATCGATGGCCTATGCTCCACAGGGAGCCATGGGCCTAAGTTAGTAAGATGTATGACAGGCATACACTGTTCAGCGCGTGGGAAATGTTTCATCGAATGCACTGACTCTGCATCAACCACTTGGGGCACAATACGTATAGCATCTGAGGACCATTGTGGTGACTCTTGTCAGCGTATTAGTGTTTGTAGAAGTAATAACTATACTGCGTTCTCACGGAGTAAACGACCTTATTTGGCATTGAGGACTAGCTAGACGCGCACTGATTGGTGGCTATTTTTAGAAGCTTTGTCGAGTCCCAATCTGTTCAGAAATGGACCGTAGGCTCAAAGAAAGTCGTATTTCTCTAATATTAGAAGCGACAAAGTCACGAAAACGATCACAATGGCGAAATGAAACTTCTGTCTGACCAATCACCTTAGAGCGTTGAAAGCGACAGTTTTCCATTTCAGCGGCGTTACAAGCATAGGCGGGCTTTAACAGTAGAACTATAGGCCTCGGTCGGAGTTGTGGGCGAAAGGGGTCTTCTTCAAGACTTCGCTTGCAAAGTAAACTTTCGTGCTAAATGAAACAAGCTGGCAACTGAGAAGGGCAAGCATGCCAGCCGCTTATTAGAAGGTTCCAGAAGTTATGGGGAAGGGGTTGGGACAGGGGGAGGATGCCGACAATTAAACCTGGGGCGTGCACCGTCTGATAATGTCTGTGTCATCAACGAGAAGAGAAGGGGGGGGGGGGTGCCTGGGCCTTACTCTTGGGACAAGGCGGAGGCGGCGGGGGGTGTGGGAAGAGGGGTAAGGGGGGTACGATGCATATCGGAACCTCCCACCGGGCAAGGGTAATGAAAAACACTGCGTGGGTCGCAGGACTGCTTGTTTTAGCCGCCAGACGTGCACTGGCTTGTGCATTAGGTAAATTGGCTTTCAAAAACTACCGGAGTATTAATAAAACGATGTTCACGTCTACACCATTCGTCTGATGTTGTTTTAGATGTGACACTTTTGTGCTAATGTCCCAGAATGCTAGTGCTTTTTGCGTCGTCTGTTTCCTTTACTCTTTTATTTCCTGAGGGGGTTTTCTGACCACTGACGCCTGGTTATGGATGCCGGTTTTCCGTATTGAGACAACCCCTACCGTCATTTTGCAAAAAGGACCTAAGCAACTTGAAGTTGACAAGCACTTGAACCCGGCTTTGATCATGTGACAGTAGAGCCTGTTTCCGTAATTAGATGACATCTGGGTCTCCAAAAAATTTCATGTGGGTCTCAAAAAAGTTTCGTGTTGGTGAAATAAGGCAGTATAAGGACATGCCTTTGTTGTTTATTACGGGTATGGACCGCCACGGGTGGCCGGGGAATGTTGCCTTGTGGTCTGGCATCGAGTTTCACAATTTCAGTCATTAACTTTTGTGTGATAACACATAGTGATGAGAATCTTTGAAGTGTGCCGTTGTATTTCCAAGAATGCATCGCTCCGTGGGGTTCTCCGGAGCGCCAAACTCGTGAAACGCGCCGTTAGCCGCAGAACTCACCATTCTTCACGGTCCTGAATCTGGTTTTTACGTCTCCCCGTGGAACTCTTTTGTGTTTCCCTGCCGCTTCGCTCCAATTCCGATATGAAGGAAAGCTTTTCGCAATAATCACAGTGGCACTGAATCGAATGTCACTGTGAGGGGGTGAACGGTGGTCTAGTAGGTAGCGCGTCGGACTTAGCCTCTGCGCTACTGAACGGCCGTCACCGCTGTCACGACGATGAAGCGTGGGTTAGAGCCCAGGTCGAACTTGTGATAAGTATGTGATACCGGTTTTACCTGGCTACCGGGCTGCTCATCGGGGGTTTCCGGGTTATCCGGCTTTCCTCCCCCAGGAAGTTGTAAAATAAGATAGGTAGTTGGGTGGCGCTGCACCGCGGCGACGCGCTTCCCTTGGGGTAAGCAGCCCAAATTACCCAAAAGGGATAATAAAGTAGTACATGTAGTAGTAAAAAGAAGAAAAAGAAAAAAAGATTAAAAACGAAGTATGCGTCGCCTGGATATTGCATAAAATTATTATCCCTGCCTTGCTCAGATCCCGAAATGATGGAAAACATTTGGCAATAATGGCATTCGAATGATTAAAAAATATGCGTTGGATGGACGTTGCATATCATTTGGACAGTGAGTCGATTGTGCTCTTGTCCTGCCGCAGTAACGATAACTCCTTCATGCATGACAATGAAGGGGAGAGAATGGGACCGAGAAACGCATCTTGGAGTGGAAACAAAGGGACGATGGGGAATCCCGCACCAACACGGAACACCGGAACTGCATACTAATCAGATAAGGGGCAGATAACGGCTGCGGCTAATTGAATTTTTCAAGTGGAGCGTGCGTGTTAATCGTCTCCCTTGGCCACTGGTCATCATTGGTCATCAGTGTCCATCTGGCTCCCGGCGGGGGTCAGCTCGGTGACTGGAACAGCCCTTTCTGTGTCAACAGCCTTGGAGTAGCTGTAAATCTTCTGCTTCTCCTTCGTCGTTGACCAGTGCAATGGCTTAGTGATGAAGGGAAGTTTCGCCAGAATTAACCATTAAATCAGATAGAAAACAAATAAGTATAAAACAATCGAAATCATTTGTATTTGTTTTGCAAGGACAGTGCAGTCTTAGGTGTGTGTGTGTGTGTGTGTGCCGAAATCACGCGTGCTTGCATTGTGGTTTCGTACCACAAATGCACAAGACCTCAAAATGCCTATATTATATTCTCTGTTAGCCTCAGGCTTCATGGTCACCCCTAAAAATGCTTGAATCTAGAACAGAAATTACTTTGCACAGACCATTCAGGGGCATGCATCTGACAGGAGGTTTTTTTGTTTTTTGGGGTTTTTTTTAATCGAATGTCTCATTTCGGGCATCACTGGAGTAATGCGCGTCTACTTTCTGTTTAGGCCAAAAAGCCACTCCACTGAAATCCACTCAAGCCACCTCTGCTTGCCATCTGCCCATAACGTCCCAGCTTCACTGGCAGTTTGACTCCTGTTGCAGTCCCCTGGCATGCACCTTGCCCTACAAACTGATACAAAAATCACGCTTTTACGTATGGTATGGTATGGTATGGTAGACTTCTCCTCGGCGCACATATCCATCTCTGCTGAAATGCTCACGGCGCCGCAGGACTGGAGGACGAAGCAGTGAAAGCCTGCTGCCGTTAAGCGCTACTTTGTGTGCAAATCTCCACCCTGCTATTCACTCTGGTGCGTGCGACAGTATTTCTGTTTACCACGCCACCGGCCACAGCCTACTCTTCTTCGAAAGATGAACGTGGGATTTTTAGCGTGCACACTTGATGTTTGTGCGTGCGTGTGTACACGAAGGCGAGACAGGCACCGCAAATGAGTCTGCACATGGATTAGACTCGATATGGGAAGGAAAAATCCCACCATATTCCTGCCCACCGGGGACTCGAACCAGGCAGCTCAGGATCCGAAGTCGGATGCCTTAACCACTAGACCAAATCCCCTGTCAACGTGACAACAAAAGTCAGTACAAACTAGCACACTCGCCAAATGTGGTCCTTCAGATGAACACCAAGGTCGACCCTATGCTCAGTTTGTGTCCTTACGCCTGAGTGCATGCGTGCCTGCGTGGGCGAGTGCATGTGTGCATGTCCAGAAAGGTCCTCATCAACACGCACAAACCCAAGAACCCAAATCCACCCACCCTGTCCCCATATCCTGTTTCCCCCTCCCCCCCCCCCCCCACCTCCTCACCATTATCAAAGAAATCCCTATTTAGTTAGGTCCCAATCAGTCATTGTTTTCACAAAGTTTGCCTCTGCTCGGTGCGTACACAGTTCTTGCAGGCTGGGTCCATGTCTTCCGCCAGCTTGAATGCCTGCTCCGTCCGTCTGAATGCCCCCTCTGCAACTTCGGCCCCCGGATCTCCGATGTGAACGTGCCTGGCGGTGCTTTGCCATTTCCTCCAGATCCGCCCTGTCGTTTAATTGCTCCTCATTAAAGGACAACCCTTAAAAGCCGGCGGTTGTAAATTCCCAAAGCTGAAATGTCAGGGTGACGGCACTTTGGACAAATTTGTGTCTTTGCTATCATTTTCAAAAACAACAAAATAGTGTGAGTGGTGCGGTTTTCTTTACGTTTTGGGGAGGGAAGTTAGAGTTGAAGCAATTTCTTTTAAACAGGCTAATTCCATTTTTGCTAAGTCATCTTATGTTTGGGACTGTTTCACTCGTGAGTTCGCTTGTACGCACGAAATACTCTATCTCGATGATTAGTACAGCTCTTAATGCGATACAATGTTGTTTACACTTTGCGCGAGCGGTCGAACATTCAAATTCTACGACTGTTGCGGTTACACTACTGGAGCGCTCGGTCTGGTCGCCGCGTCATCGAGTACTCTTGTTTTGGCTCAGTGCCAGCATTACAGACGCTGTCACTGTCCAGGTGTCTGAGTGGTGTAATGATAGATGCCACGAAAACAGCTCAAGGCGATTTGTGAGCATGAAAATGGCAGAATTCGCCCCTTTAAAAGCCGGCGGTTGAAAATTGCTTGAGCTGAAATGTCATGGGGACAGCACTTCGGACAAAGTTGTATCTCCGCCATCATCTTCAAAATGACAAAACATTGTGTTAGTGGTGTGGGACCTGGCGTCCGTATGACTGAAGTGCTCATTTTTTTTTTTTTTTTTTTTTTGGAAACATCGTCTGTGTGGACTTCACTTCTGGAGGCAGCTAGAGTTTTCATATTTGAAACTAAGCGGTAGTGCGTATCGAAGCTCATATTCATGGTCACCGAAAAGCGGGTCTTGTGATTTTTTTTTGTGTGTGTGTGTGTGTGTAAATCTCATGGTTATTTATAACTTTAACAGTGACGCATAATAAGTAAGGTGGGTTGTTGTTGTTGTTTTCGTCTAGTTCTTACATGTATATATCGGCATATATTCGTGTGTATGCGATTTGCTGCGGTGCAGCTCCACCCAATACCTAGCCTATATTTTTTTACAATTTTGCTGGGTGAGGAAAGCCGTATAACCCGGAGAGAATCCCCCGATGAGCAGCCCGGTAGCCAGGTAGCCCGGTAGCCAGGTATCACATATCACAAGCTCGCCCAGGGCTCGAACCCACGCTTCATCGCCATGACACTGGTGACGGCCGTTCAGTAGCGCAGCGGCTAAATCCGACGCGCTACCTATTAGACCACCGCTCACCCCGCATTGGACTTTTTCAATGCTCGGGTCAGTCGTGAGTTCGAATCCTGGCTGGAGCCAAATATTTGTGCTGGCCTTTTTCTCGTTGCCCCGTCTTTGCTATCATCCCTTACGTGGTGGAAAAGGACGTTAAACTCTCAAACACCCACCCACCCGCCCCGCTCTAAGTGGCACTGCAGTTTGTATGCATTTTAGCGTTTACTGCTTTTCCAGTTTTCCTTCCAGCTGTTTTCCACGTGCTTTTTGGTCGCTCGTGCAATCCCATCCATCAAGACAAAGTAGATAGTTGATTTGGCCCCGGACACCTGTCTTTGCAGTCTAATTATTGTGTGTTGCCGAGCGACTAGTAGTGAATAGGTTTTTAATGAACGCGAGCCTCGTTACTAACGTCGCTGTCAGGTGACGTAGATTAATTTAAGGTTCCTCAGTGCTCGTACTTGATATGTGTGTGTGTGTGTGTGTGTGTGTGTGTGTGTGTGTGTGTGTGTGTGTGTGTGTGTGTGTGTGTGTGTGTGTGTGTGCACGGTGTTTCTATGTCACGATCTAGTACGAGAAAAAAGCAACACAAAGAACCCTCTTAGTGTGTTTTAAATCTTTTGGTTGGTTAGTTAGTTAGTTAGTTATATAGGGCTTTACGCCACGCAAGTAACAAAGATTATTCCGCGGCTATGGTACGTTAGTACTATTTTGCGGCTATGGTACTATGTTACTATGTCGCGGCTATGAGACTAACTTGTGCAAACTTCTAATAAGTAGATTTTGAAGTTTATTAACGGATATTTTTAACGAATTATTAGTTTATTATAGATTCAAGCGATTCTTCCTCGAAAACGCTTTACCAGTTTTCGAACTTAGACAAATCCCTGAATAAGGTCCAAGTCTTGAAAACTTTGACTGCAACTGCACTTGAGAGATCTGGTGCAAACGAAGGACACTTTGTTTGCATTCGATCCTGAGAAGCACCCCGTAGGAAGTCGTGAGTTGTGGATGATTGGCGAAGCCTTTGATGTACCCTTTTCCCCCATTTCAGGAAGGAGAGCTTGGGTCAAACTGCGCCATCAGACTTGGTCTGGCTTCGTGGCGATGTCGCACCCTGCACGCTGACGCAAAAAAAAAACAAAAAAAAAACTGTGGGTTGCTCACAGTTCAAGACGTGCAGACAAAACAAGGCTTCGATTAGTTTTGCATGCGAAAACAACATCAATTTGAGTGTGCCTGGGCAACGGGCAAGTGGGTGTGAGAAGCGGGGTGGTGTGTAACGGGGCTGATGGTGGTGGTGGTCGGGGGGGGGGGGAAGGGGCGGGGGGGCGGGGGGGGCCTGTGATTGGTTGCTTGCTGGTTTTCGAACGAACAGGGAAAACAAATATGTGAAAAGATCACAATGACCTGGTGGATTTCCATTTGTGTCGTTGAACGAGTCCAAGGGCTGTTCATTTGACCTGAAGGATAAAGCCATTTTCTTGTGCAGTAGACCAGAAGAACGACCAGACAGCGCCATTCCTATTTGTCTGTAACTTTAACTGATTTCATTTTAACACAGTCCGTACCGCGCACCAGTATTGCACGTTTTTGACTTTTTGTTTTGGCCCTGTATGCGAAAAAGAGGCACGAGATACGGTTCCTTAACGGCTCTTATTGCAGCAAACACGAGTACATATATATAATCAAAGCGCAACACTCCCGTGAAGCCAAATTTAAATTCATTAGTAATTATTTTAGTGACGCCACCATCTCCACCAACACCAAGCTCAGAATCTTCAACTCCAACGTGGAATCTGTGCTACTCTACGGGTCAGAGACTTGGCGGGTCATCAACACCAGCACCGCAAAGATCCAGACCTTCATCAACGGACGTCTCCGGCAGATCCTCCACCTGAGATGGTTCGACTGACAGAGCGCCAAACACCGACCTGTGTGCAAGGGCGAATCAACAGCCAATGGACGTCCAGGTCAGGCGGCGAAAGTGGCTTAGTGAGGTCACTTGTGCACAAGCCTAAAACTCACTTGGTAGGAATTGAATTAACTCTTACGAGACCGAGCCCGACCACCCCCTGCCGGTTGTGAACAAGAACAAGCCACTGCACACCAGTAGAAGCCACTTCACGCAGACCACTATTACGTACGGCGTGGGCCTTGCCGCTAGGCGCGAGACTGCTGCAGAATGTTGTAATAGTGGCTTGAAGTGGCTTCTAGCGATATGAAGGTCTCAAGTAAAAATGCGAGTTATGACAGGAAGCGTGGAATGCGGCCCTGTCCCGCAGTCCCAAACCACACGGACCTCCATAGCATCATCTTACCATCATCCTCATCTCCATCATCATGCATAATATATAAAAAAAAATTGCCCCAACTTCCCAGCCCTCCGTGGATTCCACCCATTACCAGGGAGAAACACCACTGGAGCCAGCGAAGAGTTGGGGCAGCAAAAAAAAAAAAGCAAAAAAAAAAAAAAAAAAAAATGCGAGTTTTGCATGGACATTTAAGAGTTAAGAGTCAGGTCAGTCACAGCAATGTTTCCAACTTCGTGAAACTGTCCACACAGGCCACGTGTTCTGGGTCGTAGTGGTTATTTCCGCCAAAGATCCCGGCTTTAACAACAACAACAACAATGGCGCCATGACTCCTCCACTGCCACGACCTTATAACCTTTGACCTGCAGCTGACCACGAGAAATACTTTTAACAATGATTACCCTCGGACCAGCATGATCATAAAATGGCAAACGGACATGATGTTTTGGCATTGTGCCGGGGAAATAGCCAAAGCTTTGCTAGTGACTATGTACACGGCGGAGGGGAAAGCGAGGTTAATCAAGTTAATTTTCCGCCCTAGCCGGCCACAGACAGAAAATTTGCTGGTACTGTACCCCTCGTCTCCCCGGCCCTGAAGGAGGTTCGGTTGAGGGATTGGATGCGGTGTTCGCTGATTGGTCTGAAGACTACGTAGGTATACCGGAACCGATTTGGTGGGGAGGAATTTAGCTACCTGCTACACAGTGGCAGGGTACTGGCTTCATCAGGACCCCCATCAGGCGTCGTAAATACCTTCGTGCGTTTGTTGGAAAACGGAGAAAGGCCGAGGAATTAGAAGTGGGGTGGGGGTGGGAATGGGCGTGGGGAGAGGGGGGGGGGGGGGTTGCGGGGTTGAGGTATCGGTCGGTGGAGGAGAGTGTGAGATGGTCGTGGCTTGTGTCAGTGTGTGTGTGTGTGTGTGTGTGTGTGTGTGTGTGTGTGACGAATGTCCTCTGCTTTTACCGTTTTCAGGGACGTTAATTTTGTCCTATTATAATTCCCATTGATACTAATGTGCAGTTCGTGTGTGTGTGTGTGTGTGTGTGACATCTGACGCGAAGCATCACTGCCACAAAGTCCGTTGGTAACAAGGCAAGGGGCAGACAAGCAAAAGCAGCCGCACTGACGGAGGCTTACGCCACGTGACGGCATTGATTACCACCCTTTGGCCTTGATTATTTCCCTCTTCCCCTCCATCCCCATAATTATCCCGTGCAACCCTTCTCACCCCTCCCCCTCTCCCATCCCCAATGGCACCCCCACCCTCCGAGCTCCGTCCCGTCACTGTTGGCTTCCTCGATCCACCTTTCCGTACAGTCCCCGAAGTATCTCTTTCCCCAATCTATCGGTGTGTGAAGGCATCTTCTTCATGCTCGGCAAGACTTTGCTCTTTTACTACTTCCCTCCCTTGCCCTCCCACCACCCCGCTCATCACTGATCAAGAGTTCAAAGGATCAAACACCACCTCTCCGCAACCCCCACCCTCCACCACCACCTCCCCCCACCCCTTCGCCTCGCCCCGCATGCCATCGCATTCGGTCTGCGCGTGCCTCAATAGCTTCTGTGACTAACTGGCCGCATGGTCGCGTTGTCCGCGGAATTCCACGCTTGCACTGCCGACGCTTTTGAGACGGCCCCCGTGTAAGTGGGGCAGTTGGCGGCATTTGTCCCCCCCCGCAGACCCCCTTTTCTCTCACAGCACTACGAGCAGTCAGTGTAGTGTAGTAGTACACACAGAAGACACCGGATTTTTTGTTGTGTTGAGAGAATCAGTAAATTTTTGTCGCCTATTTCTGAGGCCAAATCTCTGTGGGGATACTATGGCTTGAGACAGAGGTGGCTCGCACAGACACAGAGGATTTTTGTGGTATTCGGAGAATCGGTAACTTTTTGTCGCCTGTTCCTGAGTCCAAATTTTTCTGGAGTACTATGGCTTGAGGCAGACTCAGTGAGGTGTGGCACGCACATGCACACAGGATTTTTGTGGTGTTGAGACTCAGTGACTATTTGCCGCCTGTTTCAACTTCTGAGTCCAAATCGTCGTGGAATACTATGACTTGAGACAGACTGGGACTGAGGTGTTGCACGCACACTCACTGTGACAGGATTTTTTCAGTGTTGTGTTGAGAGAATCAGTTACGATTTGTGGCTTGTTTCAAGTTCTAAGTCCAGATCTTTGTGGAGTACTATGCCTTGAGACAGACTGAGGTGGCACGCACATTCACACAGGATTTTTGTGGTGTTTGGAGCCCACGTTCTCTCACATCAGTACCGGCAGTCAGTTGTGCACACACAGGATTCTTGTGTTGGAAATTAGTAACTTTTTGTCGCCTGTCTCTGGGTCCAAGTCCCTGTGGAGTACTATTATGACTTGAGACAGAGGTGGCACTTAAGCCGCCCACGTATCATGGAAGGTTGCTGCGGCAAGAGAGGATTTCGAGTGTCCAAATACTTGACAAGAAAATGGGGAGCGGTCAAGGTAAGCACGCCGCTTGCGGGCTTTCACTGAATGATCTCTTCATCGCTTCTCTCTCTCTCTACGGCCTTGAAGTTTGTTCCGCATTTTTGTGGCGGGAGGGACCGGAGGGAGACAAAGGGGAGGGAAACCTTGGAGTGCCTCTCCCCGGGCGTGGCGCCAGGCAGGGTACGGGACCTTTTTTTTTTCTTCTTTTTTTTTTTTGAGGGGGAGGGGGGGGGGGGGTGGGGGGAGAGAAGGGTGCGTTGAGCGGACTGGGGTTGACGTAAAACAGTTCAGACCATTTTGGGAATCGAAACACTGAATGGCAGGAGTACGCTTGATGTTTGAAGTTGGTTTCCTTATACTTTTTCACGAAACTTAATTTCGTGAAACTTGTCTTTCTAGGGTGGTGGGTGGTGTACAGGAAGGGGAGGGAGGGTTGAGGGTTGATAGAGGGTGTTTACTGGCACGAGCTGCCGGGTTGACATGATAAGGTGTTCAAGCCTGCCGTGTCTTCATTCTTCTTGTCTCACTTGTGTACCGGTCGGGACGAGGGGGGTGATGTAGAACAGAACCATCAGGGATCTGGAACAATGAATGCTTCTGGCGACAGCTGGTTGATATGATGGCTTCCTTGTACTTTTTTTTTTAAAGCCACTTCAGTCAGCCCGGCGGTGGTGAGTGAATGAAGTCTGTCACACTTCAGATTCAGTTCTGGTCCTGAGGCGTGTAAACATCCTGATCTTGATGGATGGTTCGAGTTATATATCGCGCGTGTGTGTGTGTGTGTGTGTGTGTGTGTGTGTGTGTGTGTGTGTGTGTGTGTGTGTGTGTGTGCCGGTGAGAGAGAGAGAGAGAGAGAGCGGAGAGAGAGAGGGTGGGTGGGGGTGTGTTTGGGAGTCATCAGCCGGTAAGGTCCTTTTGCACAACTTGTACGTATGGTTGATATCAAGGCCGGCAGTGCAACGAGACCAAACGCCAGCACAAGATTAATATTTGGCCACGGCTGGGATTCGAACTCACGACCCGAGCATTGAACGTCCAACGCTCTACCATTCGGCTATCCCGGTGAGAGAGAGAGAGAGAGAGAGATGAAATGAAATTTTTCAAGAGAGACTGAGAGAGAGAGAGGGGGGGGGGGAGAGAGAGAGAGATCTGACGTAAGATAAATCCTTGCGGTTTGTACAGAGCCTGTTGAGACATTTCACGTACACGTATTTTTCAAGCGTAAATGTCTCGATAGACTGATTAGACACACCGAGGAACGACAAAACTCAGGTTTGGTATGTGTGGGTACGTGTGTGGGGGAGGGGGGGGAGAAGGGTGTTCGGTGCATTGTATGTAGGTGTGTTAAATGCAGCGTGTGAAAAGGTCAGTGTCAATGTTCCCATTGTAACGTTGACTCTCTCTCTCTCTCGATCTCTCTCTCTCCGGCTCTCTCTCACACACACACACACACACACACACACACACACACACACACACACACACACACACACAGTTTTAAACTTACTTGTATTCAGTTCGCACGCCGGCGTTCTCCTCTCCAAGTACACCACCAGTACCGCACTAGCTCATCTAACCGGCCGCTTCAAGTTCGGAGTTTACGGAACGTTTACGTGAAGCAAGAAATCATAAAATTAAATACTAATGATTGGTATTCAGTTGTTGGCCACATTTGACAGTTTAGAATAAAACTCAGTGCACTGATCATTCACCGACACTCACGCACATTAATTTTAAACTTGTACAAAGATGGACAGACGTATACTGGTAAAACTGACAAGACTCTGATACACAGCACATTACTGGAAGGCTTTGCTCTGGAAAACATGCGGCGATGGCTTAGTTCTGACTTGCCCCCTGCATCCTGAGTCTTTGCTTGAGGCCCATGATTCAGCATGATTGGCATGTGTTCTACCCGGCTAGATCATCTTGAGGCAGTCTGGTATCTGCCAATGTCCACTTCTTACAAATGACATGTGACACTGGCTTCGGACCATAACTGATCATTCGGGGAGCCGGGATAGTCGGATGGTAGAGCGTTGGACTGACTTTCAATGCTCGAGTCGTGAGTTCGAATCCCGGCTGGAGCCAGATATTTGTGCTGGCCTTTTTTTCTTGTTGCCCCGTCTTTGATATCACGCACACGTGATGGAAAAAAACGTTAAACTCCCAAACACCCACCCACCCACCTATAATCAATTCCCGGAGCTCGGCTGGTTGGCTGCTACAGAGCTTAACGCCCTTTTCCACCACGCATTTGTTCTATACATATGGGAGAGGAGAAGCAATTCCTCAAGCTGAGCTTAGTTGCCTCCTTTGAGCTGCCTTAGCTACGGTAGGCATAGGCTGGTTTTACGTAGCATTTTAACAAAGCCCTGTGACCTTGACCCCTGTTAAAGGTTAAACAAAACAAACAGGTTTCTCAGTTTGGAGTCCGGTAATGAACACTCACACCAAAACTGTTGTTGACTGGTTCACCCGTTCTTGAGATATTTTACAGAAATACACACTGACATACACAGACGTACGCAGTTGATCGCAGTAACTCCTTTTCCCGTCTTCGTAGGAAACCTAGGCCATAGACGATACTCAAGACGACAATCTAGCGATCGGAAACGAACATGCTATCGACGACACCCATTTGCACACTCCACCCTGCAATTCACATGGAGTGCGTACTTCAGTACCTCTGGTGGTACTTCACAGTTCAGCTGACAAAGACTGTCACTTTTAAACTCAGAGATAATGATACTAAAGCAACCAAACCCACGCCTAAAACGATACTTAAACGACATTCTAATGATCGGAACCCGGAACACGGCGCTATTTCAGTGTACACCCTTTCCTGAATTCTCACCCCAGCCTGCCACCCTCCCGACCCCACTCAAGCCACCTCTCAAGTACCTGTCGGAAGTCAAGAAGATCTTATGCCCGCCCTCTTGCGCAACGTTAAAGAGAACCAGCGCCTTGTTACTGCCGACAGTTTCACTGAAGGGCCCATTGTATGGCATGCACTGCCTTCGCATTGTCTGTGAAGCGTAGCTAAGCCTGTTCCCATCTCCCCCAGTAATTGGGCCGTCAAGTCGAGGCTTCTAAAGCGGTGGGAGGGGAGAGGGAGGGAGGGAAAGTCAGGGGTAGGCCTTAATTTGCTTGGAATAGACAGGCGTGTAATGAAAAACCTCCCATCCCGAACATCAGCAGTGATCGAGGGAAGAAAACGTATCTAATGGTGACTGGTTCATGGAGGAACACAGCTGTTTTGTAGTGGCAAAACGATCAGAAATTGAAATTCCGGAAAAGGGGGTCGTCGTGAACTGTGCATTGAAAATGAAATACATGGTAACTGCCAGTGAAATAAGGAGTGTGGGTGTTTAGAGGGTGGTGTTCTTGTTTTGTGGTTATTGGTCGCCCTCCAACAACGGGGAAAGTTTAAAAAAAAAAGCAAAACCCCCCCCCAAAAACCCCACTTTATTGTTTGTTTAAGAAATAAAAATCTAAAACAGAAAATTATCTTTGTTCTCACCTAGTGCTCTGTTACATGTGTCATTCTGTTTTAGATTTTATTTCTTAAACATACATTAAACAATAAATTGGTGGGTTTTTTTCCTTTTTAAATGAATTTGAATCGGGGAAAGTTGTGTGCAGGGCCAAAACTTTCTTCTGATGTAGCGGTTGGCATTTTCTCATGTAAAAATTGTCTTCCGAAGTCCACGCCGGGATGTGAGAAAAACACGAAATGTACATCAGGTTATCAGCCTCAAGTGGGCAGGACTCTGGTGGCAACACGACAGATCCTTTTGCCCTTGTCGATCCTGATCAAGTCCTGTGAATGATCGTTGTATCTAGTGGAGCCGGGGTGGCCGAATGGTAGAGCGTTGGACTTCTCATAGTAATGCTCGGGTCGTGAGTTCGCATCCCGGCTGGAGCCAGATATTATTTTGTGCTGGCTTTTTCATCATTGCCCCGTCTTTGATATCACCCGTGTGTTGTGGAAAAGGACGTTAAACCCCAAAACACCCACCCACCCAGGTAGGTGGGTACCTATCGTTGTATAAGGTTATTTACGCAAAGAGACAAGTTTCAAATTGTTGAAAACTCGGACATTCACGCTGACATGATTATACGTTTAGCGGTCATCCACGTTGCGTGGTTCTGGTGGGGAAAAGGCCGGAACGGGGAGACGGACAGGGGGTGGGGGGCGGAGGGCTTCTAAGTAACAACTGATGGCAGGTAAATTGTACGGTTCAGTGGATTATCTAGAGGTCTGATTACACGCCAGGCGTGGTGGTCGTGGGGAGGGAATGTTACTATCTTTTTGGTGCAATTTCCCACTCGATACGCTGACCGACGGGAAACAGTGTTCCAGCAGGACTTCAAAGAGCGAACCAGTCTCTGGTGTTTCATTCCTGTCTGCAGAGTCTGCATAGTTGAACCTGCCCTAGCGACCACCTCTAAAATACAAAACTACCTGTCTGTCATGGCCACGTATCGTTAAGACTCCAAGTGTTTGTGTTTGTAAACTTTTATTGTTTTGATCTCTTCCTCCTCTCACTTCTCTGTGTGTGTGTGTGTGTGTGTGTGTGTGTGTGTGTGTGTGTGTGTGTGTGTGTGTGTGTGTGTCGGTGTCGGTGTCGGTGTGTCGGTGTCTCTGTATGTGTGTGTGTGTGTGTGTGTGTGTGTCGTGCCAGTACATTTTGTGTACTTTTTATTATTAATTTAGACTGTGATTGTGAAGCGCAAGATATTCGGTGTAGCACTAGCAGACACCTGTCCATAACGGTCCGTTCTGTGTGGTCCCTTGCCTGAAGACCGCGCAAGACAGGTTTAACTGTAAAGTCAGTTACTGGCTTCACGTTTTTGGTCAAAGTGCTTGGCAGAGCCCTGACAATCAGGACAAAGAAGGCGTTTCATGTAGTTTCTTTTTTCCGCGGTCTCACAAAAGGCCAGTGCGGCAGTTATCGTGTTCGGGACAAAACAAAATCTGTAGTATGGTTTTCTGGGCTTGTACGGTCAAGGTCTAATGTGTTTTTTGGCTCTCCCAGAATGCAGAACAGACGCTGTTTTGTGCGTTGAGGTACCAAGGCACGCGGCCCAGATTTTGTGGCTAGGTTTGCTAGAAGTTCCAGTGACTGGTAGGAAGAGGCGTTATGGACCTGGCTCCGTGTGTCTGTAAAGGCCGTTCTTAACCGGGCAGACTTTTGGTTCGCGAACTAGGGGTGGCGTGCATGGGCGAACTCAAATTCCTGTCTTAAAATACCTTACTTAGCAGGAATATTTACTTAGTAAAGTCATTACTCAGCCGTAAGTAATGTTGGTGTGCATAGGCCGACTTACTCGCTTGCTCAGCTAAGAAGTAGGTCAGACCCTTCACTTAGCGTCTATTTTTGGATATGGACGGGATTTCCCTACGTCGCTCGTTGCTCGGGGTGTATTAGCCAATCACAGTTCACCATTTTCGCGTCCGTGCACAAAGATGGCAGACTTTGTTGAGGAAGGTGGTATGGCGATGGACTCGAAGAAGAAAAAAGATCGGTCTACGAACTGGCAAGACTGTGAAATCCGCGCACTATTACAAAGCGTGGACGACATGAAAGAGGGGCTATTTGCCAAGAAAAGCAACGGAATGAACCTCATTCAAAGAACAACGAAAAACGAAAGAGGAGAGGATAACAACAGCATCAACAAAACTCTCCACACACACGCCACGCATTTAACCTGACTTGCTACGGCAGATAAAACATGATCAAAAATTCTGAAATCGAAACCCGCACAATTCGGGTCCACAACACAATGAATGAGACCTGCATTGACAGGCATATACGATCAAAACGGTAGTCGCTGATGAGGACTGACCGAGTGCGTTCAGCACTGAACTAGTCCGAAACACACACAACAAATGTTAACCCACAAAAAGGAAACAAATCAACCCACGATGTGTGTACGGCCGGCCATACAGGCCTTTGCATTGCAGGGTGCGTAGTGAACACTCACCCCTACACGCCATCTTGAAAAACTCTTCAATCGAAAGAGTCAGAAAGGCTAGTTTAAGCTAGGCCACTTGCTAAAGTAAGGCTTTGAGACAGGGGGGAGGCAGTCTTAAAGTTAAGTAAAAGATAGGTTACTTAAAATTTTTAAGTTCGCTCATGCACACCGGCTTTCCTTACTTTGTGCTAAGTAAGCACGCTTAACGTTAAGTAGTGCTGTAAGTACGCTCATGCACACCACCCTAGGTTCGGAGAGTACGGCGAACTAGGTTCGCGCACGTTGTTTCTTAACCGACCAAATACTTGTGCGGAAACCCTGGTTCGAAAGGTTCGGCGAACTAGGTTCGAGGACTGCATAGCGTGTCGTGGGAACCCTCGCGATCCTTTTGCCGATCCTGCGCTCTGATTGGTTGCTCGGGGAGAGCTGTTGTGCGCATGTACAAACTTGAGGAAAATGGCGGACGGCATCGCGGCTATCGACTCACTTCACATTTCCCTCTCTTGCGCTCTTTTCCTCTTATCTCCTCTTCCTCGGCTTCCAAGAGTTCACTCAAAACGATAACTACCGCAAATGCCTGGTCGTCTCGATCTACGAAGGCGCCCATTTTGGTTGTTTACGATTGTCTCAACTTCCGAGTCCGCCTTGTTCGGGCGATGACGTATGCATATCATTAACGGTCGGTTAAGAAAGAGAACTAGTCCGGCCGAACCTCTGGAACTATGTACGTGCGTGCGCTTGCCCTGTTCGTATACAATACACAGTTCGCCGAACAAGTTCGCCAGACTGGTGGTTCGCCCGGTTAAGAACGGCCTTAAGGTATTGTTGCCATGTGAGTGGAAACATTACCAGACGTTCAGCTCCTAAGAGCCCAAACCCTGCCATTCTCTGCCCACTATATATATATATGTTACGACTGGTTTTAAAAACCAAAAAAGCCACTACAAACCAGTAGGAGCCACTTCAAGCCACTATTACACAAGGCGTTTTTCATCGTTGCCCCGTCTTTGATATCACCCGTATATGGTGGAAAAGAACGTTAAACCCCCACCCACCACCCCACCCACCCACCCACCTAACGACGTTTAAATGCAAAATGATCCATCTAGCAGTGCCGTTGAAAGCATGGCAGCGAAGGTGGACAGCACTGAGTCTGACTGAGAAGTGGCCTTTTCGCTGCACGCTTTCGCACTGTCCGCTGCGCACATTTGGAAATTTCCCGGGTCATGTCAAAAACCCGTTCCAGAAATAATAAAAGCAATAAGAATAAGTAAATAACTGAGTATTGTATAGGCGCTTTACCCAGTTTCTTTACTGGACTGGCTGAAAGCGCCGCGAACTGAACCCAACACGCACGCTCACGTGAACCACACGCATTCTCTCACACACTGGACATGAACGCATCATCACGGTACAATCGCGTGGTCCGATGGGTCAGCTCAGTAATTTATGTTACGGAGTTCAAAATTGCACTTATTTTCAAATTTTGTGGGGTGAACATTTCTAAAGCAGTGCCGTTGAAAGCAAGGTGGACAGCAGAAGTGGCCTTTTCGCTGCATTTGCCCGCCACTGTCCACTGTGCGCACATTTGGAAATTTCCAGGGTCATGTCCAAAAAACGTTCCCAGCAATAATAATATTAACTGAGTATTGTGTTGATGCTTTACCCAATTTCATGATTCGACTCAAAGCGCGAACACGCACGCTCATGTGAATCACACGCATTCTCTCACACACTGGACATGAACATATTTTAATCACGTGGTGCGATGGGTCAGCTCAGTTATCTATGTTACGGAATTCAGAATTACATTTCTTTGCAAATTTTGTGGGCTGAACATTTCTAAAGCAGTGCCGTTGAAAGCAAGGTGGACAGCAGGGAAGTGGCCTTTTCGCTGCATACGTCCGCCACTGTCCGTTGCGCACCTTTGGGAATTTCCAGAAAAAAGAACAGCTGGTGAGCTGTGAGCCTGGGAGGTAGGGATGGGCCAGGATGGTGCTTCAATCTCTGCTGAAACGCACGCTGTGTTTTTAGTCTGAGACACAAGCACTGCGTCTTATCGAGCGTCCTTCTCACACTTGCAGTGTGCCCGCTATAGCAGAAAGACTCACGCAGGTCCTTGAGTGTCGCCAAGTGGTGTTGACTGACTGTGCACCGCCTCCTGGGATTTTCCCCGGATGACGTCCGTTTCCGAGAATACCGGTGGGCGTTCGGAGGTGGGAGGGGACGGGGGAGGCGTAGTACTGGGCGATGCTTGCTTTGTATCCACTCTCTCTCTCTCTCTCTCTCTCTCTCACACACACACACACACACACACACACACACACACACACACACAGTGTTGAGTCACCAACGAATATAATAATGATAATAATAATAATAATGAGTATTGTATAGGCGCTATACCCAATTTCTTGCTTTGGCTCAAAGCGCCGCGAACTGAACCCAACACGCACGCTCACGTAAATCACACGCATTCCCCCACACACTGGACACATTACGATCACGTGATGCGAAGGGTTAGGTCAGCTATTTAAGTTCCGGAATGTGGAATTGTATTCGTTTTCAAAATTTTGCGGGCTAATCAATTCCAAAGCACAGGGGGAGGAAGCCGGAGTACCCGGAGAGAACCCACGACGATCGGTCGGAATGAACGGTGCCACGTACGAGAAGAAAAAAATCTTTGCCCAGAGTGGGACTCTAAATTGACCTCTAGTATTGATGACGAAGTCTCTTAACCACTAGACCACCGACCGCCCTGCTTGATGACAAGGTTAAGGACAACACGGTGTCACGCTTACTAAAACCATTTCGCAACATTTCCACCGCATCCAAACTCGCAACGCGACCTGAAAGCAGCGTATAGTCATCAAGACAAGCGATTATTTCATCGGGCGATGGAGGTGTTTTATTGCACGTTTAACGCCTGATGGGCGACCAATGGGTGTTTGTGGGAAGTGGAGTGTTAATTATGGGATGCCTGAGCCTGGAAAGGAAATGAGATTGGCTTTCTGCTTGTGATCGTAACGAGGTTACGCCCCCCTGGGGTTACTGGAGATCCCCGTCGCAGTCCCGTGTCCTGGAACCGGGGACTTCACTTCCTGACGTGACCGAGGAGTTGATCGGGTTCCCTCTGTCCAGAATGGTGTTGAATGGTGCTCCGAAAATTGGGACCAGATCGTGCAGAATTGCGATGGGCAGCTTCCCTTCAGAAAATAGTGAACATCATTAAAATGTTCCAACAATTTCATTTGGCATGGGTTCTTCCCACCTGGAAATGTCACATTTTTCTGCTCCAATAACGAATGTGGACTAGGACCAGTTCAACGGCGCTGATTGGTAGCTATTTCTAGAAGCGTTTGTCGAGTCCCAGTCTGTTCAGGAATGGACCATAGGCTCAAAGAAAGTCGTATTTCTCTAATATTAGAAGCCCCAAAGTCACGACAACGGTCGCAATGGCCTAATGAAACATCCGTCTACCTGACAAACAACGTCAGAGCTTCGAAAGTGGCAGTTTTCCATCTCCACGGCGTTACGAACATAGAGGCGTTAAACAGCTGGGAAAGTAAACTTTGCCGCAGCTGAGTAAATTCGTGCCGAAAAGTCTGACTGCAATATATTATTTCTTTCATTGATTATTGGTAACCTCCAGCACTCACTGAACAAAAACGGAAAAGGACGTTAAACCCCCAAACATCCACCCACCCACTGAACAAAAACAAGCATTCAGTGGCCCTCTCAGTGTCTTGCCTGTCGCGTGGACACGAATTTAGAGCCTGGTTTAGAGGATCCATGGTCAACGCCAAGATTTGCTGTCATTATCATTACAGGTACAGCAACAGCACTGACCGAATGTCCCATTCAGAAATCGCAGACAAGACGCATTCAGTCATTGCCGTTGCTCTTGTTTACCTAAAGTGAAAGACAGTTTTTGCAGCATCATTTACAGATTATGGGGGCGGTCGGTGGTCTAGTGGTTAAGAGACTTGTCACCAATGCGAGAGGTGAGGGGTTCGAGCCCCACTCGGGGCAAAGAATTTTTCCTTCTCGTATGTGGCACCGTTCATTCGGGCCGATCGTCGGGGGTTCTCTCCGGGTACTCCGGCTTCCTCCCCCTCTGCTTTGGAAATGTTCAGCCCGCCAAATTTGAAAAATAAATGCAATTCTAAATTCCGAAATTTAAATAGCTGAGCTGACCCTTCGCACCACGTGATTGTAATACGTTTATGTCCTGTGTGTGAGAGAATGCGTGTGATTCACGTGAGCGTGCGTGTTGGGTTTAGCACGCGGCGCTTTGAGCCAAAATATTTGGGATAAAGCGCCTTATTAATGCGATTATTATTATTATTATTATTATTATTATTAGTTCTTTTTGTACTCCCCGTGAAAAGCCAGGGAAGTCAGCTCCCTGTCACTTTGGCTCAGTATAGACGGTCAGAGAGACTACATCACACAGTAATATATATATATGTATATATATCGCAGCCACGTTCATTTAGTAGAGTTCGCCTGCTTAGATAGGTTTAGGTTTAGGGTTGGGTTTACCCTTGTGGTAATGGTGCAATCGCTATGTTGTTTAGAGTAGTGCATTTACAACAGGTGTAAAAGGAACAGTTAGTTATTTAGGGCTTAACGCCGCGCAAGCAACAAAGACTAACTCGCGGCTAGTAAAAGGAACGAGGGGGCAAACTATACCAACGCAGCGTCACTTTGTGCACCCCCCCCACCCCGAAATCTCTGCGCCCCCCCCCCCCCCCGAAATCTCTGCGACCCCCCCCCCCCCCCCCCCCGTCCCAACCACCCGCTTCAATTTTTGTTCCTCGTCTTTTGATGTAATCAGAAAAATGCTTCTTTTTGTTGATGCCGACCTGTGTTCCTGACCTCTAAACGGTTGGCCACCCTGGACACAATAAAATAAAGGAAGTCAGCGGGGTCCCATTGGGACACGGGGGGTGGGGGTGGGGTGGGGATTGTACGGAACCGGACCCTCACATGACCCCTTATCATGACCCCCTCCTTTATGCATGATTGATGCCGCCGTCATAATCTAATCAACGCTTGATTGCCTTGTCACTCCAGCGGAACGGATAGCATACATCATAATGTCATTAAGGATCCGCGCCCGTTGTAACAGCCACGGAAGGAAAATCACGTAGGGAGGAAATAGAGGCGTTTAAGTGGAGGGCGCCTGGTGGGGGTGTAGGGCTGATATCGCTGGCTGAGTGATCTGACACTTAGGAGGGGTGAAACTGTAACACGACGCTTTGATCACCCACCAGAAGAAAGTGTGAAATCGCCTGGCGGTGATTGTATTTACATGGTTCATCTAGTGGGGTTTCTGGAAGAGAAACGGGGCGCGTTTGACGTATCGACTGTTTGAAGCTAATGTACCTGGTGTGAAATTACTCGTACGGAGCCTTCCTTTTGTCGCTTCAAGTTGTTGACCAGATCGTTCTCGGTTGGTTTGAGCCTGTGACCAGAATTATTCCGAATTGAAGTGCTTCAGTTCTTGCATGAGTGTGTGTGTGTGTGTGTGTGTGGGGGGGGGGGGGGTAGAGGGCATCAATGTCTGCAATTTAGGGTTAGGCGAAAGCAAACGACTTAGTTTGAGAGTTTGGATACTAGGTCAACTGCAGTTCAGTGTTAAGCCTGCTCTTAACTGGGCACTGCGGAGCGCAACAGTGCTGTCCACAGTTGTGACACAGTTGTGATTTTGGGGGTTTCCGCCGCTGTGGCGTCATCACAGCAACCTGGATTTCAAATAGCCACAACTGTGACTGTGGTTTGCACAAAAGATTCTGATTGGCTGTACTACGTCACTACGTCACTCGGCGCGCAAACATGGCGGACAGTGCATCTTCAATCGGTTTGTCACCGAGCACAGCTGTGTTCAGTTGTGTAGTTAGTAGACACACCGAGCGCAACGACTGTGATGTGCACATGTGTGTTTCGCGCGCTGTTTGATGTCAGAATAGCAGACAAGACAAAGCATGTTGAGGACATTGTGGTCGTCCACATACCCGGCCATATATACTCACAATATCCAACATTCAGTTTCCTCAGAAGTTGTGGCCAGTGTTTCCAAGATTCGAAATCTTTCGATCTGGACTTCAGCCAGTGAGTCAGTCGTGATCTACAAGACAACAACATGCCATGTCCTTTCAGTTCTCAGAGCCAGACTCTCTCCTTTAGATCATTCTGCTTTCTCCTAAAACATTCATGGACCCTTTCTTTGCGCGTGGTGGCATTTTGCAAGCCCAGGCGACTGATAGCTTTGGCTTTTGTGTGTGTGTGTGCGGAGCGATTTAGTTTCCCAGTTGAACACTTGATGCAATCCGACGCAAGCCGTTTGGCCTGTCACCTCCCCCTCGCTTCTGCTCCTCCCGAGTTGCATGCATCCTCATCTTTATTCATGAGCCTTGCGCGTGGGAACAGGCGGCACGTGCCGGCGTCGCTAGAGTGACATGACATCACTCCCAGAACTTTTTGCTGTGGAGGTCGTGTTTGAACTTCTCGCGTCCAGCTGCAGGAGTGGCCTTGACATTGCACTTTGCGGAGTGTGTGTGTCAACAAAGAAGGGTGGTGAGAGGTTTCCAAGTGCTCTGATTGGGTTTTTGTTTCCATCGCGACCCATGCCATCCCGGCGGAACCCGGCAAATGTCCTCAGCTGAGGCCGATTTCAATTTACGCTTGGGTGACGAAAGTCCGCAGGGTTTTAATTGTCGAAGCCTGCATGAAGCTGATGAGTCTGGTTTTTAACTGCACGCGTATTAACTCGTGTTGAATTTTGTTATGATGTGGTTTATCAGTCTTTGTTTGCTGTTGTTGAGGGGTGGGGTGGGGTGTGGTGTTCGTTTTTGTTTTGAGTTCTGTGTGTGTGTGTGTGTGTGTTGGTGATGGTGTATTTCGTTTGTTTGGTCGGTGGTTGTTTGTTTGTTGTTTTTTAGGGGGGGGGGGAGGTTGTCGTTTGCAAAGAAATAACTACTTGTATCATTACTACTACTACTACTTCTAATACCGTACTTATATATAGCGAAGATTCTCACTCCCTCACTCCGCATTTCAACAAATATGCAACACACACACACACACACACACACACACACACACACACACACACACACACACACAGAGCTGAATCAAGACCTAACTGATTTTACTCATACCACAGTTCAGCGTTAAACTTTTTCACCGGTGGAGGAAAAAAACAAAATAACAGCTACCATCGGTTCATCGACATCGACAATTGCCGGCATTTTTTTCCCAAGCCGAAAGTTTTCCCGTAGTCAAGAGTTTATGACGGCTGTCCCGGGCCGGGTCTTTCCTGAGCAGGAAGTCCGCTTCTCCTGAGAGGAGCAGCCAAATGACCTCGTTATGGTGGCTCAGGTGGACACTGCCATGTCATAAAATATCCTACCGCCACTGATGTGGGTCACGGGCAAGCGTGGGCCGATAATCATTAAAGCAGCACAGTCCCCCTTTCCTTCTGCAGTAGTGGTGCTAACGAAATTCGTGGGGCGGGTGGGTGGGTGGGTGTTTGAGTGTTTAACGTCCTTGTCCACCACATACGGGTCATATCAAAGACTGGGCAACGATGGAAAAGCCGTCACAAATACTGATTTGGCCCCAGCCGGGATACAAACTCACGACCCGAGCATTAGAAGTCCTAACGAAATTCGTGTGAACGGCAGTATATTGTGGTCGGGATCGGGGTGGGGGTGGGGCTGGGAAGGGTGTTCGGGGGGGGGGGGGGGTATAATGAGAGGGTGTCGGGAGATGAAAAGGGGGATGGGTGGTCCTTGGCGTCTGTCCACTGAGAAAGTGATATTTCAAAGGCGTGAAGATGAGAGCAACGGATGAAAATCCTAATTAGTTCTGTCGGGATTCGAACACATTACCTTCCGATGACAAGTCCGACGCTCATGCAAATGCAGCGAATGTGATTTCAAAGACAGGAGCAATTTTTAAAAAAAGTCTGGACACATTTTTGTTTTGTCGGGATTCGAACCCTGAACTTTCCGATCGCTCAGTCGAGTTCGACGCTGAAACAAACAAACCAAACAAACCTGGGGCGGACGGTGGTCTAATAGGTAGCGCGTCGGACTTAACCGGCGCTGCGCTACTCAGTGAACGGCCGTCACCGCTGTCATGGCGATAAAGCGTGGGTTCGAGCCCCAGGTCGAGCTTGTGATACATGTATATGTATATGTAATATGTACCCGTTTTTCCTGGCTACCGGGCTGCTCAACGGGAGTTTCTCTCCTGGTTATCCGGCTTTCATCCCCCAGCAAAATGAAAACTAGGATAGGTATTGGGTGGTGCTTCACCGCGGCGACGCGCTTCCCCCGGAGGAAGCATCCCGAATTTCCCGACAGCGATAATACAAGTAGTATTTAAAAAAAAGCAAACAAAGGAACAAAATAAAACAAAAGTGATCTACCGTGACGTCCTTCAGTCCACTATTGTTTCAGTTTTATATTTCAACAAGCGTTTATTTTCAGGAAATGAAATCGTGCTCCTTTTAACAAGCTGCTGCGGGTCAAAGTCAAACACGCTTGGTCAGAGATAAATTCCCATAACGATACGAACCCGTGTCCCTATTAGAGTCGCATTGTTCGCTCTGTTTACCAAGCCTGGTATTTAACACGGCCTGGCGGTGCCCGGCCAGTCCTCGTGATTATCGGCACCAGCTGCTCGCTACTAGTGGACACAGAACGGGGCCCTGCGACTCGTGACATCTGCCCCGGGGTGGGGCGGGCAGGGCCGCCTGGGGACAAAGGCTTACATGGGACGTTGGGTTCGCTTACGAGTTGGGGTATAACGTGGGGCTGGGCATTGGGGTGGGAGGGAGGGGAGTGGGGCGGGAGGAGGGGGATTGATATCAGGGGTGGCGGATTGGTACCGGTGTGCTCACCAGGGGTGGTCTCAAAAGCCGCGAGCCGAGCATTTCTGTACTTCGTATGTACATAATATTATATATATGTAATTATACAATGTGAAAAGCGAAAGCAGCGATCATAGTAGGCATGTTTAGTAGGACTTCGTACGTAGAACTTCGCTGAGCAGCGTAACCTATTTACATGTAAATTAGAAACGTCAGGGGTACCATTAGCTAATCACAGCGCGTTAGCCGTTTTAGCGGCCTCCGCCGTGTAAACCTAATCTACACGTAAATGGGTTACCCTGCTCAGCGAAGTCCTGCGGACGGAGTCCTTCTAAACATGCCTAGTGTGTAGTCCACCCACGGACGCTACTAGAGTCCTAGTTCGTATACTACAAACTCTATGGATTAGATGACTGGGACTACTAAACTCCTTGATTCACCACAACTTGACAAGGGGGGAGGAATGCCCCTTTGACGCCCCTAGCTTGACAGCAGATGAGCGCTTGTAGCTTTGCCACTTCTTCATTAAATCCTATACACACTTTTCCTCCTTGGGATCGTGGACTATTGCAAGCCTAGAGTTCTAATTCTTGTTTTCTTTTCTTGTGTGTTGCAGCCAGAGGAGCCGCGTGTGTTGAGGCATCAGTTTCGTCTGTATCACTTTCGCCGCCCTCACACGTGCTTCGTCTGTAAGCAGCTCGTCTGGAACCAGGGATCCGCCTGTCAAGGTGAGATACTACTACTACTACTACTACTACTACTACTACTACTCGCATTAATATAGGCGCTTTATCCCAAATATTTGGCCCAAAGCGCCGCGAGCTAAACCCAGTACGCACGCTCACGTGAAACATGCATTCTCTCACACACTGGACATGAACACACTGATTACAATCACATGGTGCGAAGGACCAGCTCAGCAATTTAAGTTTCGGAATTTTAGAATCGCATGTATTTTCGATTTTTGTGGGCTGTACATTTCCAGTTCAGAGGGGGAGGAAGCCGGAGTGCCCGGAGAGAACCCCCGAATGAACGGTGCCACATTT
>JACVVK020000028.1:2920000-2947500 GCA_018292915.2 Batillaria attramentaria | reverse complement strand
GTGGCTATTTGAAATCCAGGCTGCTGTGATGACGCCACAGCGGCGGAAACCCCCAAAATCACAACTGTGGACAGCACTGTGGCGCTCCGCAGTGCCCAGTTAAAACACAAAGCCGTATTTTTGAAATATGAACACACAGGAGAAGTACAAACTAGCACGGGAAACACTGTGGTCCATGTTGACTGCACCCCGTGCTCTTGCCAGTGGTTGTGAAATGGATGGTGAAATTGGTAGATGGCGTTCCTGGTTCCTCTGCTGCGTGCAGTGCGATAGTGTTTTAGGGTTGATCAGAGCCGTGACAGGTCGGGCTGTTAGCTGATGACAGGGTAGCATTCGGAGGGGGTGGGGTGGGGGTGGGGGGAGCTGTCACAGTGGACCTCCCTTTCCATCTTTCCCAGTTTCCCGATGGCGTATCGATACACCGTAAGGGTTGTTTTTCCGTGTAAGCTGGGGGGTGGGTGGGTGCGTGGGGGGGGGGAGGGATGGGTGATGAGTGTTTAAGGCCCTTTGCCACCACATATATTATGGGTGATATCAAAGGCGGGGCAACTGAGATGGTAAACTGCCGCTTTCGAAGCTCGAACGCTGTTTGCCAGATAGACGGATGCTTCATTTAGCCATCGCGACTGTTTTCGTGACTTTGTGGCTTCTACTATTACAGAAATACGCCTTTCTTTGAGACTACGGCCCATTGCTGAACAGATTAGGACTCGACAAATCTTCTAAAAACAAATCCACCAATCAGCACCGTCTGCCTCGTCCTTAGTCCGCAACCAAATAACGTCGTCTGTCTAATACGCAGTGCGCGTCTAAAACAACATATATACAGTCTTCACAAAAAGTGAAGGACCAGTCAACATATTAATAGGTGACAGTTTCAATAAATCAGAAAAAATAAACGAATAAGATTTTTCCCGTAAAATTCGGTAGCAAGGTTAAGGGGTAATTAGTGAACATGGCGACCACAGTGTGGATGGCACGTGCGCGTCACACAGCATGCTTGGCGCGTTTGAAAATCTGCAATTTCGGCAAAACTAGACCGAGTTTCAGTGTTCAGTGAGCGATACCTGGGGCTTTCTGCACGGCAAAAAATGAGATGCAGGTCAAAGAATGCATCCCTGGTTATGAACTGTGCTCATTTGTTTGCCTACATAAGCCGCCGTGTCAGCGATGTTCAGCACTACACCAGCATGCCACCACGACAAAAGTTGAATGATATTTGCAAGTGGTCCTTAACTTTTTGTGAAGGCTGTATATATACGCCGGCGAGAGTCACCACAATGATTTCAGTTTCTATACTGTGCCCCAAGTGACTGATTCAGATGTATTGATTAAAGGTCTGCAATCTAACAAAGAAACAAACAAACAAACAAAAAGGCCACAAACTCTGTGTGTGTGTGTGTGTGTGTGTGTGTGTGTGTGTGTGTGTGTGTGTGTGTGTGTGTGTGTGTGTTTAAATCAACTCTGTCACAGTTACAGAGTTTTCATCGTGCCTGAAACCTCTATAAAAGCCTTGGGCAGCCTGATTTCACAGCTCAGTTTGTGTTTTGACACTGAGCGAGAGAGATCGCAGTGGCTAGTCTTCTCGTGCAGTACACGCAGCACCCGCTTTTTTGTTGAGATTGCAAACTTTTAAGCGCATTCTATGAAAAGTTTTACATACGCTGCTGAATCAGTGAATGCCAGTCATACGGATGGGGAGCCGGGGTGGCCGAATGGTAGAGCGTTGGACTTCTAATGCTCGGGTCGTGAGTTCGTATCCCGGCTGGGGCCAAATATTTGTGGTGGCCTTTTCATCGTTGCCCCCTCTTTGATATCACCCGTGTTTGGTGGAAAAAGACGTTAAACTCCCAAACACCCACGCACCCTGTCATATGACTTGAGACTTTAAATATAGACGTGCGTTAGGGCCGCCGTGGAAATTGCACAGACTAAGGTCACAAGGGCGTGGTCAGGGTGGACGATACGCAGGTGGGAGCCTGTACTCATGGGGACAGGGCGTGGACCCACACCCAAAGGGCGGTGTTTGTCAAGACGTCCCCACCCCTACGGAGACGTCCCCACCCCCACGAGGAGCCCATGTGTCCCGGGGCACGCACTGTTTGTTCCCATTGGAGACAATCTGTCTCAAGTCGCCAGTTATCACCGGCTTGGCGCGAATCAGCACGTGCGGGGTGAGCGACAGGGAAATTGACAAGGGGCCCGGATAGCGTTTCGGTGCTTCACTGCTGTGTCCTGATAACTTGTCATAACTCACACCAGGGGATTATACATCAAGGGTTCTCGAGGGGTATACGACGGATTAGTGCGGTACCTTAGCGAGGACGAGTTTTAGGGGTGGGATCAAAACACATTCCTTGCGCATGGGGGTGGGTGGTTCTATTTCAGGCTAGATTGTAACGTTGTTTGGAGTATGTTTGTTTTTGTCCATCGCTATCATGACGTCACTTCCTCTTCACTCTTTCACTCTTCTTACAATAGGCCTGCATTCACCGGGTCGTGAGTTCGCACCCGGGCTGGGGCCAATATTTGTACTGGCCTTTTTCTCGCTGTCCCGTCTTTGGTATCACTCTTACGTGGTGGAAAAGCACTTTAAACTCCTAAACACTCTTCTTCCTATGAAAATATCGCCTTTCCTTCCGCAGTCCAGGATCTGTTAATGAGAGGTTGAAGCCAGCATGCTGTTGTCCAAAAAATCTTACCAGACATACAAAAAGCAAGCAGGCAGGCAGACAGACAGACAGGCAGGCAGACAGACAGACAGGCTGTCACCAGTACCCTGCTCCCTGGACATACTCCACTTGCCCACAAGAGGACGTTTATACAACCACATGCATACCCTCAGTCATATACACCCACTTGTACACTTTCTGTATCGGCACAGGTACTTGGCCACAAGTGCAATGTTACGATAACAGTAACTCAAGGAATAACAAGGTCGTCGCGTGCCCATAATCCAGCTACACCTGGGACTAGTAGTATAGTAGGTGTGCGAGTTTTCAGCCGCGTGATTTCATTTTCCGCTCGAGTTCTGCCCTATCCCCTTTCTTCCTTTTTCGTTATCGATATCTGTCCTGCCATAAGTTACTGTATTTTACGTTTCCGCCGCACATGTTTTCTGTACTTATGAGCACACTTATAAGTTTTTGACTTGTTGTGCTCGGCCTCGTGAAAATTGTGTGAAAGTGCATATGTATATTAACGAATATTAACTGATTAAACCAGTTCTGCCCTTGCCAGAGTGCCGCTCAGGCTTGGGAATTTTCAGCCAAATCTCCTCTCCTTTCAGTCCCCCCCCCCCAAAAAAAAAAAAAATAATAATAATAATAAAATAAAATAAATAAAATAATAAATAAATAAACTTTTTTTAAAATCTAAGTTTCAGCCAAAGAAAAGGAAGTGGGAAAAAGGCTGCACACACATGTATCACGATACATGTAATGCCATATGGGACGATCTAACTTCATTTTTGAAGACATGGCAGTTCAAGGCAGTATTTTACTTTTGGGCGCCAGAAGAGGCTACGAAATGCCTTTAAAAAAATGATTTTAAAAAATTCTTTTCTTAAGTGGGCCGTTGCCTCGGTGGCCCCAAGCAGTGCGTTTCCGCTGCATATCGGCCTAGATTCAGCCTTTTTTTCCCTTCAGTAGTTCCCCAGCCTGACCTCTGCCAGGTGAGATACGCGCTGACACAGTCAGCTAATGGGTCTTGGGCAGAAGACAAGCCGCAAAAGAAATCATGCGAGAGGGTCTGAGGCTGAGAGAAGAGGACTGACAGTGTTGACTTGGACAACGCCTTGAGTTTGCGTGACTGAGTTCGTGCAGAACCTGGAGAGGCTGTTGCGGACAGAAATAATCAAAATAGCTTTATTGGGAGCAGTAAATGTTCAAAACGGTGAATTGTAAATGACATGTGAAGTAGGAGTGGGCAGAGGGTGGGGGCGTGGGATTTTGGGGAAAGTGGCCTGGGCCCGCATGTACAAGTCTAGGTTAGGGATTGTAGCACCGGGCTAGAGTCTAACCTTAGCTCAAGGGTTAAATTTTCTGTTCTTGTTTTTGTTGTTGTTGTTGTTGTTGTTTTAAATCAAGAAGCGGGCCTATTCCGGCAAGATGCCTAAGCCGGTCAAAATAGCGGATCAACAGCCGAATCAAAACAAAACTTTAGACCGTTGCTTACATAGCCAACCTTACCCCCCCCCCCCCCACACACACACACACACACTCCACCCCACCTGTGCCCCCCCCCCCCCCCCGCCTTAATACAGCTTGCCCAAGTGTAAAGCGCGTCATCAAAAATAAAATAATGTAATTAAACACATCTGTTGACTCCATATTGAATTTGATGGTATGTTTTCTCTTATGTTTCAGTTTGTCGGTATATCTGCCACAGAAAGTGTGAGATGCAGGTAAGTGTTGTTTTTTTATGATGTATTATACGGCTGGGTGTCTGTCAGTCTGTTTGTACATCTGTCCGCCTGTCTGTCTGCGTGTCTTTCTGTCTTATGGACGTTGCTCACATACAACAAGTGTCATTCCCTTTACGTCTGTATTGTCCACAGTGATAAAAAAAAGTTCATGCGTGCGTAAGCCCTGTGTGTGTGTGTGTGTGTGTGCGTGCGTGCGTGCGTGCGTGCGTGTGTGTGTGTGTGTGTGTGTGTGTGTGTGTGTGTGTGTGTGTGTGTGTGTGTGTGTGTGTGTGTGTGTGTGTGCGTGCGTGCGTGCGTGCGTGCGTGTTTGTGAAACTCCGCTATAGCTGGCAGCAAGCAAACGGTACGGTACTTACTCCCCTCAAGAACTGTACAAATGGGAAAACAAGCTGGCAGGGGGGATTAAGCGAACAATAGTCAAATTACGATACTCTGCCAACAGCGTGGCTCCGTGTTTGTCCTCTTGCTTCAGGCAAGGCGACGCACCGCCGGATATATATGTCATGTTGAATTAACTCTAATCCCTTCTCGCACATCAGAACCTAGGTCCCGGGGGTTTCCTTAGACCCTGCGGGTGGAGAGAACTCGATGATAACTCTATGAGAAAACTTTGGTTTCAACAGGTTTATTGCAATACTGACTAGTCGTTCAAGTAAACAGATAGTGAGCATAAACAAGCGGCACCGCTTATTTTAATGCTCAGTGGGGAAAAGTACATATTGACAGCATTGAAATGGCAGACTAGACTGGTAAGTAATTATGATAGATTAAAACTACAGAGAGAGAGAGAGAGATCCTATGTGCACTCACAACAACGAAAAAAAAAACAAAAAAAAACCCCTCCACTGGTAAACTAATAAAACTTTGAAGTCATACTGTTACACAAAGCTGATCAGGTAGTTTGGACAGGTTACTTCGCAAACTGCACGCGTCGATTTCGCTTCTCCATCTCATCAGTGCCCCAGTAGACAATCGCTACGCGCAAGTAGGTCGATCCGTCTCCCATCAGTGCACTGCGAGCGTGAGTCGCCAGCAGCCAAAACCTCTCCGCCGCGCGAAACGCGTGAAGCAACCGAATTGGAACCGAAGCACTACATCAACAGCTGATAAAACCCGCAGAGGAGTTTCCGGGAAACGTAAGCCTAGTTTGATTATCGTCGGTTTAGTTGTACGTCTTTAGCGTGTTGTTAACAGATTTCATAGTAGCTTAGACGCCAACAGGGCGTTGACCCTGCACCGCGGTCTAGGTTTTCAGTCTTTTTTTTTTTCCTCAGCAGTTCGTCAGCCTGCTCTGGTGGGAATTTTGCCGTATGAAATACATATTGGGCTAGGTGGTGACATCTTTTTTCAGAATATGGCAGTGTTGCATTAGGCGTGCTTGAGAAACAAACAGGAATGACGGAGAGGCACATTTCTTTCCTACGGTGTTTTATTTTGGTACACAAGGTGTACTTGAACACCTTTTGGCCTTTTCGCCAGAGAGAGAGAGAGAGTTTTGCCAAGTGCCCTTTGCACTAGCTTTTTAACGATCTGGCATGACCCCAGTTAGGTGTGTTCGGGTGCATACACTTGTGCTGTTTTGCAGTTCAACATGTTTCAGTTATATGCTGCACGTTACTGTAACAAGGGGTGGTGGTGGGAGGAGGAGGAGGGGGGGGGGGCTAACCTCACCAAAAAAATATTCTCCATAGAGGGTTTCATAGCATAAAACAAACTTAGTATTATGTAGTGTACGGAATCCTGGAAATTGCACATAGGAGGGATACGCACTAACGCTACCATGATCTGTAAGGGTGTTGGGTGTATGGGAGTTTAACGTCCTGTCCCCACCGCGCAAAGACGAGGCAGCAACGAGGAAAAAGACCAGAACAAATATTTGGCCCCAACCGGGATTCGAACTCACGACCCTAGCCTTGAAAGTCCAACGCTGTACCATTCGGCTATCCCGGCCCCCACCATCATCTGTACAAAGGGCGAAAGCGCCTATCAGAGCCACGGCGCTTAGGCATTTTTTGTCCAGATGACAGTAAAAAAAACAAAAAAAAAAAACTTGCGGGGTAGTAGTGAAAATACTATCGTCAGTAGTGATTGATCACAAGGTCGAGGCCCTTGGCTGAAAATGAACCTCCACTTTGTGCTGGCAGGAGACTTTTTCTGCCTTATATCCCCCCCGTCCTTATCACCACATTTTGCACACCTTACGATCTCAGTTAGAGCCCCTTCCCCCACCTCTACCCCCTCTCCCCCACCCCCACCCTCACACCCCTTCCTCTCCTCGTTTCCCCGCGTCCCGGCCGTGACGTGTTTTGGCAGACATGCCCAGCGTTTTCGATTAGTTAGTAGCTCAGTACCACTGTTCTCTCTGTGCTGTGTGAGACAGACTGCTCGTTAGAACAAGCCAGCGCTGTGTTTGACAACATATCGACCAGTGATCAATCAGCTCTTTGGCATTCCACCTGTACCTGAGCCGGTGCCAGACAGGTGAGGCAGGTCTCAGGTGTACGATACTACAACTCCGGTGTCGTGTGCCAACACCGCTGGTCTCGGCGCCTGCAACTGGGTAAGGCCCATAGAGTCCTCCTATCTGGTATTGCCACTAAGGGAGCGAAGCCAGCGTTTTTCTGCCGACGCCAAGGGGAGCGAAGCGAGTCCACCAACGTGTCGGTATCATACGGGACCTAGGCCCCAGTTTACAACTATCGGTAGGCAGACCGACACTGCCGCGTACCACGTGAATAACCTGTTGCTCTTACCTGGCTTACCTGTGTGTACCTGTATTGCGAGCGAGGCGACCGACCCACTGCCGCCTGCCTGTGCCGTGTTGTGGGACGCAAGCCTTGGTGTTGGAGACAAATGTCCTTACACCCGACCCAAAGCGTACCGCAGTCTCTCTCAACTCTGTCAAGCCAGCTCTTTTCAAGTCTACCCACCTGCGATCTCTGAAGCAGATCGCGGCTTTCTGACTGACCGCATCGCGTCCCGGGATCGTAAATTCGGTCGTAGGACCAGGGAAGTGCAGGGACCTTGGATACCTGCGGCGCATGCCGAGCCCTGGCGGACGGACGTAAAGGGGGGAAGCCGGGACTGTCATCAAAGTAGGAATATTACGGGCGGCCAGCCAGTGTCAGACTTTGGTGAAGGTTTTTACGTTACACACGTCGGAAAGTATACTGGGCTAGTCCAGCCGGCCACCCAACCAACCAACCGCTCGCAGCGAGGATCGGATTAGCCAGTGCACTTAAGAGATACCGTGGTGATTATCTGCATAGACAGTGCGTCTGGACTGCACTATTAGCCCATTGTTTGGGAACGCTGTGCATCGCTAGCATCGGCCGGTAGGTTGTGTGTACGTTTGGGGAAGTTCAGCTAGTTTCGCTGCCAGTGTGGACACTGCTGGAGAGACCTTGTCAGTGTTTTGTCAGTGTTTACCCCGGACACGACCGTGCGGATCGCTCAGTCGCTTTTAGTCGTGTATAGGAACCACCACCTCCCTTCACTGTGACTCTCTGCGCTCCACTTCGAGCTCACGAAAACTGCACTACTTTGCCTGTCGCGTCTATTGTTTACCTGCGTGACACCTGTGCCTTGCCTCGCTCAGCGTTTCCACTGTATACCTGTTTCTGTCTACCTGCGGTGGCACCTTTGTGGATTGGTTGTATACTATTGCGGATTACGGACAAGACCCAAAGACTTGCTGACCATCGGAGCGTGACCACAGGTAGGCAAATAATAGTCTTTACGGTTGATTTCCCTGGAATTAGGAGCGCCGTAATCACCTTACGCTGCTGTGCATTGCACATCATGGGTGGGTAAACAGCAGGCATTCTCGTCTTTTTATATTAAACAGATTTTACTGTGGTATAGAAACGCAGCCAGGAGATTGCACTAGGTCGTAACTGATTATTTTTCTGCCTGATCATTGTATCTCTCTCTGTAACACACACACACACACACACACACACACACACACACACACACACACACACACACACACACACACACACACACACGGAAAAATCGTGTTTTTACTTGAAATCTTCATAGAACTAGGAACCACTTCAAGCCACTATTATGCGATCTGCAGCGGCCTCGGGCCTAGCGAGGAGACTCACGCCTTGTGTAATAGTGGCTTGAAGTGGCTCCCACTGGTTAGCAGTGGATGTTTCTTTTTGACTCGACTGAGCAGGGGCTGGTCGGGCTTAGGATTAAAAAAAAACAAAAAAAAAAACTTGTTACGCAAATTTGGATTTTACAGTTTGTTCTTTACTGTTCAGTTTGTGATGATGATGATGTCGCGTTCCTGCTCCTTCGTTGACCCAAGACATTCGGACATTTAGTCATATTCGTAGCCGCAGGTCGAGCCAAGAAGATCAAGTTTTGTTATACCGTAAACAAAGTATCGTGTTTTGCGTACTGTGTAAGCGTATTGTGTATTGCACAGAGTGTCAAGACATAACCAAGACTGCTTATCACCTGGATTATATTTAAATCAGTGTGTGTGTGTGTGTGTGTGTGTGTGTGTGTGTGTGTGTGTGTGTGTGTGTGTCACTGAGCGTGTGTGTGTGTGTGTGTGTGTGTGTGTGTGTGTGTGTGTGAGAGAGAGAGAGAGAGAGAGAGAGAGAGAGAGAGAGAAAGAGAGAGAGATTTTTATTTATGAGTGTGCGAGCGTTTATGAGTGGTTTTATATTTTTATATTTTAAGAGCGTGAGTGCTTTGAACTTACACGGATGTGTGTCTGTTTGTGGGTGTGTGTGTGTGTGCGCGCTTGTGTGCAAGATTTACTTGTGTGCGTCACAGAGGCTTCTGTTAGTGCAAGTTTCATTTGCTATTATTACGTCTTATTATTATTTTTCCTGGTGGCCTATCATTTCCCTTCTGGGATTCATAAAGTAATTGGAATTGAATTGAATTCAGTTGAATCTTCCAATCCGTGCTGCTGGTTCTGTCTGACGGAAATACCCGGATTTAGGAAGATGTACGCTCTTGTAAGATGACGTGGATGATATCTGCTTCCTGTGGCAGTAATACATAACATAGCCACCACATCCCTGACCTGAGTCACCACAGATAGCCGTGTGCACACAACATTAGCATGCAGATGTGCAAATATATTCACCCCCTGTTGGCATTCGGAGCGCACGTTTCTGTGTATTTTTGTGTCCCCCTCGCGGGCTGCAGCAGGCTGGGTGCAAGGTGTGCATCTGTAAAAACAGGGGCACTGCGCAGTCTGCATAAAAAAGGCTAATATGTGTGTGTGTGTGTGTGTGTGTGTGTGTGTGTGTGTGTGTGTGTGTGTGTGTGTGTGTGTGTGTGTGTGTGTTTAGGTTGGGGTGTTATGAAGAGGGTGGGGTGGGTGGGGGTGGGGCGAAGGGCAGGAGGGCTCGATTCGTCGGCATGCTTCTCTCCAGAAAACTTTCGATACGATACGATTCGTGCACACACACACACACACACACACACACACACACACACACACACACACACACACACACACACACACACACCTGAATTCATTCTACTGCCTGAAACATTTTATGGCTACTCACATTGCGGGCGCATGCACAGAGAGAGAGAGAGACAGACAGACAGACAGAAAGACAGAAAAAGACACAGAGAGAGAGACAGATCGGACAGAGAGAGAGAGAGAGAGAGAGAGAGAGAGAGAATTCTCCATTGTGTCAGTTTCCTCAAGAGACAGTATCTCTCACGTCACGATAAACGTGACACTGCAGGAAAAAATGAAACCTTTGTGTAATCACGTTTTAATTATTCACAGCTCCACAGAAAATTTTCACAATGCAGCCTGCCAACTTGTTTGCCTTGGGGCTGTCTCTTTGGCGCAGCTTGAAACCGAACGCAAAGTCCGCACATTTTTACTACGTGATCAATTTTTGACGTCATAAAGGGAGTCCTGAATCTTCGCTAACAGCGTCTTCGGCTCCATTTATCATGAGCTGAGAGAGAGCCGTGCCTGCGGGAAATTATCAGAAAACTTGTCAGAATCTTTGGGGGGAAGTCTGAGGTCTTCAGGAAAAAGCGCCTAAGCGCCATGACTTTTTAAACGCACTTAGGCTTATTTTTCATGTGACGGTGCAAGTGTTTTTCCGACATTTTTTAAACCCTTGCTGTGAATACACGATGTCAGAGTAGAGAGATTAATTAAGGTGCAGCTGATAGAGGGTGAGAGAGAGAGAGAGAGAGAGTGAGTGTCCCATCAAAAACATAGCACGGTTGCTGGGCTGCGCATGCGTTCTAGGGCATTTTGCCGTAACAGTGCAGAACTTTCATTGCGTAAGAGGAATCACCTTGAAAGAGGACACTCTCCAGCGTAGAGCTATAAATAAACCTGAAACTGACAACCCCCTTTGTGGGAAGATTGAAGAGTATAAAAGAGTACTTTCCCTTGGTGACAGTGTAGGGACATATTTTGCATACCGCGAGAAAAAAATATTGTCAGTGAAAGAAGCCGTGTGTCTCGTGATGCGAAATCCGATATACTTGACACAGGTTTGAAAATGAACGGCGCAGTTTTCTTCTTTGGTTACAAGTCTTGGTTTTCTTGCATTGTGTTAGTAGCCGACTTTGCGAGTTTGGTCGGTTGAAAGTATTCGTACATGCGTAGACATATAAGGAGTTATCTAACTTTGAGGGACACGCGTTAACTGGTCCAAGCGCACAGATCAACTTGGGCTGCTTACGATGGCAAAACCTTGATACTCCAAGGACACATGAAGAATTATAGCATTCTGCGTGATGTCGTTGCTAATGGGCAAAGTTAATGGGCAATATTAAAATAATGAAGTCCCACTATAATCGACGGGCAAAGTAATGGTTGCTTTTGTCGGCTGAAATCACTGCGCAGATTCTTTGAAGGTGTTGTTTCGGGATGTTCCCCCTGACCGCATCTTTAGCTTCTTGAAATAGTCAAATCTGTCAGTTCTATAAAATTTAGACACCTCAAGTAATACGGGCGGGTAGGGGGTGGATGTTTGGGAGTTTAACGCCTTTTTCCACCGCGTATGGGCGATATGAAAGACGGGGCAACGAGAAATAGGCCAGCACAAATATTTGGCCCTAGCCGGGATTCTCAAGTAGCACGGACTATCATCGATCTCCATATGTTCCATGTACAAAGAAGTGAAACGTGTTTATTTTTTAAACCGGATAGATTTTTTTTTATATAGATTTACACCTTCTTTTATTGTCTTCCTTTTTATTTTAGTCTGGCGAAGAAGGATCTTGATCAGCCGCGGCGTTAAGCCCCAACTAACTAACTAACTAACTAACTAACTCGTCGTCTGAACAGGTTTAAAGTGAAGAAAACGAAACGGAATAAGCCAGTACATATAAAACAAAACACACGTACACAAGACAAGTTCAACTGTAGTCTTCGTGTATGTATTTACTTCCAAGCAGGCAGTGAAATCTTACCGTATGTCGCGCGCTGGATTACGTGGCCTCCGAAATGTTGACTTTACAGGAGTTGTCTGGATTACGTGGCCTCCGAAATGTTGACTTTACAGGAGTTGTCTGGATTACGTGGCCTCCGAAATGTTGACTTTACAGGAGTTGTCTGGATTACGTGGCCTCCGAAATGTTGACTTTACAGGAGTTGTCTGGATTACGTGGCCTCCGAAATGTTGACTTTACAGGAGTTGTCTGGATTACGTGGCCTCCGAAATGTTGACTTTACAGGAGTTGTCTGGATTACGTGGCCTCCGAAATGTTGACTTTACAGGAGTTGTCTGGATTACGTGGCCTCCGAAATGTTGACTTTACAGGAGTTGTCTGGATTACGTGGCCTCCGAAATGTTGACTTTACAGGAGTTGTCTGGATTACGTGGCCTCCGAAATGTTGACTTTACAGGAGTTGTCTGGATTACGTGGCCTCCGAAATGTTGACTTTACAGGAGTTGTCTGGATTACGTGGCCTCCGAAATGTTGACTTTACAGGAGTTGTCTGGATTACGTGGCCTCCGAAATGTTGACTTTACAGGAGTTGTCTGGATTACGTGGCCTCCGAAATGTTGACTTTACAGGAGTTGTCTGGATTACGTGGCCTCCGAAATGTTGACTTTACAGGAGTTGTCTGGATTACGTGGCCTCCGAAATGTTGACTTTACAGGAGTTGTCTGGATTACGTGGCCTCCGAAATGTTGACTTTACAGGAGTTGTCTGGATTACGTGGCCTCCGAAATGTTGACTTTACAGGAGTTGTCTGGATTACGTGGCCTCCGAAATGTTGACTTTACAGGAGTTGTCTGGATTACGTGGCCTCCGAAATGTTGACTTTACAGGAGTTGGTCAGAGAAAGCAGTAGAAGGCGAAGAAGTTGAGTGTTTATTTAACTGCCGACGTACAGCATTTGCATCGTCGCAGCAGTCTTTGCCTCGCTTACAGACAGATAGAAGCGGTCATTCCTCTCGCGGGCCATCACCACTGCAAATGGTTTCTACAGGAAGGGACAACCAAACCATACTGACACCACCTTTTAGAGTTTTTCAGTTTTAATCTGTTTTTGTATTTATGTGCTGGTATATTTAAGTATTTATGTTTAGGGTGTGCGTAAATGTGTGTACGCATCAGAGTGAGTGGGTGTCTGTGGGAACATGATATCTATTCTTATTCTTAATCAAAGGAGGAACAGGCACAGTAATTTCCCTTTTATGGGATCCAATAAAATATCTTATGTCTTATGTCAGTAGGGTTATTTCCCAATATAGACCCGCACCTTGAGATTTGGTCTAGTGGGTAAGGTAGCCGACTTCGGATCCTAAGCCGCCAGGTTCGAATTCCTTTCCAAATGGAGTCAAAATCACGTGAAGATTTGTTTACGGTGCATGTCCCGCCCTCGTGTACACACGCACGCACAAATATCAAGTGTGCACGCTAAAATTCCAACGTTCGTCTTTTGAAGAAAGGTGGCCGGTAGCGTGGAAAACAGAAATACTGTCGCACGCACCAGAGTGAATAGCAGGGTGAAGGTTTGTACATAAAGTAGCGCTTAGCGATAGCAGGCTTTCACTGCTTCGTCTTCCAGCCTTGCGGCGCCGTGAGCATTTTATAAGAGATGAATGTGTGCGCTGAGGAGAAATCTACCATACCTGCAGGTGTCGTTAAACTCTACCTAAGGTATGATTTTTATTCATAAATGCTATGTTTGCGATCGCTATCCGGCTGTACCTTCAGCCTCGGCCCCACCTTTATACCTGTAGCGCGTGTTTTGCATAAATTTCTACTCTAGAGCAGGAAGTAAACAAACAGAGTATAACTCCACATGGGGGGGGGGGGGCATATCGTATGACCACATACAAGTAGGGTTCATGAGCAGGTGAAGTCAACATCGGTGTTAATATTTCCAGTTAAGTTTCGTGGCACACCCAGTTTGATTTTTGGGAAATGCTACCTTCTAGGCACATCCTGGGTGTAAGCATATTTCTTGAGAATACAAACTCGTGTGTGTGTGTGTGTGTGTGTGTGTGTGTGTGTGTGTGTGTGTGTGTGTGTGAGAGAGAGAGAGAGAGAGAAAGAGAGAGAGGTGTTTTCAGTAAGCACAGCAGCGAGCCGCATATCGTCACGTTCGCAAAACAACAGCAAAAACAATTGTTTTGTCTATTTTCATCTCCCATTCTATGGCCGTACCATTTTGGAATTACCATACCACACAGAACCATTTCGCTGGGACTGGAACCTTCGACCAAAGATCTTGGAAACATATTGCTTCGACCTTAGTAGCCGCGAAATAGTCCTTGTTGCTTGCGCGGCGTAAAGCCCTAAATAACTAACTTCGACCATAGTTCTCAGAGTCAACAAAACCATTGCCCCACTGTATGTGTGTTCTTTACGACAACTGATCTAGTGGTACTGGCATATATATATAATATACTCCTACTTTGGTGAATGTACGTATTTTCAACCAGCTGTACTTCCTAACACGCAACGCTCTAACTCTTTGACGCGTCGCCTTTCTGTAGGAACGACCTCCAATACAATGAAGTGTTTATGGAGCTGACCTTTGGCGAAGGCAAAGAGTGTTTGTGTAATAGGAGGGAATATTTCGCCACTGCACAGTTTATGATTTTATTCAGCTGGTCGCCAGGGCTGCTTGAGCAAATAAGGAGAAGGTGGCGCTTCGTGTGAATACATGATTTATGAGCAAGGCGGTGTAGTGTGGTAGACCCAGGGTCGGGTTGTAAGAATCATTGTATAGAGGGGTATGGTTGTATTGTGGTCGACGCAATCTTGAAGTTGTCTATTGATCGCTGTGGGATTGAAATGCTTGTAGTACATGTGTCAGTGACACAAGACTTCATAGTTGTTTGTAATAGTTGTTACATTTTAGCGTATTTTTGCTTTTTACAGCTAATATATGTGGCTACGACCTTTCCAACAAAGTGATGAATTATCTCCCCGAAAGAAGTGTATGGTCAAGACAAAAACTTTTGACTGGAAATAGCTGAACTGAAAACTGGAATAAGGTTGAAAGTTGGCACAGGTCCGGAAGAAAACATGATTATAACGCTGTGAAGAGCTCTGTGAAAAACAAGGAAAGTTAACAAACACCTGGTGCTTATTCCCTTCTACCAACTGACACTGAGTGGATATGCATACTGGTAGTATTGTGTAGTGACTTCCTGAGGACACGGGGCGTTAATTAACTTTGCTAATTACACAATTATGCCTTGTCTCATGTAAATTGAGTTAAGCAATCACGATGTCTTGCTGTTAAATCGCTGATGCTTCTATCCTTAATAAGGGGAGCCGGGGTGGCCGAATGGTAGAGCGTTGGATTTCTAATGCTCGGGTCGTGAGTTCGTATCCCGGCTAGGGCCAAATATTTGTGCTGGCTTTTTCATCGTTGCCCCGTCTTTGATATCATCCGTATTTGGTGGAAAAGGACGTTAAACCCCCGAACATCCCCCACCCCATCCTTCTATCTTTAATAAACCACAGCCCTCGTTGGTTGCCTTTACACTTCTGTCCAGATTGCCTCCAACAAATTGTATTTCAAGCTGCTCTGGATTCCAATGTTCGGATAATTTGAGCAAATAATGATTTGGCAAAGAACACCTATTACCGCGCAGATTACCCTCTGTCAATCGATTTTCCACGTGAATGTCATTTTGAATAGACTCTTTCTTGGAGGGTCCTCTCTCTCTCTCTCTCTCTCTCTCTCTCTCTCTCTCGTGTTCCCCTCTGGCGAAAATAACGGCCTGCACCAGTCGCTTGCAAAGCGTTTTTCAACAAACCCCGGACTGGCTTTTTTCAGGAGTTTTTAATCTGTATCGAAACGAGGAGAGCATGGGCTGGGAATTTGCGCCCCTTATTTGCGCTACAGGGGCTCTGGGACTGAAAGAAGAAAAAAAGTGAAACGGATTCTTCTTTCTCGTGTCCTGGATCAGTTGCACGTGCTGCACGATTGATGAAGGAGGGAGAGGCCTGAGGGCCAGCGTTATATTGATGAGGAAAAAAGTCATCCAGTGTTGAAGGCTGACTAAGAGCGGGCACGTCGTCCGTTGGGCGCGGGGTGTCAGCCAAGATGGCGGGGAGTTTTTCCCTGGTGCTGCTTCCTTTCAAAACTCGTTTGGCCATGACGAAGGCGCTGAGACGAAACAGCCTTGGGACGAAGACGTTCACAGCAAGGCTTACGGAAAGTGCGCAGGACTACCTCACGACTGAGGTAGATTTTTCCGGATAGGTCCGTAACTGGAAATGTTGGCCTGTCTTTGTTTGCGGCCACCTCCGTTATTATTATTATTATTATTATTATTCACATTTATTATTATTATTATTCACAAGTATTCACAAGGTAAAGACATGTTTAAAATGTGAGCACGAGGATAGGGTGGGGTGGGTGGGTGTTTGGGAGTTTAACGTCCTTTTCCACCACGCACGGGTGTTTAAGACGGTTGCTGCTTGAGACCAATCGTAGACAAACTTTTGCATCTAAGCAGCACAAATTTACCCGCCATCTCAGCTAAACCCTCTGTGTTGGGAGGGAAGCTGACGCTGATGCAAGTTTTATGAGACTTGTTCATCCGGCTGATGCTTTTAATCGAGGAGCCAGTGTGAGGGTTTTAGCAAAGCTCCGCGACAGAGTGGCGCTATTAGCTGCTGAATGGCCTATGTTGTAGTCAGTTTTAGTTCTTTATTTCAATAAGGTTCGCTGCTCGGTTGGTTGTTCGTCGATAAAAGATGTCGGATGGTTCAGCATGTTGAGCGTTGGACTTCAGATCTGAAGGCCCTGGGTTCCAGTCTCGACAGGAGCAAACTTTGTAGATTACAGTCCTTTTCCCAGAACTGTCGAAACAAGGAGTCGGATGATTCAGCTGATTGACCGTTGAACTTCAGATCTGAAGGTTCTGGGTTCCGATCTCGACAGGAGCAAACTTTATAGACTTAGGCCTATTTCCAGAGCTCCCCCCCCCCCTACTTCTTCTCCCCCCCCACTCCTCCCCCAACCTTTCCTCTTCATCTTGTATTTGAAATCACCCACGCGTTGGACAAAAAAACAACCAAAAAAAACGTGAAGCCTCAAAAGCACGCACCAACTCACCACTTGTTTTTGGCAAAGAGTCTAGCAGTTGTCCGCAATGAAACATGAAACATGGACAAAACTGCTTTGTCATGTTCGTACACACGCACACTCCTCTCCTCTCCTCGGTCAGTCAGTGACGACACAAGGACTTGACTACAACTCCAGTAGCACGTAGCTGTCTGAGCTACCGAGCTGCCGTGTTTTTCCTCACCAACACTGATAAGGTTTAGTATTGGTGCCCGGAATTTATTCGGAAGTGATTGCAGTTGCTAGGCCAACGCGATTTAGGTCCTCGCGCCAATATCAGCTAATATCACACGGCTTCTGGCTGGTAACGTACTATTACTAAGCTTTGCGGGTGTCGTAAGGGAAGATCGTCTCTTTCTCTCTGAGCGGTCTGTGTGGGGCGGATTTTATCAGGGGAATTATTGAATAAACAGGCTTACTGGATCTTGTCTCTTGCCTTTGCTGGGTCATGTATGTCAGTAATTATTTTAAAATTGAGGGGTGCGGCAGAAGGTACGGGTGGTTGGTTGTACGAGTCGTTAGTGCATTTCAGTCGGTCTTGGTAGCTATGGGTGTGTTAATGTCGCATGCCTGCTGGGAGACAGATAGCTGGCTAGTAATTTCATAGACAAGTAGTCGACAAGGATAAGCCATCTCTCTCTCTCTCTCTCTCTCTCTCTCTCTCTCTCTCTCTCTCGGGGAGCCAGGGTGGCCGAATGGTAGAGCGTTGGACTTCTAATGCTCGGGTCGTGAGTTCGTATCCCGACTGGGGCCAAATATTTGTGCTGGCCTTTTCATCGTTGTTCCGTCTTTAATATCACCCGTATGTGGTTGAAAAGGACGTTAAACCCCCACCCACCCTCTCCCCCCCCCCCGTCTTTCTCTCTCTCTCTCTCTCTCTCTCTCTCACACACACACACACACACACACACACACACACACACACACACACACACACACGCGCGCGTAAACCAGATTGTACCGCATTAACAGCTGTACTTCAACGAAAGAAAGAGTATTTCGAGCGTACAGGCGCACTTACGAGCGAACCAGTTCCAAAACGTAAGTTGGCTCAATAAAGATGGAATTTAACCCGTCTAAGCTTTTGACTTCAAACTAGTCCCACATCCCATCCGCCCTACCACCGGCACCTCTACCATTTTCTCAACCCCGCTTCCACACTGGTTCGTCGCACCATGTCACTGTGGGCTCAGTCTAAAATCAGATTAAAGTCAGTGACTAACGACCTTGAACTTCACTGACTCGCCCCGCCCGGCAGAAAGTGTTTTTAGTCGATCAGTTTTGGAGCTGAAGTTTCGACAGGGCCTTTACTTCAGGATGGAGTTGAATAGGGTGGGGGGAGGGGGTGACGGAAGGAGTTAAGGGGGTGAGGGATGGTCGGGGGTGGGGGTGGGGGGGAAGGGTCTTTTAATCGATATGAGGTCAAGGAGAAACGTTTTTATCGATCGCTAAGTAGTGTAGTGTTGTGTGTTGCACTGTGGCCAGATGTTCACCGCTTGATAACTCATGAATGGATAAAAGACGTTTGCTTGTCGCCTGGAGAAAGGGCCTAAGCGCCTGTCAAGTCCGTTGCGCTTCTGCCCTTTCCCCGGATCGTGGCTTGATGGATGGGAATTGTGATGTCTGTTGTCTGCTTTGTCGCATCCAGGAATAGGCTGATTTGTTTTTCCTGTACGTGCGTTTCTGCAGGCGAGACGGCGCGGAATGGCCTTGGACAATTGACTGTCAGCCTGTGTTTGTTTTCTAAAAGACTGAGTGCAGATGGGCAACTTGGCGCAAAGTTTCAGCGCTCTCTTTTGCTACCGTCGTCGTAGGGCACAAGCCTTCAGAGAATATGAGGTTGTACAGGCTGGGGGATTTTCAGTCATTTGGCAGTTTTCAGCCAATTTTTCTGCCCTTTCAGCCAAAAAAATCTAAGTTTCAGTGAAAGAGAAGGAAGCAGGTAAATGGTATCATGATACATGTAATGCCATACGGGACAGTCTAACTTAATTTCTGAAGACATACATGTCAGTACCATGGTAGCATTTTACTTTTGGGTGTCAGGAGAGGCGACTAAATGCCTTTAAAAATGATAAAATTTGGTTTTGTTGTTGTTGTTTTTTTTTGTTGTTGTTGTTTTTTTAAGTGGGGTGTTTACCTCGTAGACCCCTAGCAGAACACTGCCTCTGTACCCCAGCCTAGGTTTCAGTCTTTTTGCCCCTCAGCAATTCCCCAGCCTGGTTGTAGTAATTCAGTAGATTTAGCAACGGCAGATACGTAATACTAACGACTATGTGAAAAAACAAAGTCAGTATCTGGACTGTTGGGAAAGCTTCATTCATTAGCTGAATTTCGAAATTCCAGTTTTTGCATAAATTATGTCGAACAGTTGTGTTGGTATTGCGCATGTCATTGTTCTTTTCCTGTTTTGTTGTTGTTGTTGTTCTTGTGTTTGTTGTTGTTGTTGTTGGTGGTGGTGGTGATAGATCCTATGAACTGCATTTTCTTGGATAGAACTTTAGTGGTGGTATCTTGAACACCGTCTGTGTCATATGCGACATCGCATCAAAGTATTGAAAGATATTCTGAAAACGCGACAAAACTTTTCTGGAAAGAGTCACTTGAAAAAGTCAACTAGCACAGTTTATTAGCTTCATCACTGAGCGTACTCTCGAAATGAACGCATCTCTTCCACGTCGGATGAATAGAAATTTTTGCTCATCAGAATATCCGCAGACATGGCGCGTGCGCCATCATGGTCATGTCACAAGGCCCAGCTATCACTGAGCCAATCAAGACGGATGGAAAGTCGTCATCGTTACTGAACCCCTGACCTCAGCAGCCTACCCCCCTGCCCCTCCCTCCCGTCCCTATTCCCCATTGCCCTCCCCTCCATCATCCCCCCCCCCCCTTCATCGATCCCTACCCTCAAGGGATGGAGGGGAGAATGCTTCCTGACACGCTCCTTCTGATCAAAATGACGAGATGGGAACGGGACTGGGGCAGGGCGCCGTAACTTGGACACAGAACGCATAAAGTGCCCCCGTCCCCTCCCCCCTCCTCACCCTCCCCCTCCCCCCCCCCATCCTAGCAACTGCCCCACCCCACCCCACCCAACATTCAATCGTCCCAGTCGGACAAGGGCAAGAGCAGCTGAAATGGGAATCCGCTCCGCCTCTCATTGTCTCCTGGTCAGAAGCCCATTAACCACACGGCTTACGGAATCACCGGATGAATGGCTCGCGTTCAGTTCTCATTGCTCAACCTCTCTCACGTGTCACGTTCCGACGCTCAAGCAGTAATCTTTTTTGTTTGAAGGACAATCAGTGGTGTATTGCCCAATGCACAAGCACTGACAGAGCCGCATGATAGATATACATGTACTTCAAAAAGCTCTTGAAACTTCGCAGCTTTCAGACAAAACAAACCTGCATGATGATATTCGTGTGTGTGTGTGTGTGTGTGTGTGTGTGTGTGTGTGTGTGTGTGTGTGTGTTTGGGAGGGGTTGGTAGTTTAACGTCCTTTTGCACCACATAGGGTGATATCAAAGACGGGGCAACGATGAACAAGCCAGCACAAATATTTGGCCCCGGCCTGGATACGAACTCACCACCCGTGCAGCATAAGTCCAACGCTCTACCACTGATTCGGCCACCCCGGCTCCCCGTGTGTGTGTGTGTGTGTGTGTGTGTGTGTGTGTGTGTGTGTGTGTGTGTGTGTGTGTGTGTTTTAATTGAAAGACACAGTCACGACATTGCCATCCCAATGGATAAAGAGGACGTGGAAACCATGAGTTGATCCGTACCTTGATCATGGATTTTTTTCCTTTGGGAGTTGTACTCACGTCAGGTCGTTCTGAGAACGCCATTAACTTGATTAAACTGGTAACTGGCGTGTAGGTTAGAAAAATCAGATTCTGTCGAGCGGAACCATAGCCGGGACTGATTTGACGGAGACTCGGCAAGAGTGTGAGAGAGAGAGAGAGGGCAGGGAACTTCATCCTCCGCCTCTTCTCGGAGCATCACGACGTAATTGGGTTGCCTCCCTTGGTCCAAGTTACCCGAACTTGGGACTCCTCGACCTTTTTGAACGCTGCACGTGAGAACGGTGAAATTGTTAGGACACATCATTTTATATATATGTATTTCTGGTGAGCTGGGTGGTGGTAGGTGTGTTGGGGCTTTGGCAGGGGCACAGTAAATCTGACGCCCGATTCTAACTCCACTTTCTCGTTGGCTTTACATTAGCATACGTGTACGTACACTGGGAGAAGTTTTCAGACATAAAGAGCAAGAGTGCAGCTAGTATAGTGTTGTTTGTCTATGGCTTTCGCAGGCGCGCGAACACACACACACACACACACACACACACACACACACACACACACACACACACACACACGCACACACACGCACACATACACACACCCCGATTCTAACCTCTCCACTACCGCACCTCTATGAACAACAACAGCACGAGACTGAGAAAACCAGATCAGTGGAATGTTGTCGATACAATCAGAGCACACGACTTTTAATCTCGTGTTACCACCACTCTGTTGTTGCCGGCACGAGGCATCATCGTAACCCAGAGATCGACGCTATACGAAGGCTGCGTAACGACTGTCAAGGGACCACTACACGCTGATCCCCGGGCCACTCGCGACTAATGACTGGAGTCACGTGGTGTTATTAGGAGAACAATTTCTTGAGGACTGTCGTACGAGTTGGCTGTGGCATAGACAGTAAATGAGCTTCGCGTAACTGTGGTTGTGACATGATTCAGATGGCACAGTCAGTCGTCGATTCGAATTGTGCAAAGCACCCGAAACGGACTACACGGTAGGACAGGAGTTTTGAAAACTTCTTTGTCGGCTTATGTTCTTTAGTCACGCGATGTGCCCGTTTTCTTACGGAAGGGGGGGGGGGGGGGGTTGTACAGAAAAGAAGAAAAAAAATCAGAAATTAGCGGGTGGATGTTTGGGGGTTTAACGTCCTTTTCCAGCACGTACGGGTGGTATCAAAGACGGGGCAACGATGAAAAAGCCAGCACAAATATTTGGCTCCAGCCGGGGTACGAACTCACGACCCGAGCATTAGAAGTCCAACGCTCTACCGTTCGGCCACCCCGGCTCCCCCCCCCCCCCCCCCCCCCCAGTCAGAAGTTAGCATACTAGTTTCAATTTTATTACAGTAGAAATTGTATGATCAGTGCATGATATGATTTATCGGCATCACGTAAGCAGCACTGGCACTTCTTGAAATCTTTTCGGATAATTATAATTCATACCCTCCCTCTTGCACACCATAACGTATTCAGGAAAACCTTCAGCTATCGCGGAAGACCAGTCTCATGTGACAGTCTGGAGCATCACAGGACTACGGGTCAATAGGACTGATGGCCCGGCGGCCCTGGTGCCTGTGGTGCCTGTGGTGCAGGCTGTGGTTATCAGCCGTAGGCAGCCTGCTGGCTTGATGACTGGTTAGCGTGCTGCACGTGCGCAGGTGAGAGATGACACTCTGTCTCGCCAGGTGTGATGGTCGGCGTGCCCCTTGATTACGCTAATTACGGCGAAATCAGCGATGAGTGGGAAGTTTCTGATTTACTGTGGCGTTGATGTGGATGGAGAGAGGTGAAGAAAAAAAAATGAGGGGTTTTGCGGTGCGGTGCGGTGCGGTGCGGTGCGGTGTGCGTGCAGTGCCTAGCCGTAAGTTACTAGGGGGACATGTGTTTCATCAGTACATACCCTGGAAAACAGAAATCGACCATTACTGACACAACTAAGACGACGATAATGACGACGACGATGGAAACGATGATCAGTAATCATACACGTAGTTCCCGGGCCAGGTTAACGCCGGGATATTTGACGGGAAGCGCGGAATGCGGCCCAGTCACGCAGTCTCAAACCACATTGACCTCCATAGCATCATCATACCATCATCCTCATCATCATAATCATGCATAATAAAAATTGTCCCAGCTTTCCAGCACACCGTGTGCCGGCTTCACCCATGACCGGGGAGGAATACCACTGGAGCTGATAAAAAGTTGGGGCGTAAAAAAAAAAAAAAAAACCCCTCCCCCACGTTCGTGCGTGTCCCTCCTTGTGTGGTGGAAAAGGACGTTTACCCCAAAACACACCCACCCTCTTGTGGGGTCCCAAAACTTGCCGTTGACAGCTTTGGCTTCCACCTCAGCGAGTACGTCATTGTTACCCGGCGTGACCCCTGAGTGCGTGCGTGTGTTACAAGACAGAAGAAGAAAGGCGATGCCGCCGAAAATGTACACAACATCGTCATTCGTCAGTTTGTTTGTCCGCACAAGCTTTACCGTGCCATGTTTAGACCGATGCCACACCGAGGCGGTGTTGCTCTGTTTACAGTGCTTTGGCGGAGAAAGTGTAAAAGAAGTGTAAACGATGATGGCGGAGCTTGACGTCTCCAGGGAACGTAAATATACAAGATCACGGTCATAAATACGTCAGCGTGAGGATTCATAACAATACAGCCGGGTCAGACCATTCTGGCAACCGCAGGGGGTTAGTCAGAATGGCGGTAAATATTCTGGTGCTACTACGATTCAAAGTTTTGACGGTGGTAGTGTAACACGGTGTGTGTGTGTGTGTGTGTGTGTGTGTGTGTGTGTGTGTGTGTGTGTGTGTGTGTGTGTGTGTGTGTGTGCGTGCGTGCGTGCATGCGTGCGTGCGTGCGTGAGTGTGTCGTGTTGGGTAGCAGTGGGACTGGGAGGCACAAACTGAAACACGTGCGACCTATGCCGATAGTAAGTAATACACAACAATAGTTAGGTTGCGAGCGTTTTAAGCTGGGGGGCCGGCAGTCGTGCGTGTGAATCCAAACAAAGCTGGTTGTTTGTGACCCTGTGCGCTCTTTTTCCCTCTGCAGACACAAGCCGTTACAGTAGCTCAGTCTAAACTCATTTTAGCGTATTCGGGGATTTGGTCTAGTGGTTAGGGTATCCGACTTCGGATCTTGAGCCACCCACAGTATAGCATCTGAGGCCATTGTGGTGACTCTCTCTGGCGTATTAGTTGTTGTAGAAGTGCACCGCGTATTGAGCAGACGACGGTATTTGGTTTCGGACTGAGAACTAGGTAGACGGCACTGATTGGTGGCTATTTTTAGACTGAAGCTTTGTCTAGTCTTAGTCTGTCACAGGAATGGACCGTAAGCTTAAAGAAAGTCGTATCTCTATAATATTAGAAGCTGAAAAGTCACGAAAACAGTCGCAATGGCCAAATGAAACATCCTTCTACAGACTTCAACATAAGTCAAGGACCACCTTGACAGACAGGTCTAATTTTTAAGAATTCACACACACAAAAATAGAGATCAAGGACTCGGAATCTTTCAAAAATTTTTTGCTGTGAAAGTGTTAAAGGGTTAACAATGCATCCTGCAAAGCTTGCTGAAGCTGAAAAACCACCATGTGCTGCACGGACATCTTCCAGGAATTTTAGCCAAATTTGCAAGTGGTCCTTGACTTATGTTGAAGTCTGTATGTGGTAAACAGCCATAGATCTTCGGAAGCGGCAGTTTTCCAATATCAGCTGTGTTACGAACATAGAGGTTTCTTTAATCATGGCTTTACCTGAGAGGAAACATCGTCTAAACTTACGAATCGAAGCAACTTTCCGCAATTTTGATTGTGCCCCTGTATTAAAAAAAACACCGTACCCTGGAGGAAAAAAATAAAAATAGTGGATGAGGAGCGCATGCACTTATCTCTGCGGGATACCACTTTAGTCAGAAATGTGATGATGAGGTAGCTGGAGGAAATTGCTGTGCGGTTGGTGCAGATAGTAAATCAGTCAACCCTTGCGGCCCAATTACACTGAGATAAGGATGTCACGCTGACTGCCTTTAAAACTGCCTGAAAAAAGTTTGGTGTGTGTGGGGGGGAGGGGGGGGGTGGGGGGGGTGTGTGTGTGTGTGGGGGGGGGGGTGTCTCTCTCTCTCTCTCTCTCTCTCTCTCTCTCTCTCTGTATGTGTGTGTGTGTGTGTGCGTGTGTGCGCCCCCCCCCCCTCTCTCTCTCTCTCTCTCGCTCCCAGCTACGGCCACCACCCTTACAGGTTCGTCTAGATTCAGTAAACATTGAACAGGTTGCCGAGCGCCGCTTCTTAGGGGTGCATGTAGACGATCAGTTGAAATGGGAGTACCACATCAATGCATTATGCCGTACAATCTCAAAAAATGTATTTTTGTTGTCACAACTAAGAGATATCACTGACATTCACAGTCGCACTCTCTTCTTTCACGCACACATCAAGTCCCACGTCGACTATGCTTCCACCATTTGGGACAACTGCAGTGAAGTGCATTTCAACAGACTGAATTCGTTATACAAACGAGCGGTAAAAATGGTTATTCCTGGACCTATTCCGACTATACAGAAAATGAAACGGATGAACATTCTTTGTCTCCGAGAACAGCTCATGTTTAACAAATGTGTGCTCATGCATAAAATTCTCCATAATGCGGTTCCACCTTATTTAGCATCTCTTGTCGGACTGGACCATACGCGTGTGAGGACTTCGAGGAATAACACTCTTCCCCTACCCCTACCTCGCATAGATTTGTTTAAAACTAGTCTCTCTTTCGCAGGAGCTTTTCTCTGGAATTCATTGCCATCATATATTAAAACGGTCCATTCACTGCGAACATTTAAGCAGTTACTTACGCGGTACCTTGCAAACCTCATGTAGCTCGAAAGCACATGCTAAAACTGAAGGACACCCATTACCTCACTGTTCGAGGTTTCTGATATATGTAGTATCATTCTCCTTCAAAATTTCAAATGTAAATGCATATAGACATGTACATGTATGTATTAGTCCACGCTGAAACTTGCTAACTGGATGAGTGCTTGAGAGAGTGAGAGAGAGAGAGAGAGAGAGAGAGAGAGAGAGAGAGAGAGAGAGAGAGTCGCCTGTAAATATTTGATCTCAATGTTTTAATTTTCTTTGCTAGATGTGTTTTAGTAGTGTGTAGCAACGGCAAGTTTGTAAATTGACGATCTTCTCTGTCAAAACTTTAACCGTTGGAAAATAAAGTTTCATCATCATCATCTCTCTCTCTCTCTCTCTCTCGCTCTCTCTCTCTCTGTCAGCATAAACACTCAAACAACCCAACTCACTCCTTATCACGTTGACCCAAAATCAGACCGTAAACCGTGCACTTATGAAATGATTTAATTATCTGGTCCAACCCCCATACACCTACTGCCATATATATATATACACAAGAACCTAATCCAGTCTCGACTTGAGGGCAAGAGTCAGAACCTACGCCTTACTCACAAGTCACAACCACTCAGGTACGGCGTTTAAACACGACAAATTTCTTCTGAAGTTCTCTCACGCCGCTGATAACGCGAAAACTGGGGAACCGGGCCACCTATAAAATAGACGACTCCACTCGGCAAGCCCCGGGGGGAGTCGGTGGCTCAACGGTTTGAGCGTTGGACTCGAGATCGAAAGGTCCCGGGTTCGAATCCCGACAGGGTCAAAATTTGTACAGGCCTTTTCACGTTGCCCCACTTCCACTGACTGTGAACTGGATCTGTTTGTGTAACTTGTCCATTACAGTCAAGGATACATAAACTGTGGCCGACCTGGCAGTCTGACTGGATTGAAAAAGTGTTCAGCTGGACTGTACAGTTAGGGTAGCTATCTCCATCCCCCATAACCAGCCCCTTAGGGCCGTCTGCAATCACCTCGTTGTGGCGTGGACGATAAACCCCAGCTAACCAACCAACCAACCGGCAAGCCCCGAGGGCAAAGCCCCTCCCCTCTACCCCTCCGTGTATTCAGTTGGCAATACACGGTACCGGCCCATGACGCCATTGTATGGGAAGGACACAATCGCCTGTACCACCACATGCACACAACATTTGGCACTGGACAGAGTGGAGAGTGCCCTTGTGGTGAGGGACCAATGACAGCCGACCACATCCTTCAAGATTGTACAACGCTTGCAGCATCCGCAGGACGAACTACTGGCCGACACCGACAGCAGTGGAAGCTAAGCTATATGGCGGCACCCTGGAGGAGCTGCGGCGGACGGCAGCCTTCATCAAGGACACTGGGCTGCTCATCTAACGGGAGGCGAACAAGGAAGAAAATTGTATGGGAAAAGGGGTGATTTCAAGATGAAAGAGATTGACGTAATGGTCCTTTTTTCCTCAAATGACGTCAATGGTGCTTTCTTTCCATGTTTAAGTCATATCAAACTACTTGATTGTGCTTCCCTCGTTGTAGTGTCTGGCAAAAAGTTTGCCAGACCATGCCATGTGTTGTGCTCATTATGCCGCAGGCGGGACGCGATTGGCTGAATTCTGGGGGCTCGGCCCTGTCAGATTGACAGGAATGGAGTCGTCCATTAATAAGCACAACCCCTCACACACACTGGCACAGAAACGGAGTGAAGTAGTTGGATTTCTTGTATATCAGCGTCGCCCTCTAAACTCATCAGATATTTGAATGGTCTCTTTCTGTTCGTGATCC
>JACVVK020000028.1:2867500-2917500 GCA_018292915.2 Batillaria attramentaria | reverse complement strand
ATAGCTACACGCCAAAAGCATCAACTTGCACCTTTGACTCTCCATTTGTCCCTCAATGACAGCACTATAAAACAGGTCACACAGCACCGACTGCTTGGTCTTACTATTGACCGCCACCTTCAGTGGGAACCCCACATCAATAATGTTTGTAAAAGTGTCTCTCGAAATTTGTACATGCTGTCAAAGTTGCGATTCATAACAGATGCTGACACGCGTAAGTTATTCTACAATGCCCATATCAAGTCCCACATAGACTATGTGTCAACGGTGTGGGATGGTTCGAGTGAAGTTCATTTGAAGAGGCTGAATTCTTTACACAGGAGAGCTGCAAAATTAATATTACCACTACCAACCTTCTCAACAGATCAAAAACTTAAAGTGTTAGAAATTCTTCCCCTACAGTGCCACTTTCAGTTTAACAAAGGAATGTTTATGTACAAACTCCGCAAAAAGTTAGTTCCGGAATATCTTGCATGTACTCTTTCAGAATCCACATCCATAGACTCTAGGTTAGGACTAACTTTTAAAATCCCCCGTCCCCGCATTGACATGTATAAAAGTAGTTTCGCATTTTCCGGAACTTCATTGTGGAATTCTCTTCCTGTCCATGTTAGGCACAGTCGGTCAGCCTCATCATTTAAAAGCAGCCTCTTCAAATATCTATTAGCCAACAAATAACAAACAATCATAAAAATAGGTGCCACACGTTCACATAAATATGGACATACTAGTTCATACATGCGATAATAGTGTGTGTGTGTGTGTGTGTGTGTTTGAAGTTTCTTGTTCCAGGTTTACGTATGTTCGATCATTTGGCTTTTTTTTTTTTTTTTTTTTTTGTTTAGTTGTTTGTTCTTAAAAACGGCAAGTTTGAAAATTGGTTGCAAGACCAAAACTTCCACCGTTTTCAAATAAAGTTATTTCAATTTCAATTTCAATTTCAATTTCATGCTGTTGTGCTTGTAACATCTTTGATGCAAACCGCCTGCACCCCTTTTGAATTTGTTTAATGTTCATTGTCTTGCCTGGTTGCTTTCTCGATAGTTGACCAGTTGGAATGAAACACTGCAGTGCAGTTTGTAAGATAGGTCGCAACTACCTGTGTATCCTGAATAAAGGATCCATCATCATCATCATCATCATCTCTCTCTCTCTCTCTCTCTCTCTCTCTCTCTCTCTCTCTCTGCGTTGAAGCTCGCAAATTATTTTTCAATGCGCATGTCAAATGTCATATTGACTATGTATCTACGCTGTGGGATGGGAGCAGCGAGGTGCACTTAAAAAGACTGAACTCCTTACACAGAAGAGCGGCGAAACAAATTCTACCAGATCCATCCTTAACTACAGACGAAAAACTCAAAAACCTCAAAATGCTCCCTCTGTCCAAACATCTATTATTTAACAAGGGGGTTGCCATGTTTAAAGTATGGAACAACGCTTTTCCAGCATACCTCTGCGACATGTTTTCTCACCCTCAGTCTCGTTATGCAACCTCTAGACTGAATTTAAAAGTACCGCGCCCCAGAATTGATATATATAAAACAAGCCTAGCTTTCTCTGGTTCTTCCATTTGGAATAATATCCCGCCAACTGTCAAAAACGCAACGTCGCTCTCTCTGTTTAAGGAAAAATTCTTCAGGTATTTGCTCTCCTGCTCCGATCCCTAGATCAACTCACTTGTAGCCGTGCACGCAAACACATGACTGTATAGAACACACTTTACGTTTAAGAATGCACGGCCCGGCTTCCCATCTCTTAGTATCGACACCACTTTGTATAGACCATCCATTGATTTGCTCGACTTGACATACATGTTTTGTAATGACACCTGCTCTGTGTGTGTGTGTGTGTGTGAGAGAGAGAGAGAGAGAGAGAGAGAGAGAGAGGATGTGTGTGTGTGTGTGTGTGTGTGTGTGTGTGTGTGTGTGTGTGTGTGTGTGTGTGTGTGTGTGTGTGTGTGTGTTTACTTTGTTTAAACGTAGATGTAGTCTCTTATACAGTTGCGATTTTTTTCTTCACTTTTTGGCTTATATTTAGTTGTTTTGCTTCGTGATTGTCCTTGATTTTTTTTTTTTTTGGCTTGTCAGTTTTAATTGCTTGTTTTTTGTTTTTTTTTTTCTTTTTCTTTCTTTCTTTTGTAATTTAGAGTAGCAACGGCAAGTTTGAAAATGGTAATTGTGCCAATTGCCAATTGCTTTACCGTTGATAAATAAAGGATCATTGTCATTGTCTCTCTCTCTCTCTCTCTCTCTCTCTCTCTCTCCAAACACCGACCCCCACATCTCCAAAACGCCCAGTCTCACCCCTTCACTCAACTGGCGTGCCCGGCACATCCCCAAAAAATCCCCCCAAAATAATTTTTCACAGAGATTCTTATCTTAGCTGCCAAGGTATATACCTACCACACACACACACACACACACACACACACACAGAGTCCATAGGTGAGTTTGCCCAATCTCTTTCCATTCCAGCATAGTGTACCCGCGAAGCCAAGCCAAGCGGAACTCTATCATCTCATCACGGTCCGTCTATCATACCTGTGCTGTCTCGTCACATAGCTGGTGTCTAGCGTATACGTGCGGTATCTTGTGTCATGGAGGTCTAGGGGTGAAGGGGAGGGGGTGGGGGGGGGGAGGCCCACAGGGGATGCCCCCTAGCTTCCAGATGTCGGGTAGATATGAGGGAATTCACGGCACGTTGCCTCACCTGTTGCTAATGACAGACTTACTGGGGTGTGTTGGTGTACTGGTGAGTTCAGGCGCGCGGGTACCTGAGGAACAAGTCCTTCGATTCCAGCATTTAACTTTGTTACACTTTTTTTTCTTTCCTCGCCGGTACTAGACACAGAAATCGCATTCGTGGTAGTCTTGTCCCGGTACACAACTAGCAATACCCCGCACCCTCCCCCCCCTTCCCTCCCCCCTCTCCCCCCTCCTCCTACACACACACACACACACACACAGACGCGACCCCTACCCCCAACGGCTCTTGCGCTACACTCTTGCTCCCAACTCCATCTCCTTTCCTTCCTTTTAGACCATTCAACACACACACACACACACACACACACACACACACACACACACACACACACACACACACACACACGACCCCTACTCTTGCGCTACACTCTTGCTCCCAACTCCATCTCCTTTCCTTCCTTTTAGACCATTCAACACACACACACACACACACACACACACACACTCTCTCTCTCTCTGAAGTTATGTGTAGATTGATGCAAAATGATAAAAATAAAATAAAAAAGTTAGTTGGTCAAGTTCTAAGGTCGAGCTCTTGCAGTCAGACAGCGCACTCAATCTTTCACCGACAAACCTTCACCACTCTTGTCACCCTAGGGAAACTAAGGCCGGCAGACATACCGCGAAGTGCATACACCTGAATGAGGCCACTCAAGCCTCACGAGTGCAGTATACTGTCGGAGTAAGTGGTCTCTACAGGCCCCGGCAATCCGTCATAACGATCGGACGGTCAGTGACTTCAGGCCGCTCACAAACAAGGTATCCTCGGACAACAGCTGCTGTGCTGCTCGAGTGCTGAATGGTACGGCTCATTTCCGATGCAGGTCTTTGACATCTGGGCTACACGATACAGATAAGGATTTCAAAGAAAATGCTGTATATATGTTCCTAGTAAACATAGCGCTGCGCGTGGCATCCTAGAAATGTTTTGAAGTTCACCTTCTCCCCTCCCCTCCTCCCCCCCCCCCCAAAAAAAAAAATCACAAAAATCCAGCAGCCAGAGATACATGTGTAGGGTAAATTTAAACTTTTTTTTTTTGTTTTTTTTCAAACGGACTATATCACTAGTCGATTGGAGCTGATTAATGTTTTGCTCCTTTGCCTTGCCTCCTGTTGTCATCAGCAACTGTTGGTTTGTGTGTGTGTGTGTGTGTGTGTGTGTGTGTGTGTGTGTGTGTGTGTGTGTGTGTGTGTGTGTGCGCGCGCGCGCGCGCGATAGTGCCAATACAACTGTAGATGACAATTTCTATTCATGCCAGTGGTCGACAGAATTTTACTGAATTCCAAATGGACAGAACTCTTCCCAATACTGACTTTTTAAAAACTTTATTATCCCTTTCGGCAAATTCGGGCTGCTTCCCCCGGGGGAAGCGCGTCGCCGCGGTGCAGCGCCACCCAATAACCCCAGTGGCTTGTCGCATGTGGATTGAAACTGCACGTGGTACTCGGGGATAAAAGACAGCTTCACTCTGCACCAGAGCAGCCTAGCAGTGGTCATCAGTCGTAGAAACAGGCGTCTCAGTGGTGGTTGTACATACCTGCTGTTTCCGCAAATGAGCTTGGTCTTTGAAAGGTGGCTGGTCTCTAGCGTACGTGCTTACACAGGCCATTTGTAACATCTGTCGAATCGTATTCCGGAGGGTTGTCTGACACGAGGCACGAGCCATCAGTAGAGGGAACTTCAGTGCTCTCTGATTGTACCTTAAGTGCGTAGCGATTTTCTTCACCATTTAGGACACTAAACAAGAGGGTGAATGTGAAGGGGGTACGGGCAGGGGGGAGTGGAGGGGGGGGGGGCTGCGAAAATCGGATGAGGGGGGGGATGGGGGTGGGGGTGAGACGGAGTGAAGGAAGGGGGATAAGGTAGATTAGGTTGGCAAAGGGGTGTGTGTGTGTGTGTGTGTGTGTGTGTGTGTGTGTTATGCGAATGAGCTCAAATGGTTTCGTAGTTTGCAAAGTTGATGTTTTTGCGCATGTACGGGTCTGTGGTGGTTGCCGGTAGGGAGGGGAGGGGGTGGGGGCAAGTCTTTTGGGAGGGAGGACAGGGTAGGTACTGCGGGGTGACAGATGATGGGGGGGGGGGGGGGGGTAATGATGCTAGTTTGTGTACCAGGACAAGTGTACATGTACCATTATCTGCCCCGGGACCTCATGACTTGCCGCTTTGCCCTATTGATGGGATGGGTAATTGCCCTCAGTTAACTCCTCCATACTTACGCCGGTACTCACCCCCTGGGTCGACAGTCTGCCACTGTGGCCGACGACAGACTATAGATAACCCTCAGAAGCAACACCCTTCCGATCGCCTCTCGCTACTCGCTCACAGTGTTGAACGCAACAGAGAAATCCATAGGGTCCTTCAAGGCGGTGTTGCAGGTCCCACTGAATTTCTGTACAGACGATAAACAGGTGGTGGAAACGTCACGATTAAAATCTGTGACATACGAGACATACTGACGGTAATATTGACTCGCTCGGGTCGAACTGTGGTGTTGTACGTCCCTCTTTTATTTTTGCTTCAAGCTGTGTTTTTAAGGACTACAATCAGTAGGGAGTCATCATAGTTCAGAAGACAGGGCTTCACGCAACGTCATTACCCCCGAAGGCCCAGGAAGGGCATCAAGGTGGGATGGTTATCTTGACACCTTTAATTCTTGCCTCCCGATTTGGTTTAAGAGAGGGCTTTGATCTGGATTATGTGCCGCGTCGAAACACCGTTATCAGTTATTATCAACGTTTTCTCAGAGATTTTCCGAAACAGCCCCCTTGTAACCCACCCGGCACCCTGCCCTCCCACCGCCCCTCCTCCCCACCGCCACCCCATATTCCCGGCCAATAACCTCTAGGTTCCTGTTTCTTTTTGTCTCTAGTTGTGAAGACTGACTATTTATAAACGATGTTATTGTCGATGCCTGCTTGGTTCAGAGGTTTAGATCCTTCACTGTCCAGTGTATGTTACCTACAATACAATACAATACAATACAATACAATACAATTGTAACATCAGTCTTGCCCAGATAAGTTCTTTGAGCACTCGCTCTTGTGAATAAGTAAAAATACGAAAATGCGCACACACGCCTCAGGTGAAAATAGCCAGTTTGTCTCAATTTATTCCGTAGCTGTCGTAATTTTGCGAAGAAACCCTGGATGGGAACTGCTGAAGAACCCATGTTGTCCGAAATAAATCTCCATTTTGTGAAGCCAAGAGTCGCATAACTAAGAGCTGGCCACGGACCATAGGGTCGGGTTCGCCAAGACAGAACCCTCCGGCCGTAGGGACTTTACTTCACAGAGCGCGAATGCGTTGGAGCGTGAACAGCCGCGGGACAGCCACAGACACGCCGGTCACTCGATGCTGCATGGTGGCGACTGACCACAATGACTGAGATTTCTCGGGCGGCGATAACTAGACACGAGACCATTCAGTCGCCAAAAAAGCTCGCCACTTACGCGGACATAGGCCTGCGGTAACCTGTGACCAGCTCTTGGTTATGCGGTTCCTGGTGAAGCCTTCAGTCGACTCGCGCAGGCCAGCTGAACGAACTCCCTTGCATTGATGTGTGGTGTCTGGCGGCAGTGGCCCGGCTCGTGATTAAAACCTTTCCCAGCAGCCGAGAATTTAATTAGGTTAATCCTGCATCTGGACTACCCTCCCTGTCGGCAACAGAGCGGCAGTAAAGTGTTTAATATAGCCGTCGGCCACGCAGGTTAACGGTAACGGCTAGGCTGGTCGCTGTTCGGTCGTGATGAGAGAGTTTGGGCCGTGACGAACAATTACCGCGGACTGGGGGTGGGGGGGGGGGGAAGTGGGTTGTGGCACAGTCCATGATCAGGACTGAGCTGGGAGGGGGTGATTGGTGGACGTAACATGTGATTGGGTCTCGCTGCAGCTTAAAGGCAATCATCCGACAATTCTGTGCTCCAAAAAATCATTATGACCTGTTACGATAGTGTCTAACATCCGGTACAGACAGCTGCGGTAGTGTCTAACATCCGGTACAGACAGCTGCGCAGTCACTGCATCTCACAGGCTGGCACTGAACCACCAGAAGTCTTCAGGCGATGCGAAAATCGCGGAGTCAGCTCAAATGTTGCGGTCAACCACAGAGTAGAAGGGCTTCGGGCCGTTTGGATTTGTTTGCTCGCACAACCTGTAAACGGCAGCGTATTGCGTCTAGAGCTCTACTTATCACTGAGATAGGCTATTTGAAGCGTGCACGCGTAAACACAACAGTTTGTTTGTGTGATGCGTAGTAATCTTGGAATGTGCCCCTTTTTTGGCAGGGCAGGGCAGGATAGGATAGGGCCGGGTTGGGCTATCACCCTGCAGCTGCTGGTGTCGTGTGTGCGTCTGCATTTGATTGTCTGCATCCCCTCTCTCTCTCTCTCTCTCTCACGATCTAAAGCGCAGTTGGTCCCGACGGTGTAATGGGATCATTGGTCAAGGACCGCAGACTATGCAATTACCTGGCTGGAGGTCACCGACCCAAGCTACACCGAGGCGCTTTGTGGTGACTGTAATGACGTGGTCTGAAGAGTTGAAAGGCCAGAAGTTCACTTTGAACCACCAGGACACGACGTGGAGATCACGGTGGAGCACTTGGGTTTGAAGCTCGGGTTTTGTGTCAGTACTTCGCAGAATCCGGTTAAAGCGAAATTCTAACAGTGTTTGTAAATGTAATGTTAGATTTTGAAAGAGGTAACTTATACGTTGTAAGTTGAATTATTAGTTATATTGTGTCAGTTGGTCAAGGCACCTTTCATTGAAACTACCTGCTGCGGCTTTGCGTGTTGTGTGTGTTACCATCACTGAGTTCTGAAGTCGGAGTCGGAACACCATGTCTCTTGTCATATTGACACCGGACTTCGGTGTTTCTGCTCCAGAAGACGTGGATCCCTGTTGAGTTTCAAAGTTAGCTTTGTGTTCATTTTTTGGCCGTTTTGTGTCGTTTTCTTTACGATCGGAGGTTCAAAATCGCGAAACGCCTTTCTCTTCTGTAGGATTCGACTATGTCTTATAGAAAGTAATACACTGCATGTGTTTTTTTTTATGATTCTCATACTTCGCCGCAGTGGCCGCGTTTTACGAGCAAAAGAACAAGGATGTCTGACATTTCGAAACAGCCACCAAATGGCACTCTGGCTTTAGGGCGGGATGGCCACAATTTCCTCCCCTACTGATACCGGAAATATGTACATGAATGTGAATAGTCTGACACGCCATCTAAGCATCTAGGTGTTTGCTTTATGCTCTTTGTGATATCACCGTTTCTTTCCGGCAAATGGCTACATACGTACGGGGATGTGAACAGACCGACACCACATCTAAGGCCATCTGGCTGGCTTTGTGCTCTTTGTGATATCACCGTTTCTTTCTGGGAAGTGACGAAAGGGACGTCCTTCTGCATTTCGTAGGACCTTCGAGGGTGTGTGCGTCAGTCATACCATATTGTTGACCTCTGATGATCTGTTGCGTATGAAGACAAGACGGAAACAGGAAATAAAGTGACGCTGGAAAGTGACTTCCAACATATTGCAGGACCGTCGGGTCTTGACTCTTTAGAAGATCTCTTCCTCATGAAGACAAGACGCATGTTGCGTTACGTCAGGAAACAAAATAACGAAAATGTCAGTCTACATTTTTGCAAAACCTTCGGGGTGTCAGTGTATGTCATATCATATTGTTCGCCTCGAAAGATCTCTTACGTAAGAAGACAATGAGGATGCGGTTTTTCGTCAGAAAGCAAAATGACAGAAGTGCTTTTCTACATTTTGCACGATCTTCGGACTGTAGGTCAAACACCTTATTGTTTGCCTCGAAAGATCACTTACGTATGAAGACAGGACAAATGCGCGTTTTCGTCAGAAAACAAAACACTTGACGAAAGTGTCCTAGATTCTACAGGACCTTCGGGGTGTCCTAGATTTTGCAGGACCTTCGGGGTGTCCTAGATTTTGCAGGACCTTCGGGGTCTGTAAGTCACACACCATATTGTTTTCTTTGGAAGATCTCGTACGTATGCAGACAGGAACGGATGCGCGTTTTCGTCATAAAATAAAACACGGAACGGCGAAGGAACGAAAACAAAACAAAACACGGAACGGGCGCTGGAACGAAGATGAATCTGGCAGCCCCCAACTGTTTCGGGGAGATGAGCTCCGGATAAAACACGTTGCGGATTTTTGTTCATCGCCCTTGGTGCAAGCGTTTACCTGTTGGTTAGGTGAGCACGGCGTCCTTGCTCCGGGGTTGTGTATTCGGCTAATGCGTTATACAGTCATGAAGACGGGCTGCTGCATCATCACTAGCATTTAGCCTGGAGCCATCACGTCTGTAACTCGTACACACGAACCTTCTTCATGCTAATGGTGAAACCTGGTTACCAAGCCTCGGCCATAAAGTGACGAGAGAGAGAGAGAGAAAGAGAGAGCCGGAGAGAGAGAGAGAGAGGTTTAAACGTATTAGCTATGCTAAGCAAGAGAGAGAGAGAGAGAGAGAGAGAGAGATTTAAACTTATTAGCTAGGTTAAGCAAGAGAAAGGGAAAGTAGTGGAAATTAGATTTATTGCTTCCAGCCACAAACTCTTACCAACGATAATGAAAGACAGATGCAGGTATGGTGTTAAGGTAAAGCTGTCAGTTGAAGGTGTTGAGACGATGGGATAGATTTTTTATTTAAAAAAAAAAACAATTAAAAAAACTTTCGATGAGACAGAGCGAAGTCGAGTAAACCAGTGGGTTATCAATGGTATTGCAAACCTCACGGTGTTAGACACAGAAATAAACAGTAGCAGACAAAACAGATACATAAGGAAACGTCCTTAAAGACTTCCGGCACTTAAGCAGATGTTAAAGTGACGGCTTTGCTATGCATTGCCAGATGGTAAAACTCGAGAAACCAAAACTTTCCTAAGACCTCCTGGAACACACTTCGTCCACGTCATTGAATCTGGAACAAACAGTTACACTGATACCAGGAAACGGGAAGAGAAACACTTAAAATAGAAATGACGTAATCTACTGAGTGCTTGACAAATTTCCTCAGTGAACTCATGCCCAGAGGAGTGGTACAGAACACTGCAGAAAATTCCGATGAAAAAGGAAATGCTTGAAAAATATACAAAAATTATTTTAAGCAACGGAGCTTGATGGCAGAAAGGATAAAAAGGAGTATGGAGTTTTATTGTAAAAAAAAAAAGAGTTCTGATTTGAGTCAATCGGAATGTTACAGTGAGTGAGGGGGGCGTGACTCTGTTGCAGACCCCAGCCACAGACATGCTTTGCTCCGTTATTTTATTTGCTGCGAATTATACGTTTCTTAAGTAGCAACTGCATTAGTCTGAAGACAATTTTCTGTTTGAAATGTTGCATTTCAAAACAGGCAATAGAGTATATTTGAGTTTGGAGTTTTTTAAATTGAAAATATAGAGGCTGAGAAGATCTGCTTTATCGGACTGGAACACGCGGTCTTGCGCAGGAGCCGAGAGAAAAAACATCGCAGACAGTTTGAAAACTTAGGCGTCGAGATGAAGATACAGCGTTATGAGCACGGAAAGAGGCGTGTGTGTCACCAGGGGGGAGAAATTAGAGACCTGGAGATAGGAATGCGAGAAAAAGAGGAAGCAGTGATGGCGCTGGAGCGAGAAAAGTGTGCTCGTGAGGGAAAGGTGAACAGTGACAGGTGAAAGTGACCAGCTCGAAACAGACAGGTGCCGCAGATTATCTCGGAGATAAAGGGACAGGGTTATTAGTCAGACAGACGGATATACGGGAGACTGGAATCGTTAGGGCACGAGAGAGAGAGACAGAGGGAGAGAGAATGGAGAGAGCGGGTGCAAGGCTTCAAGAGCCCGCCATTTCTGCCAGGCGCTGGGCTGAGGGTGTCTGCGGCCACGTGGCAATGCCGAACTTACCTGTAGCTTACCTGCCGCCTGGCATGCGCCATCAATCGCTCCCCCTTCCCCACCCCCAGGTCCCCTTCCCCCTCCCCCCTCCCCCCCCCCCATCCCCCCGCGTTCCCTTTTTCAGTTCTGGTGCAAACAGATTTACTCTACCCTACCTCCCTGAATTTCCCGACCAGGTAAACCACTTCCACCCTACCGGTACTCTAACCCTACCGGTACTCTAACCCTACCGGTACTCTAACCGTATTTTCTGGAGCAACTGGTAGCCTGAAAACAAAATTATTCTTACCTCCTCCGTCCCTACCCGATTGCTCTACTTTCTTCAAACAAGGCTGTGTGTATAGTTACATGCAGGCCACCCCGCACCGAACCGTTTTGCACTGACAGTAAACTGATCGCGGGTCTGAAGAGAAAGGATTACTGATTTGGGTACATTTCCAAAACCCACACCCCCACCCCTTCCCTTCTGCTTTCAAGTCTTCATCCTGGTGTGTATATACACGGACCACCCTTGCTTATACCCCGTTATGCAGAGCGACTGGTTGTCTTAAAAAAAAGGATTGTTTCGTACATTTCCAAACCCCCACCTCGACTCCCTCCCTGTTCTTCTTTCAAGTCTTGATCCAGGTGTGTATATTCAGATCACCCTTGCCCATACCCCGTTATGAAGAGCGACTGGTTGTCTTTTAAAAAAAAGTGTTTCGTACATTTCCAAAGCCCCACCTCGACCCCCCTCCCTGTTCTCCTTTCAAGTCTTGATCCAGGTGTGTGTATATACAGGCCACCCTCACCTGTACCCCGTTACGTCGAGCAACTGGTCGCGTGCTGCACGTGCACGGCGGTTGCTGGTCGTTTTTTACCATTCATCAGTGCCAGAGCCGGCTATTAATACCCAGAGCGCTATTAGACGTGTTTCTGTGCGTAGCAGGAGCCCCCCCCCCCTCTCTCTCACTCACTCCCTCTCTCCCCCCTCATTCCGTCTCCTTCAACTCTCTCGTACATACATCCTGCGTCTGACCTTCACGTCTCTCATCCTGTAGTGTCAGTGTGCTGCCTCCGTCGTTCAGAGGACTGGTGCGGGTTTTGAACCCCCGGCCTCCGGAGTCTCCAGGCTCGCTCCCTCTCTCTCCTGCCCCCCTTCTCTCCTTCGCTGCTGCTTGTTCTTCCTGTAGACGCCACGTAGATGTAGATGTAGAGGCTTTGCCTGGACTGACGGATTCACACCTGGACTCACCTGAACTTTTCGTGAAACCTGACGTGTTAAAACGAGATACCGCTGTGCCACAAGTTAGAACCTGGGCCTTCTTATCTGAATCGGCGTCGAGCTGAAACAAGCGAGTTTTTTAACGACAACTCCATCACCAGCTTGTCCGTATCGCTCCCAGGAGATCAGTCGTGTGGGTTTTCACGTAAGTTAGTAGATCGTGTGTTTCAGTCAACTTGTAACTTATGTACCAGGGCTAAGTGTCTGAACACTGAGTCAGTTGCTCTGGAACGAAGAGTATTTTAGGGTGAGTATTCAAAGCTCTGAAGGAAAGGACACGAGTCTGCATGTGAAGGATTTCCTTCTTTCTTCACCAGCTTTTATTGTGTTTTATGAATACCAAGATCTTCGCCGCTTGGAACCTGCGTTGACAACAAGCCGAGGCTTAGAGACTGACCTTTGCTCTAGTATTGTGCTCTAGAATCACCGTAGTGGTAATTATAAAGGACAAGGCTCAGAGCTTCGCCGCTGCTTTGTTGTGACATTTGGAATCGACGTCAGTTATAATATAAAAGACCAGGCTTAGAGACTCGCCTATGCTCTATTACTGTGTTCAGATTCGCCGTAATATTATAAAGGACAAGGCTCAGAGCTTCGCCGCTGCTTTATTACGTTTGGAATCGCCGCCGTAATCTAAAAGACTGACGAGCAAGGCTTAGATGCTCGCCGCTACATCGGTTGTTATTGAGTACGGAGTCACCGTCCGTTCTATAAAAGTAATTGGCTGTTTTAGCTGTGGATTCCATGGATTCTAGGAGCGGGCGTAGACAGCGGCTGTACTACACCTGCAGACGGTTGTAAGCAGTAAGTACTCCTCTCAATTATCGCTTACATCACCTGGCGGCTGACCGCGACAGACAGTTTGCATTCAGGCCATTCTCACGGCTTAGGAGACCAGCAGGTAGGAGCTTCGTCAGTCAGTCGCTGAACTAAAAATTTAGCAGTCAGTCAGAAGCCTCACCGCAGGACCAAACATTTGGCCACCTTCGCAGCTTGGAACCGTAGACCTCCGACTACTATGTGATGTTGGTGACTGTTTGTTTACACGTTGCACGTGCCACCCGCTTGCTCTTTGTGTCGTATCCATTGGCAGCGGGACAAGAATACTGATCTTTTCGGAAGAAACCACTTACTCCCGTACACACACACACACACACACACACACACACACACACACACAGAGGGCGGGAAGGAACTTACTATTTCCTCCCCCCTTGCACTGTAGTGACCTTTGATCTCTGTCTGGATGGTATAGAGACCCCCGTGATCAGGATTGGACAGTCGGATGGACTTGATTCGCCGGGAACCCTTCAGTGCAGCGCGCAGGTAGTACACAGTGCTACCAGCGTCAATAGTAAGTGGTTGGTAGCGTGCTATGCCTTCAGGCGGACAGGTGGCTTACAGGTATTTGGCATCTGTCTTGAGCTTCTGCTTCTGTCAGAAGTTTTTTAGGCACCACGCGGAGCGCCAAAACTGAGTCGGTGAACTAAACACAGCTGATAGGCATTGTATCACTGAAGACAATCTGCTACTATTTGGAACGAGTCTGTAATCATTTAACCTCTTTCTGTCAGGATCGTGAATGTTCTTTTTTTCAGTGACCTGTAAATTGTTGCTGATTCTACACTCAACCGATATACATTGTACTGCTTGAAGACAGTGTGCTGCTGTCTGGTGATTCCGTTACAGCCATTAACGTCTTTCACTCGGGATCACGACTTGTTTTTCATGAGTGACTGTAAAAATCGCTGAACCGCTGAGGTATCTTCACCTGTCGCCGTCAAGCTGTTTACCTATGCACAGATCCAGAAACGCCACCGATGTACATTGTATCGCTGAAGACAGTCTGATAGTGTTTTCAAACGTGCTTTAGTTAGAGCCATTAGCTGCTTCTTGGCTTTTTTCAGTGACCTGTAAAACTGATGAACTTTGAGCTGTTCACCTGTTGCTGTCAGACCGGATACCAATGAACAGAAAGACTGGTGATCTAAAAGCAGCTGATTTGCATTGTACTCTGCGCTGCAGTCTTAGTTACAGTCATTAACTTCTTTCAGCCAGGATCTTGACTTTTTCAGTGACCTGTAAAAATTGATGAAGTTGAGCTCTTCACCTGTTGCCGTCAAGCCGTTTACCAAATGAACAGAAACAGAAAGCTGTTTTCAGCCGCTTTAGTCTGAGCTTACTATGCGTGATGCGTTTTATGGTCTCCAGAGATGAAAGCCGGCTTTTAACGAAGAGAGTGGGGTTGCGCCCCCCACCACTAAAGTGTTGCCACTAGCGGAATCATCCTTGCCGCCGTCACTTGAAATTGCGTTAATTGTGAGCGCGTCTGTGCCGTAACCGCAAAGTCTGTGACTCGCACCTGACAGCCGGAGTGTCTGGAAGCGGAAGAGGAGAGGAAAAAGAACTTCGTACCTTCGCCTCACAACGCTTGGAGAGCTGTACCAGGCACCTTCACTACTACCCCCTCCTCAGTTTTGCTTTTTCGTTAAACTTTCTCCTCTCTCCTGGTTTCCTTCAGACGAGACACTTCAGACAGTAAACAGGAGTGAGGTCCCTTCCCTGTCCCCCTTACCTCCCTTGTATTATCTAAACCTCCCCCAGCCTCGGCTTCGAATCTACCTTTAGCATTACAGGCGTCTTTTCTTCTTCCTTACGCCACACCACCCCCACCCCCTCTCCCATTATGCAGCGGGTGCAGGTTGCTGCACGTGCACGTGCGCGGTGCTGTGACGAGCCGGGTCCAACACGAGAGGCTCTTTCGGGACGATTGGCACAACCTGTAGAAGAAGCCGCACGTCGAGCTCCTGCTCTGTGAGCAGAGAGAGAAAGACCGAGAGAGAGGGGGCCCGAGGGTCCGGTCAGCCATGGCCTGACATCACGGATGACGTCACTCATGACGTCACTGGTGACGTACAGGCCGCATCAGCCATGCTGAAGTTCGTCTACACGAAGCCGCCGAGAGCCAAGTCCCCGTCGTCAGGCAGCCCCACGGCAAGTCTCGACAGGTCTTCGTCCCCGAGGTACAGAGAACGTGCCTCCCCTGCGCCATTCCCGCTAGCTGCTCAGCCGGGGGCTTTTGGTGTGTCGTCCCCTTCCCCGACCTCAAGCCTCGACAGATCTTCTTCGCCTAGACACAGAGACCGCGTGTCTCCTGCTCCTTTTCCTCCAGCACCTAAAGAAGTGTCGTTCGCCAGCCCTCCGCACAGTTTTGAGAAGTCTCCTTCTCCCAGACCAACGTACCCTGCTCCCATACTGCACACGCCGAGAGATTCGCCTGTTGCCAGTCCCGCTCACACTCTTGAAAGATCTACGTCACCCAGACACAAAGATCGAGCTGCTTCACAAGCCGGATTTGCCTCACAGCCGGGTGCAGGACAGCCGTCTGGATTTCCTCCTGGGTCGAGAGCTGCCCCGTCAGGTGGTTTTCACCCTGACACCAGAGCTGTGCCTTCATCTGGATACCCTTCAGCGCCAAGACTAATTCCTCAAGAACCAGGAACTTCCGCAATCTTTACAAGAGACGGTGACTATCTTAGTACGTCACAGTCCTCGCTTAGTCGTGACAGGTCCTCATCTCCGAAGGATCGATATCGTGCTGTTCCTTATCTGGCTGTACCGCCTCCACCGTATGAAAGTGTACTGACTCAGACGTCATCCAGGAGTAGGGACAGGGCTCAGTCTGGTCGTGCGTCACCGGGGTCTGGCCGAGATCGTGGGGCAGGTGCCGCGCCATCACCTGCTTCCCAAGGAGACGTCGGTGATTACGACCAACCTCTGGGACCATACGCCGCTGCTGAGCGGACCAAAGTGACATTTCCATCCGAGTTTGACGATAGTGGTGTGGGAAGGTTCCCCGTCACAGACAGAGCGAAAACCATTCCAGCAACAAGAGCTAGGGATTCTCCTTACGCAGGAGTTTCTACTCCGTCAGACAGTGCACAGTTTCCTCCCTTTTGGGACAGCAGCAAGAGTGAGCTGCCTTTGCGAGCAGACACAATAGGCACGAGACTGTCAAGCGAAAGGGCCTCAGGTCCTACCCCAGCGACTGCTGGCTCCACACACCCGTATGCTTCTGGCCAGCGGAGCCGGGGGGCAGGCAGAGGGGGGGTCAAGGTCGACAAGGGGAGAGAACCCGGGCGTGACAAGTCGTGGAGGCCGCGCCTGGACTTCCTGACAGGATCACGTGCACACGGATCTTCTCGACAACAGGCAGCAGCTAAGGAGGCTCATGTATGTATTTTGTGGTGTAGTGGTGTGTGTGTGTGTGTGTGTGTGTGTGTGTGTGTGTGTGTGTGTGTGTGTGGACGAACTTGTGTACCTTATCCGGATAGTTCAATCATTATCGTACTAGAGTCTGCGCAATTTCTTCGCGTTTTCACATCGTTCATTTTTTTTTTTTTTTTTTGGGGGGGGGGGGGATAAACTGTTCCATGCGAATTGTCTGTGTTTTGAGCGAGCCGTTCGTTGGCTAGCATGACGTTAGACCAACAAGAACCACTCCGTTGTATCCGCCGCATCCGCCGTTTTAGCTCTACACCCAGTTTCCCGTTGAGTCAATTTTGTCCGTTCAGCACGGAGCAGCTGTCCGGCATCTGTCAAGAACCTAGGGCAAAATGTAATGTGCTTGTAAAATACGGGGGGGGGGGGGGGGGGGGGAATTAAATGGCAAGACAATTGTGATCGCAAAACTTCTACAAGAAAACAAACGCCAGTGTTAGGAAGTCAACAATCGGAAACGCCTTTCATCCGACGAAATCCACACCAGAGATCTTCTGGCAGAGAATGCCAAGAATGCCCCTGAAAACGATAAACGCGAAAGAGTATGGGGGGTGTTTCTTCAACTGTGTTGTTTCTCAAAGAGAAGGGGTTCCTTTTTCATGTATGTTCATGTCACTAATACTGCTCCTGGGAGATGCCTCGTTCAAGTAAAATTGCAGTGTTTGTATAATTTCAATGATGAGGACACAAATGTTGGCTATGCTGGAAGTCGAACCCTGGACCTTCGGATCGCGTGTCCAGCGTTTGAGCCACCCGACTCCCCCTAAGGTTCAAATGGAATACACCAGAAACGAATTCATGAATGGGTACATGCGATTTGCACGTGCCCCGCTCTTTGTTTATGTTGTCTCTATATATCAGGGTAAACCACCGTTCTTCTCCAACAACCAGCATACCTACGACATGTGGTCCACAGTGACCGAGAATATCGACAAGCGTGTCAGCTCCGCGGAGAGAAAGAGATAGAGATAGAGAGAGATGAACCTCCCGCGTCCTTCAAGACCCTTCCCCACCACTTCAAGGGATCAGTGCGTTCCAACCAGGATTTTACAACGTCGCGAAAGGTCATCACCTATTGTTTCCAGGTGTAGCAAGCTTCGCTCCTCCCCCCCCCCCTTTACCTGTTACCGGAGAAAGTAGTTAAAGACACGGCTATGTCGAGACAGGGACTATTTTTTTCTCGCGGCCAAACACGGTGTCAGGGAGAGGTAAACTGTCATGCATGCGATGCGGCCCGACCTGAGGGGAGACTGAGATTGTAGATGGGGGTTTCGGGGGGGGGGAGGGGGGAGGATTGTGTTTGGGGAAGGATTGTGTTTGGGGAAGGAACTTGGTGGATGTGGAGGAGGGGTCAGGATCGACGTCATTTTGGGTCGCCTAATTGATGGCGTCTGCTGCCACCTGCGTGACTCCGGTGTCAGAGTCTGGGGAGAGACATACTCACCTGGTGCACACCTTGGCAAAGATGCAAAGATGCCGCTGGTGGGAGGGAGGGGGTGGTGGTGGTGGTTTGGGGGGGGGGACAGACAGAGAGATTATCTTCTGAGTAAAAGTTTACAGGTGCATACGTCTAAATTCAGTACAAAACGACCACTGCTGAAATTAGAGACAACGAAGAAATTTGTGTGTACGTACTTGGTGTGTGTGTGTGTGTGTGTGTGTGTGTGTGTGTGTGTGTGTGTGTGTGTGTGTGTGCGTCTGTGTCTGTGTGTGCCACGGTGTGTGTGTGGGGGTGGGGGGGGAATTGATGGGTGGATGGGTGCGTGCCTTGCATGCAGCTGATTATCATAGAATACAGCCGGATGAATGTATTAAGTGTTCATGAAATCGAAAAAAAGTGAAAGGTGATACACACATATCATTTCTTTACGAGTTTGTTTATTTAACTTGATGTGGGCTGGCAAAGACAGACAGATAGTAGAGAGAGAACAAACACTCCGGCTGTCTTTGTTGATTGAGAACGATATTGCTACTGTATTTTGTTTTTCGACCTGTCTCGGTCCTAGACAACATATCGGACAAAGTAATGCGCACAGGTGGAATATTCTGAGAGAGGGGAGAGAGAGAGAGAGAGAGAGAGATTCATCACTCAAGTACTTATACCCGTAGGTGAAGCCCTCACCAACCGTCTTTTAAAAAAGCCAGGAGCCAGATTCCATGTCCTTGTTAAGGAGAACCGGTTCGGTTTGCTCTTGCATACGGGAGAAATTCTTGAAATTGCTCCGAAGTCTTCACTGCCATTGCTCTCTCATTTTTTTTTAAAACAACAACTTTTATTCCATATTCTTGCATGCACATGCATTATCAAGTTGTATGGTGTATACTCAACCGGTGGAAGTTGTACAAAGATCTCTGGCGTTTTGACTCAGCCGGAAGGAAACATTCGGAAACATGTTTTAAATACGAAAATTGTCTTGTTTCAAGAAACAGTCTACAGTTCAGCCCGTTAAATGGTGTGCCGTCGATGCACAGTATTGGTTAGAGCCAGCATGTAGGCAACCTTAGGTTTGAGGTGGGTTTTCCGGGCTGAAATATGAGGTGAAAATAAGCTTTCCATTTTGCCGCTTGCCATTTACACGTTGACGCCCTTTGAACAAGTATCAGACAACTAAGAAAACGTCATCCTGACACACTGTTTGCAGTGCACTCGAACTGGAAATGGTTTTCATCTGAATGAGTAAATGGGAATCACAGTTTGTATTTGCGCGTAGGTGCCAACCCGTGTCAGAGCTGAGGTGCATATTTGGAAGTATTGTGCTATATAACATAGACTATGTATATGATTGTTACCATTTATATATGCTTGTCTTCTTTGACATCAGGAAAAGGTACTCTGGCATACTATTACTACTTGTATTCTCGTATCTAAAGTTCTCTTACAACAGCAATGTTTCGTCTAAAATTCTTTGATGTCATAAACAGGTATCCTGACACTATGATACTATGTATGCCTAAATTTACAGTTCTCATACAACAGCAACGTTTTGTTTAAATTTCTTTGATGTAAGGAAAAGGTATTCTGACATACTGTTGCGAAATATATGCTCGTATTTACAGTTCTCTTAAAACAGCAGCTTCGTTTAAAATTCTTTGATGTGAGGAAAAGGTATTCTGACAGTCTACGTGTGCCCCAAATAATTTACATTTCTCTAACAACAGCAATGCTTCGTTGAATTGAAAAGTCTTTTGAGGTAAGAAAACCTTGAATCACAAGCTTGACTCAATAAGTGGCTACGGTTTGCTTCATGTACAAGAGGCGCTGTTTGGGTTTCATGTTTGCACTGATTCCATCATCGTAACTGTTTGAAAAACTCATCTTTCTCGGAGGTGTATGCCTCAGGGAACACATGTGTACGGGATTACCTTAGCTGATTATTCTGAAATGGAGCTTCTGTGGGGGGTGTTTCAGGACGATGGGGTGAGAGAGGTGAAGTTTGTGTGTGTCTTCGTTTGTGGAGATTACTCCTCCAGTATTTTCTGCTTTACGGGAGCGTACAGTCAGCTATTTTCGTCGCGGAATAAACGTGCATGAGGTTCTGTTAATAGTGTTATGATTCTTTGATGAATTGTATCTTCTTCTTTTTCCCTTTTTTTTTTTTTTTTGCCGTTTACCGTATTTTTTTCAGTCCAGCGGTGTGTGTGTGTGTGTGTGTGTGTGTGTGTGTGTGTGTGTGTGTGTGTGTGTGTGTGTGGCTCCAATTCTTTGCCAGCTCTGTCCAGTGGTATTCCTCCCAACTTGTGATTACTATGTGCTGAACGTCAAGTGACAATGGATAGAAGTCTGAAAGTTAATCGCTGCTTTGTCCAGTACCGTGTATTCTGCACAACCGCAAAGCACCAGCTCCGATTCAAAAGTTTCAAAGAACTCTAGCATAGGTAAGTGGGCGCTGCAAGGGAGAGAACTGTGCCTGTATGCATACTTGCTAATTTCCCTTCAGTTCCTGCACATAATCTTGAATAGGGGGCATAAGCGACAGTTAGATTCACTGCACTTCAGGTTCTTTTACCGCACGACGGTCGAGATAAACCAGGTTTTGATACTGGACTGTCGTTTGCCCTTGTCTCCTGGCGTATTTCTGTCAATAGCACGCTGTCTCTTTAGTAAACACTTTACCAGGGCGAGTCCACTCCAAAATGACAAGGGACTCGGAGCGCGTGGGAAAAAAACTGCGACGCGTCATAACTCAAACACTGGCAGTGTGAAATGTTGACCATTAGCAGATCGTCTATATTTGGTGTGCTGGCTACCCGTTTAAAGTGCTGGGTACATACTCGTCTTGTGCCGAGCCGGGTGGGTGGCCAAACTGGGAGTAGGAGAGGTGACAGGTTCGTTCGACAAGCGTCGGTAATGAGGGCGTTAAATTGCCTTTTTATTCAGTTCTCTCTGTCCCTAAAAGATGTTTTGCCTCGTGAGTGACAGTGAATAGCTAAGTGGTCGTGACATCTGTTCTTTCTGGTGCGGGGTGTGTCACGCATTTCGTGCGAATGTCACGACATTCTTGATCGGAGAAGAAGTGTTGTCTGTCAGTTGTCCTTAGAAAAACGCGTACAAGACAAGACATTATCATTATGTCTAAGGGTAGAGAACTTGTGTGTAGAAATGGTAGGAGAAGTTCTCTCTCTCTCTCTCTCTCTCTCTCTCTCTCTCTCTCTCTCTCTCTCAAAAAAAAAAACAAAAACCAACAACAAACAAACCAAAAACAAAAAGAAAACCGCAAACATACAATACATTACAATAGAATACAATACATTACACTGCAGTACAATACAACACAACACAACACAACACAACACAGTTCGCTACACTACAGTACACTACACTACACTACAATCCAATCTGTGAGTAAGAAACTTGTGTATAGTAATGGAAGTAATCATCGTCTACGAATTGCGGGCGAGGTAGGTGTGTGTGTGTGTGTGTGTGTGTGTGTGTGTGTGTGTGTGTGTGTGTGTGTGTGTGTGTGTGTAAGGGGGGGGGGTAGACGTGGGAGTGGTTAAATTAGACGGCCACAGGGAAGGGAGGAGGCCTTTAACTTGAAATGTCTAGTGGAACAAGTGGCTCGTTGTACGATGTTGGCAATTAAAGTTAACGACCGCGGTGTGGTGCTGCATTCGTTTCAGCAGTGGAATGCGTATTCAATCTCAAGCCGAGGTGTACGGTCGCCCATTTCAGTATCACTCATGTAAATTGTGCGGGACGTATGCCCAGCCCAAAATAACCGCAACCCGAAATAACGGAAGAAATCAAGGAGGAAAATTGTAACATTTCCTGGTTACTGTTACTGAACAGATGCTTGGATCCGTTCCTGATTTTTTTTATATTTTTTTTTACTTAGAGACAGCGCGTTAATTTGGCGCTCCGCCATGTACGCGTGCTCGCATGTACGCACATACACACGAACGCACGCATGCACACACACACACACACACACACACACGCACACCACACGCACACACGCACGCACACTCGCACACACACACGCGTTGACACACACACTGACACACACACACACATAATTATATATATGTACACATGCACACAGAGAGAGGGAGATTCCTGGGCATCGCACACTGTCAGAAATGTAGGGTTGTAGTTGTTGTTGTTGTTGTTGCCGGTTGTGGTTTGTTTTTGCTTTGTTACGGAACTTCAGTAATGAGACGGAGAGAAAGACAGCGAGAGACAGACAGCTCAGTTCTGTAGACACTGAACCGCAGAAATGCACGGCTTTTCTTCAAAAGCCATATTCGAGATTGCGAAACGATTTTTTTCTCCGACAAAACCTCCAACCTGTCCCTCGGATGGCTGCAAACTTCTTCCTTCCTTGCATTCCTGTTATAGTACGTGTCTATATCGCTAGCTCAAAATACCCACCGGCTTGCGCACTGCACTGAAATGCACCCCACAGCAGCTGGGAACTGAAAGCCTCACTGAGACGGGAAGCCGTGCCAACTTGAAACATTTTAGAAAGAAAAACAATATAAAAATCGTCGAGTGTGTGAGACTGGAGTTAATGGCTCTATCCTGTATTAACAAACGCGGCGATGATGTAAACCCTCCCTTATGCTCATCGTCACCTCACTTCGTTATCACTACTCAACAAATTTTTTACGCTCATTATCTTCGCGTGCGCAGCGGTGAAACGTCAGAGCTACGTCAGTACGATTATTGCCCAAATTTATCCGCTCGCGTGAACCGGCTGATAGCGCGATACCCCGGCCTCCCAGATGATGCGAGAAAACTCACGTTGGCCGGATATTGATGTTATATTTCACTGTCACATTTTCCTCCTCTAGGGCCCCTCTGGACGGGGTTATTTTTAGCCAGGAGGCTGTTTACAGCTGGGGTAGCTTCCCCTTCTTCCAAATTGGTAGCTGATTACATGCTTCATCAACATGGCTTCGCTGCATCTGTCTGTCCTGGGCGGTCTGTTCGATGGGCTGGAGGATCTAAATCTGGATATGGGACGATGTGTCTCCTTGGGGAGAGAGGGTGGGGAGGGGTTATTTTTCGTAGGCCTGAAAATTGGGTCAAGGTTGAACTTAAAGTCGAGCCGGGAAAGTGGGTCAAAGTTGAAGTCGAGAGAAGTGGGTCAAGGTTAAAGTTGAAGTCGAGAAAGTGGGTCAAGGTTGAACTTGAAGTCGAGGAAAGTGGGTCAAGGTTGAACTTGAAGTCGAACAACTTTGTCAGCCGGCCTGCAGCTGGATGCATCTAATGGTTAAAATCAACAGAAATGTCTTTATGCCCTAACCCCAGTACAAGGACTTCCTGAGAAAACGTCGTTTGTCTACGGAAGTCCGTCGTATTACCACATGTCGTACCGCGCTCGAGTATCCCACGTTTTGGGCCTGTATGCGAAATATAGGCAAGATTTACGATTCCTTTTGGCTCTTACTGCAGCAGACATGAGTACAATCAATGTGCAAAACTCTAAGCCAACTTAAATCCATGCATTTTTGGTTACCGCCACTGGTGTACAACCCCAGACTTACTTGGGAGGAACTGAGTTAACGATCTGATGCTGTATATATGTAATCTTTCGGTAACCATTCAGAGAAGCCCGGATACCAGCCAATGATAGAAGCGCCATGTAGTTACCGTTTGACCTCGCATATTTCAGCCGCACTGTCACAAAGCTTGTTGTCAGTCTGGAAGTAGACATCATCATGCTATTGTTCTTGACCTGGACATCAGCCAGGGCCGCCATTACAAGTTAATACAGTCTTTAGCCCTCAGCTGGGGCAACGGTACAGGGTTCGTTAATGTAGCCACTGTTCGCTGTGACAGTGGAAGAGCTGGATGAAGACGATGTCCCATTGTAAGTTCTTGGCAGTGGGACAAGAATAGAAGTGTTCTGTGTCTACAGGATCTGGGAGAAGTGGTCCACAGAAGTGAGGACTTTAACGTCATTTAGAAAAAAGGCCTAAACGCCTGTCCGATCCATGGCTTGTAGGTCCTTTTTCAGACGACCTCAGAACACATTCATGACGGATGATGGCTGTACCAAGCACCGTCCACACATCATTACATGGCAAAAGGTTTCAGGGGCAGGGGTGTAGTCGGACGGTCAAGGTAATGCTTCATTGTTTGGTCACATTCTTTACTCTTCCAGACCCATTGGTGAGACAGGAGGTGGCTGGCTGGTTGGCTGGCTGGCCAAACGACAAAGGTGAACAGTTCATGAAATTGTCCACTGTGGCCAAACTCAGAGCTTTGGGAGCGTCCACGTTATAGCAACGGCTTGAGCATCTTGTGCAACTCAGTTCAGGGTCCTTTCAAAACCCGGCTCCACCCGGGGTCCCTCTGTGTGTGTGTTTGGGGCGGGGGGGAGGGGGGGCAGTAGGGGGAGGGGGATTGGGTCAAGGCTTTGCAAGGGTTACGAGGGCTCAGGTGTGAGATGATAGCCCCCCCTGCTTAGCGGCTGTTTTGGCACGGACACTCGGTATCACACGGGACACAGTGGCAAAGGGGAGGTACTGGAACAAGGGGGAGTAACCATTGTAGTTCTGCCTTGGGCGGCAGGTGCTAATTGTGTGTGACCCCATAGTGTCATGCGTCTGTCATTCGGTCCAGTTTAGGGACAGTTGTACCGTCCTCCACCAAGACACCTTTATGGCCTTATTGGTCAAATTAAAGCTATCTGGGTTTTGCTTTTGGCCAAAATACAACTCGCTTTTCAAATTTTCAGGATGTTTTCATATGTTTGAACGTTATGAGTTGGTTGTTACCTTTCCACTCTTTTCAGATATGTGGGTTTCGCTTTTGGCCAAATACAACTCGCTTTTCAAGTTTTTGGGACGTTTTCGCGTGTTTTCAGTTTTTACTTGAACGTCAGTTAAGAGTTGGTTCTTACCATCCAGTTTTTACAGATATATGGGACAACTCGCTTTTCAAGTTTTGGGATGTTTTCACATGTCCAAAGGCTTTTATAGAGTTTTACTTGAATGTTCAGGGTTGGTCGTTACCTTACCAGCCTTCACAGAATACTTTTCTTTTTCTTCTCCTTCCTAACGAGCGTGTTTGGGAAAAAAAGAACATGTGCCGACGGTCTTTTTCAAACCTGTTTTGTGGTTCTTAGCAGCATTTCCCCTGCTGCTCTTTTTGGTTGAGCCGCCATCGAGGCGGAATGAATGTGTGGGGGACCAGGACGGACAGGTCAGTCAGGTGGAAACAATCAGCCGTGACGGACAGGTGAACCGATCAGGTGTGATGTGCATGTGAAATAATAAGCTGTGATGAACTGCCTCTGTCGGCCTCAGGACATTCATCTTCCCAACCAGCATAGGTGGTAATGCAGGGGGGGGGGGGGAGGTAGACTCAGGTTGAAGACGGAGGAGAAGAGAGTAGGGTTGCGTTTTTTAATGGGAAGGTAGTGGGAAGAAGGGAAGGGATGGCAGGCAGCACCTTTCGGCGAAAAGCAGAAGAACTGACCTGGTGTTTCGGCCATTCAGGTCCAATCGTTTCCGGCCCACAGACAAATTGAAGATATCATCCACGAAATCACTGCCTGATAAGTGGACAAACTGCCCATGATAGTTCCTCATCCCCCTCCCTCCCCCCCCCCCCTCCACCCAGTTGGTCAAGTCAGAAAGAGAGATGTTGGTAAACTGATACAGTGGAAGACAGACAGTGTGATGTATGTGAGGCTTATTGGATGGGGGTTGGCTGTAACCAGTTCTGTGGTCTTTTTGAAGCCGCGTGGCAAGTGTGATGCATGAGCATGTCGCGTGGACAGTGACAACTATCAGCACACCAATTAGGAGGGGAGTTTGTCTCTGTAATCGGCGGCTCATGCTTGAGGGAGAACGGTGTAACGGTATGAGAGGAGGACTAGTGTCGCTGGACATTTGCATTAGTTATTTTCTTTCGCACACACAACCAGACCCCCCTCATATCACTTACAGGGCCCGGGGCCAAGGGAGGAGAAAGGGGGGGGGGGGAGACAAACTGGCCGGTGTGTCACGGCTGAGTGCGCAGAAGCCGCGCAGACCGTGACAGGCCGCTTTTGTTGGCGGGGTGGGGTAGAAAGGGGGTCAGGTTGTTTACGACCAGCTCCCCATCGCTCATCAGTCGCTACCTGCCTGTCTCCTCCCGACCCTCCCCGTACCTGTAGCCTGGTCTTTCCCTCAGTCGCGACAGCAGAGCTGCAGTTAGCCAAGGCGAGCAGCACCCGGTTGCAAGTTCTGTCGTCAGTCACTACAGTCAGAGACATTCTATACTGCCTCCTGCTACAACTGAGGTGTATCGGTTTTCACTAACTTACACTGCCCGTTCCTGTCATTGGAGCTGCATGCGTAGTTGAGAGTCATCATCTCTTGGAGTGTAGGAGGTGACAGTTAAGTTCTCCAGCCGTGTTTAGAAGTACTATTTGTACTGGTTTGTCCTTATGAGTGTCTTCGAACTAAATGCATAGACGACCTTTGCTGGATAGCCGTCTCTTGAAGTGGATGTGGGAGCTGTCAGCTTATGCATGCCTTGGTTGGAAGTGTTTGTATCGGTTCTTCTCAGGTGTGAGGACACTTGTAAACCGCAGTATTTGACGAGCAAACACTGCAAGTACCGTTACAGTTGCTGACCGATGTCTATGCGTGTGACGATAACCTACACTGCGTCAGTAGTGCTGATCTGTCCTCAAACCGGCGGTTCAGACCCAACTCGCAGCTGAAGAAGACACACGCCTGCAGCTGCACGGTACTCTTTGACGGGTACGACTGACTGAGCCCGTCATACAGCTCTCTGCTTTTGAACACTGGCGTCACTGAACCGGACGATCTTGCTGCAGTGCACTAAATCAGATATCCCTTGTCTAGTACTAGATCCGCTGAACCAAGCAGGATTGTTTGTCAGTCAAGGCATCGGGTGTCCGTGCGACTTCTCCAATTTCCTGGTATCGGCCGCTTGGGTTTGTCCGGCCTGTCATCTGATGCATTTGTTTACCATCATATTCTGTGACTGTGTTGTGCTTCTAAGGTACCGGTACCCAATCAGTTCAGCGTTGCCGTGCGACGTATTGGCCGTCACTGAGTTGTCTCCCGCCACAGAGCCGGATGCCGTGCTCAAGATCGTGCCCAGCACTGATCGAATAAGACACGCACGGATTTTGCCCGAGTAGAGGCCAGGACTTTCTCGTGTCTCTTGCAATAAAAACAACGATTCCAGATCCGCTTGTGATCTAAGTCGGCTGTGGGGGACAGAGACGTCTTATCAGTCACAGTCCCGGCACAGAATTCAGGCGCGATACTGACGTACGGCACAATGAATGTCTTAGACTCCGAGACTGATGGAGGCACGCACTAGGTGCACTTGCGATCACAGCAAGATATGAATTCCTGCACCGGCAGGTTGACATTATCAGACACTGATCACTTGGCGTTCCGGACACTGTAGCAGCTCGCACTGTGTGGTACTTCGCCCACAGTTACACACACACTGACACTGACCAACTACGGACACTCGGCTAACTAACAACTCGTACTGTTGTGTTCGCCCACAGTCTCACACACGTTGACCGAACGTGCAAAACTCGGCCGGTGGACTCTGTGACCTGACCAGACTAGACAAGGAGGTCTCGCAGTCTGTCATTAGTTACAACCACAGAACTGGATACATTTTTACTTACAGCTCTGTGGTTACAACTGACTCGGCTCGCCCACAGTTACACACACGTTGTCCGAACGTGCTAAACTACTCGGCCGGCTGACACTGTGACCTGACCAGGAGGTCCCTCTCCTCGTTCGTCACAACTGAGCACACTGAGGAGGAGAGCAGGTACATCTTTATTCATAGCCCTGTGGCCCCTGGTCACTGGGGAACATTTTTCTGACTGGACCGACTGTCCACTGATAAATGACGCAGCAGATCCCTGGACATTACTTATCTCGGCGGACACGGGACAGTACAAGAGTTCGTAGGTCGCTGTTTGGTCTGTGTTTTGACTGTGTCGTGTCAGAGTGGACACAGGAATCCGGTCAGTGTTACAACTGACCCGGCCTCCGCCTGGCTCGCCTGTCTGCATTATCGCTGATTATCTTGTGGCATTCCATCCTGCGACACTGAGTTTGTCAGTGACCGGCCGGTATTGAGAAACCCGATTTATCGGTCTGTCTCAGTCTGTCCAGCTTGTTTCTGGATATTCTGACGACTGAATCCGGTTTCTTGTGTGATCCAGCTCGTTAGACGTGTCAGTGGAGAGTGTGGTTTGAGCCGGCCAAAGGACAATATGGTGAAAGACGAGGTAAGATGTTTGTCAGCCGGTTTGCGGTGCTCGTATGCTTGTGTGTGTGTGTGTGTGTGTGTGTGTGTGTGTGTGTGTGTGTGTGTGTGTGTGTGTGAGAGAGAGAGAGAGAGAGAGAGAGACAAGTTCTGGGTATAAGCCTGCCTCTCTTTGTGTGTGTGTGTGTGTGTGTGTGTGTGTGTGTGTGTGTGTGTGTGTGTGTGTGTGTGTGTGTGTGTGTCGCTTGCACTCGCAGGTGCCAACGCTTATGGTTGTAGGTTTGATTCTAAGAGACAGCAGCTCTGTTTGTCTTGCCTTTTCCCTCGTCACGGTTGCCCCGTCCTTGATATCGACCTTACCTGCTGCAAATGACGTTAAAACCGCGACTGAGCAACCAAACAGTCCTCTTGGTGAACACTCACTTTTGACCTGCTTAGGCTTTTTTTTTTTAAATCAGTGTACTCTGGCTTTTATCTTTAAACAGTGTTTTTTTTATTTTTTTTTTTTATAGGTTCCCGCCCGTGCGATCCCGCAATAGAAACACTTGGAAAAGCCTGATTAGGATAGATACAGTGGACTCGAAAAATAAACAGGCATTGCCGGCTGCTGGCAAGAACTTGAACTTGAAGTAAGAGCGATTTGTTCTCGTGAGAGCCACAAGTTCTGGCTATAAGCCTGCCTCTCTATTTTTGTGTGTCAGTGTGTGTGTGTGTGTGTGCCGGCGTGCGTGCATGCGTGTGTGTGTGTGCGTGTGTGTGTGTGTGTGTGTGTGTGTGAGTGAGAGAGAGAGGGTTTTGTTTAGGAGTTTAACGTCCTTTTCCACCACGTATGGGTGATATCAAAGACTGACGGGGCAACGAGAAAAAGGCCAGCACAAATATTTTGCCCCAGCCGGGATTCGAACTCACGACCCGAGCATTGAAAGTCCAACGCCCTACCATTCGGCTATCCCGGCTCCCCGAGAGAGACAATGACAATGAAACTTTATTTTTCAACGGTAGAAATTGTAGCACATGTGCCAGTTTATAATTTGCCGTTGCTAGAGAGAGAGAGAGAGAGAGAGGGCAGAGCAGAGCAGAGCGGTGATCATAATTATGCTCTGCGGAGATGGTCTAGCTGGTCTTGGAGTGGAGGGGACTCAACTCCAGCATCTCCGTTTTGTACATGATGTATGGGTTGTAGAACTTGCTGAATGCACCGTCATTCCCCCCACTTTCGACCCCCAAAGGCAAAGTGTGCCTAATAGGCTTCGGCTGTTCATTGACGAACATTTTTAAAGCGTATTTCTCTAGTAACTGCGGCTGCTCAAAGGAAAAGCGTTGCTTTGATTGGAATTAAACAATGTCTCTCACAGGTGTGAGCCGGAGTCGCCGGGACACTACACGCAACACACTATAGTCTCGTACCGTTCACTGCCGAGAACTATAACCTCGGGTGGGGTGCGTTTACACAACGCTTTTGAAAAGCGACACACGAGGAGAGACGATGAGAGACAGAGACATGACAGTGGCCGCTACAATTACCATACCAAAAGCGAGAGAGACTGAGAACGCGTAGAAGACTGACAGGGTTTGCATATTCATTGTATGTTCCCCCTCCCTCGTTCCTAACATTCCTCGATGCGCGCGGGGAGCTTTAGGCCCGCTTCACTGACTCCACAGGTTCGCTTTTGATGGTGACAGTATGGGGTCGTCCCTGGCCCTGCTTTTCGTAATTTCACACCCGGGAGAGCGCTTTCACAGGGCCCGTAAACCTGATCAAGGGTGGAATTATTGGAGGGGTGTCTTCAAGAAAAGGTTTTCTTGATTGTGCAGGTTTCTAGGGGTTAAGTGCGATTGTTGGGTGTGTTGTTGTGCTGTTTACTCGCTCCATGATCATGATTTGCTCAATTGTTAAGTATGGCAAGAAAGGAAAGATGACAAAAAGAGCGGTGGATCAGGCTGACCTTCACTGAGCGGGCATTTGAGATAAACATCCTAGACTGTGAAAGAAAGTGCGTAGGTCTTTTGGCACGACGGTTCTGGTGTCATTGTGGTGTTTTGTTGTTAGATTGTTGATGTTGTTCCGTGCTGTTGTTGTTTTGTGCGTTTTTCTTGTTGCTGTTGTTTTTGTTTGGATTTTTTTTTTTTTTTTGCGGGGGGGTGGTTTTGGGTTTTGTTTTGTTTTGTTGTCATTGGATTTTTCTTTTGTTTTGTCCTACTGTTTGTTGGAGTGTTTGTGAGTTTTTGTAATTTGTTTTTTGTTGTTTTGTTGTTGGTTTGTTGTTGTTGTTGTTGTTGGTTTTTCGGGGGGGGGGGTGTAAGGAGGAGGGAGGATGGTGATACATGTAGTGAAGTACGGCCGGTGGTGAGAGCGTTCAGTGGTTTGCCGCAGCTTCAAATAGAAAACACTCAATCAAAACAACGACAGTGCAGTCTGTCATGACTAATGTAGGATTTCGCCGCTATTCCACATGCACGCCTCGCTCGCCTTTCCTGCTCTGTGCAGATGATGATCAGTTTTTGACATGATGATGAGCTTTAGCCGCAAGGCTGTAATTAATTACATGTACTTGAAATTTTCAGTGCCTGAGGTGGTATCATATGATCCCAAAAATAATATCGTGATGTTCCTCTTTGGCCACACACACACACACACACACACACACACACACACACACACACACACACACACACACACACACACACACACACACACACACACACACACACACACTGCCGTTTCTTCTCAGTCTGTGTGGAATGTGGTCTTTCTCCGCACCCCTTTCAGCCTCGAGCAACATTTTTGTCGGAACGGGTTCAGACAACATTAAATTTGTTTAATTGTTCCTTCGTTCTGCCTCTGTCGCAACCCCGTTCCCCGTCCCCCATCCCCCCCCCCCCAACACTGTCCATGGCAGGACGACCCAGCGGAATGCCGAGTGTTGTGGTTGTTGACACAGAGTAAAATTAGCCTTTTCCCTTTCCAGCCCATCTTTGTTGACATTCCCTGTCACCGCTATTCTACTCTGTGGCCTCTGGACCGCAGGAATAACACTGACCGCAGGTCAGTGACATACACGTCCTACGTCTGGCTGATGGGTTGTGTAATTTGACGTTATATGTAATTCTTTACAACAGAAGAATGTTATTTGCCTCTTATATCACATTGTTAGAGAGAGAGAGAGTGTGAGAGCGAGAGCGTACTTCATCTTACAATACCGCTGCGCCATCGCGGCCTGACCATACCTCCCCGCCGTCATCCACCAAACCCTCGTGTGCCCCGAGGCAATGTCGTCTGTCCTTCGCTGCTTCTTGATGATCTTGTGGCCCATCAAACCAGTCTAGCTGCACAAGCGAGCCCGAGGCTGCAGTCAGCAGTGTTTGCCAGACTTTTTTACCTGTCACATCATCCGTCATCCAGAATGCAGTGTCCACAACCACTCCTTATACAGCCTGTCTTTTTGCTGGCCGACAGTGCAGATTGTGTGTGTGTGTGTGTGTGTGTGTGTGTGTGTGTGTGTGTGTGACGGTGTGTGTGTGTGTGTGTGTGTGTGTGTGTGTGTGTGTGTGTGTGTGTGTGTGTGGTTATATCGTGAAGGAGTAGAACTGAGGTGTGGTTCTTAAAGGTTTTTGAAGTTGTTGTTTTTACTCTGTGTGTGTGTGTGTGTGTGTGTGTGTGTGTGTGAGACGGTGTGTGTGTGTGACGGTGTGTGTGTGTGGGACGGTGTGTGTGTGTGTGTGGTTGGTTAGATCGTGAAGGAGTAGATGAGGTGGTTCTTGAAGGTCAAATTTTTGATGTGGTTGTTGTTGTTTGGGTTTGCTCTGTGTGTGTGTGTGTGTGTGTGTGTGTGTGTGTGTGTGTGTGTGTGTGTTAGCTAATGATAGATTAGCAGGCGTGGTTCTTGAAGTTTTCACCTTTGAGGGAACTAGAGGAGGTGTCACGTGATGGGGGGGGGGGGGCGAGATTTAGGCCCGGGCCAGCTTGCCTTTTAAGCCAAATAAGTAAGTGGACGAGCCTGTTCTTGGATCCGCAAGGTCTTTGCGGTTTTCAGTCGTAGATTGAACTTGCTTTGACCCCCCTTCCCGATGATGGAGCCGGCCACAGAGGTCTGACATAATCAGTCACGATATGTGTAAGTTCTTGTGCAAAGTACATTTGTGCAACTATTTGTGCACGATCTCTCTCTCTCTCTCTCTCTCTCTAACCGGGATAGCCGAGTGGTAGGGCGTTGGGACTTCAAGTTCAATGCTCGGGTCGTGAGGTCGAATCCAGGCCGCAGGGGCTAAGTACATGTGCAGTGTTGGCCTTTTTCTCGTTGTCCCGTCTTTGATATCATCCCAGCATACGTCAGTGGTGGAAAATGACGTTAAACTCCCCCAAAACGACCCACCCACCCTCCCTCTCAGTGCGTAATAACAAAAAACTATGACAGGTTTGAAAGTTGCCGGGCCTGTGCGTGTATAAAGTCTTCCCTATTAAATAACAACATTGAACAACAAAACGTAGGTCTCATGATAATTCCGAGTCGCTCCACTCAGCACTGTCACTGATCCAGTCTGCTTCAGTTCAGTCTTAATAATAATAATAATAATAATAATAATAATAAAAACATTCTTATATAGCGCAGTATCCCCACAAGGGTCCGTGGGTGGGTGTTTGGGGGTTTAACGTCCTTTTCCACCACATACGGGTGATATCAAAGACGGAGCAATGATGAAAAAGCCAGCACAAATATTTGGCTCCAACCGGGATACGAACTCACGACCCGAGCATCAGAAGTCCAACGCTCTACCATTCGGCCACCCCGGCTCCCCCAGTATCCCTACAAAGTGAGCTCAAGGCGCTTCACAAATCCAGTCTAAACTAAACTAATAAAGAAAAAGTATGCAACACGCACTGACACAACACACACACACACACACACACACACACACACACACACACACACACACACAACACACACACACACACACACACAACACACACACACACACACACACACACACGCACACACAACACACACACACACACACACACACACACACACACGCACACGCACACACAACACACACACACACACACACACGCACACGCACACACAACACACACACACACACACACAACACACACACACACACACACACACGCACACACAACACACACACACACACACACACACGCACACACACACACACACACACACACGCACGCACACACACACACACACACACGCACACGCACGCACGCACACACACACACACACACACACACACACACACACACACACACACACACACACACACACCCTGCCACTCCACCAGCAACAGGGCTCAGAATGGGTCAAGATCTGTGGTGAAACTAGTCTTGGTTAGCTGGGGTTTATCGTCCACGCCACAACGAGGTGATTGCAGACGGCCCTAGGGGGGCAGGTTATGGGGGATGGGGATAGCTACCCTAACTGTACAGTCCAGCTGAACACTTATTCAATCCAGTCAGACTGCCAGGTCGGCCACATTTTATGTATCCTTGACTGTAATGGACAAGTTACACATACAGATCCTGTTCACAGTCAGTGGAAGCGGGGCAACGTGAAAAAGGCCTGTACAAATTTTGGCCCTGTCGGGATTCGAACCCGGGATTAGTCTTGATTAGCCATTAGGCATTTAACATTCACTTCAGTTCCCCTGTGACTTTCCAGCGCAAGTCAGTCGTTAAATAGTGCAGCCCTCTTTCAGCGCCTTGAAAGGCACCGGTACAGGAATGGTAAACACAGGTGCACGGTGCTATATTTGTCCCGTAGTACGCAAGCCTGGCCGGCTGGCCTGAGTCGGTCTCGCACCGTGCGAGATGGTATGTGATGACACGCCGCGTACTTACCTGTACCTTGCCTATCTCCATACTACTGACACGGATCTCGGTTCCCGTCCTCTTTGAGGCACACACCGTACACGTGTACCTGTAACCCCCTCTCCCTCTCCCGCTCCAACTCCTCCCTCCCCCCCCCCCCCCCCCGAGACTTCCTGCCGCCCCCCCCCCCCCGGCCCCCACCAAACGACCGATTTCAGCACCTCTCTGCGCTCCGCCCCGGCCTTTTGGTCAACTGCAGCTCACCGACTGCACTTGCTGATGAACGTGCGTGTGCATTCATCCAATACACAACACTTGAAGAAGAAGCAACCCCAAAAAAAAAAAAAAAACCCAAAAGTTGGATGGTTGGATCTGAATATCCACCTTCCACCACCATCATCCGCCCCCTCCGATTTTAGACTTCCAGGTGCCAGCGTAATCTCGTCTGCAGCCGAGTCGCCAACCACCATAAAATCCGGCAAACTAAACATAGTCCTACCGAGCGCTCTGAGGCCAGCAGCCATTTCTGAAGAAGTTGCGTGGGATCCACGGTGACTCAGGGGTGCCAGTCCCGTTCCCGGCTCCCGCGCACCGAAGTCTACGGTGCCTGCACGGCCTGATAACCGATACTAGCAGAACCAGGCGGCCCGCCTGGCAGCGGGCATTGCCATATAAAGCGATTGAGTCAACACGCGGCTCGATTGCTGGGCCAATGGAATGAGTCGGCAGGACGCTTCCTTCCTTTCCTCCAGCGCAGGAGAGCGGCACAACATACTCCCGCGTTCAACCCTCGGCACGAGCAGTGTGTATGTTTGAGTTTGTGTGTTGTTGTAGCATAGCACGGGGAGGGGGTTAGAGAGGGTGGAAGAAGGGGGGAGGCAGAAGGTATGATGGGGGAGGGGAGAAAGGTTGGGGGGGGGAGCGGGAAGGTGTGTTGCGCACCTTATACCTGGCGCTTGGTACTATAACCGTCTCTGTGTAAAGAAGCCGGACAAGAAGTGGGCATCGCGGCTTCTGATGACGTAGCACGCTTTCACACACACACAATTTTCTTGGCTTGCCTCCCTTTGAATCAGCCCTCACCTTCTCTTGTGCGGCTTTTCGAAGTAGGCAGGTAAGCACCGTTTTTCTGCATGTGCCTTTTGTTGAAGAGGGGAGGTGAGAGGAGAGGGGTGGGGAGGAGAGCGGTAGGGGGTGGGGGGAGGAGGCATTCGCCTTAATGCATGTTCCGTATTTTTGACCGGTTTCTCACTGTTTGTTCGCCCGTTTTCTCGTAAGTTACCGGTCGGACAGGTAAAGGTAACTCCCATGGGATGAGTAGGTCAACTTGACGGCTGCTGCGGCGGATAGCTCTTCATCCGAAGTACATGGTAGTTAATGAAGACCAAAGGAAGGTAACTTAACACACCTGGAAAAGGCAGGAAGGTGATATAATAGACGGGGGGTTTCATTTACACCTGAGCGCTTCACTGACGTACACGGGTGTGGAAAGATTGTGCGGGAAGAATGTTTCAGCGCCCTGTTCAGTACCCAGTTCAGCACCTGGTAATGATGGCCGCAGAAAAAAAAACCAAAAAAAAAACAGTTGTGCTGTCGGTCACTGTGGCTTTAGTCAGTCGCTCATCTACAGATATTGCCGGTTTTCTGGTGGCGTACTTTGATTTTATCAGCTTCGAGTGTTACCCTTTCCTTTCATAAATTCTGCCTAAGTCATGTTCCTGAGAGGGGAGCCGGGGTGGTAGAATGGTAGAGCGTTGGACTTCTAATGCTCGGGTCGTGAGTTCGATCCCGGCTGGGGCCAAATATTTGTGCTGGCTTTTTCATCGTTGCCCCGTCTTTGATATCACCCTATGTGGTGGAAAAGGACGTTAAACCCCTAAATACCCACCCACCCCCACCCACCCATGTTCCTGAGAGACCGGGAAACGAGGTCCATTTGATTGCATTGATACTGGCCGAAATGAGGACGATCAAATTGTTGGTCAATGGGTGGGTGTTTGGGGGTTTAACGTCCTTTTCCACCACATACGGGTGATATCAAAGACGGGGCAACGATGAGAAAGCCAGCACAAATATTTGGCTCCAACCGGGGTACGAACTCACGACCCGAGCATCAGAAGTCCAACGCTCTACCATTCGGCCACCCCGGCTCCCCGTTGAGTCAGTGGATACTGAGGAGTACGGGTACCGCCAGTTTGGCCGACTAGATGACCAGTGCGGAACTTGATTACCCGGCTTAGCAAAGGTCGCTGCCAGTTTCAACATTTCTTTATCGAACCGACACTATCCGCCGCCTGGATGAGGTGACGCCTCGAGGCTTCATGACTGCGCAGTCAGTTCCGCAGTTCAAGATCGCTATCATGTCAAACTAGGTGCAGCTGAAGATCCAGTAAAGGTGCACAGCGGACAGGTCGGAGCGAAGGAGCAAAAACGCCAGAAGACAATTTTAGCGCTGACCTTTTGGTGTGGGAGTGGTTTGAAGTCAGTGTGTGCGGAGGGGAAACTGAACGGGAGGGAAACGTAAGGGGATGGGGGGGGGGGGAGGGGGAGTTAACTGTAAAGCCTTTGAGACCTGTCCTACGGTAGACAAACATGACCCAGAGGGGTGACATGCGGGGCACGCGTCCTCTCACCCTTCCCCCCCCCCTCTCTCTCTCTCTCCCTCCCTCTCTCTGATTTTTGGAAACCCCAGCGCCCCCTTCCCTTTTACGACTACCCCTGAGCGTCAATTCAAGGTTGCCTCCAGAGCCCGCAGGAACAACGTAAAGATTACATCAGTTTGGTCGAGATCCCCCGCCACCAAACGTAGAAAAAAATGGTATCTCAGTGTGTGTGTGTGTGTGTGTGTGTGTGTGTGTGTGTGTGTGTGTGTGTGTGTGTGAAGTTCCTCCACAATGTTACGTGACGACAGTCCGCCACGCAGTAACACCTCAGGAATTTGAGTCTTAAAGCGGCTTTGATACATACATGTACATCAGCAATAAAAACTTCAAACATTGACAATCTTACGCTCACAAGACCAGACGACAAGCTTCACATGCACAAGATAAGCATTTGGAGTATGTCGCGGTGTTTACTTGAGTGCTTCTCAGTTTTGATAATGTTTGGCCTCATGTTTATTCCAAGCCTTAGTGAGATGCTCGTGCATATACATACTTCTGATACCGTGCTAAGAAGCTGCGCAGGGGCGCCGGAACCAGGGGGGGGGGGGGCAGCTGCCCCCCCCCCCCTGTACCCAAGCAGGGCGGTGGGGGGCAAGAGTCCCCCCCCCCCTTTCACTGGCTTCTTTCACTGGCTCCCTGGTTCGGAAAGGTGTAAAGGTTTTTGTCTGCGCAGCATCTGATCGCCCCCCCCCCCCCCCCCCCGCTTTTAACTTTCTCTGGGCAACGTCCTTTCTTTCACTGGCTCTGGCCTTTCCCCCCTCTGCAAGCCTTAGTGAGATGCTCGCGCATATACATACTTCTGATACCGTGCTAAGAAGCTGCGCAGGGGCGCCGGAACCGGGGGGGGCAGCTGCCCCCCCCCCCCCTGTACCCAAGCAGGGGGGTGGGGGGGGGCGGGTCCCCCCCCCCTTTCACTGGCTTCTTTCACTGGCTCCCTGGTTCGGAAAGGTTTTTGTCTGCGCATCATCTGATCTTCCCCCCCCCCCCCCCGCTTTTCACTTTCTCTGGGCAACGTCCTTCCTTTCACTGGCTCTGGCCTTTCCCCCCTCTGAGATTCTGCCCCCCCCCCCCCCCAACATCTTCCGGCGCTCCTGCTGCGTCATTTACACATAGCAGTCTGCTTCTCAGTTTTCCGTCCTTCGTTTCCTTGCTGCGTGCTCATGCCTCGATACTCAGTGCACTTTCATGCGGTGCATATCATCTTTCATTCAGGCGTTACTCTTTTCTCATTACTATCTCCTTTCAGCTTGCACAATTCGTGGAACTACATTCTGTCTCAGAAAACACATGACTAACTTGATGTTACCGTTGAAAATTGTAAAAGGAAATTCGCAGACCGTACTTGAAAAGTATGACTACGCATTTTGTTATCAGGTCTAGACAGCCGCCTTGGGGGGCTTACGCACAAATTAATAACACCCAACTTTATTTGTGAACACGTGCATGTCCTCTTTGATCAACAGTGGTGATAAAACTTTTAGTTCTGCAGTTTTTAGCCGAAGGTCACCAGTGTTACGAAGAAGACTGTGTTCTGAAATGGAAATTTCACCTTAGGGTGCTCCTTTTATGCTTCCCCTGTGGAGCAGGGTTACTAAATATGTCATCGGTATCAAGGTACTGAATCAACATTTTGGACAAAAGTAGCGCGTCCCCATTTTCGCCTTAAGCTGTTTGCTTGGGGATGTTTGGGTAATGTTGGAATCTAATGTGCGTGAGGATTTTGTAGGCCGTGTTAATTGCTTCTTTTTCAGTTGGAGGCATTGGTTACAGTCGTCGCGGACCTAGTTATTGACACCCTTAGGCTTTGCATCGTCATCTCTCTCTCTCTCTCTCTCTCTCTCGGGGAGCCAGGATGGTCGAATGGTAGAGGTCTGGACTTCTAATGCTCGGGTCGTGAGTTCGTGGCTGAGGCCAAATATTTGTGCTGGCTTTTTCATCGTTGCCCCGCCCTTGATATCACCCGTATGTGGTGGAAAAGGACGTTAAACCCCCAAACACCTCTCTCTCTCTCTCTCTCTCTCTCTCTCTCAAACTCTCTCTCTCTCACACACACTGACACACACACACACACACACACACACACACACACACACACACACACACACACACACACACACACACACACAGAGTCAACTCCCACCCAGAGTCAGCTCCCATCTGCTTGTATGATCATAATCGTTACAGCTAGGGTTATCTTTCCTTGTCGCCGTTACATTCTGGCATCCGTGAATGATGTCATCAGCCGTGACGTCAGATTGTAATTACATCACGGTAAGTACGTACACACATACCTTTTGAGAACTAATTGAAATTAACGGTTTTGACATCCGGCCTGTACGAACGCTCGAAGCGGCCTTTGGGTATCAGTTGACCGTTCACCTGATCAGGTGCTTGCCCTAGTACATCGGACTTGTGTCTGACAGGTCTTCCCTCAAGGGGCAGTGGTGTCGGTAGGCAGCTGTAACGTCACCCACCTGATGACCGTGCACGTGCCTCGTGGCCCAAGCGTTAAGGACGGAGGCTACGCACGGTTGACTCGCTAACCTGATCGATAGGTATATATATGACACTGACCAGCCGGTGCGGGGCAACTGACCGTCACGGTTGGCTGGCACCGATATATATATGTCAGTCGTCATTTATGACGTGTTTATTTTCCGACCACGACCAAACAGTCCATTGGCCTGATTCGGTTCGTTTGTGTTCGTGTGATTGATACAGTAGGGCACGTCAGTTACGCCCGGACTTGGTCCAGTCAGACAACGCCTATTGAAACGTGAGTCTTTGGTGCCATGTGTTTTTGGTGGGGTTTTTTTTTTTTTTACTTGGTGGAAGTTACTGTTCTAGCATCGACTTCTTTATTTGTTAGGCCTTAGCCTATGACTAAGCGAGTTGTGCCACAATCAATCAAATCTGGTAAGAACAAAATTAAACGGGAATCTCTCTCTCTCTCTCTCTCTCTCTCTCTCTCTCTCTCTCTCTCTCTCTCTCTCTCTCTCTCTCTCTCTCACACACACACACACACACACACACACACACACACACACACACACACACACACACACACACACACACACACACACACACGGGGTGGGGGGATACAGCAATGAGAAAGGAGCAAAATATGAGACGTTATAGCTGGTTCAAAGTGTCGCTTCTGTGTTTAAGTGCGTAATACTGTTCTAACAGTTGTAGAGTGAAGTAAGATTTATTTTCAAGCTGTTATTTTTCTAATTATTCGGGTCCGACTGAATCAGTTTGTATGTTGTGATACTCTAGGGGATTTGGTGGACAAGGGGATTTGGTCTAGTGGTTAAGGTATCCTACTTCGGTTCCTGAGCCGCCGGGGTTCGAATTTGGGAATTTGGATGAGGACTGAGAAGTCTACCATACCATACCATGCCGGTGTAGCATCCGGTCCGGTCCCCCCTCTGAAGTAGTCCCCCGGGGGACCAATTCGTGGCAAAAACTGCTCTATAATGGTCCCCCCCTTAGACATCCAGCCTCGTTTTCGACTGGTCCCCCTGGGCGATTTTGGTCCCCCCTCGCATCCAAAATAGGCCCCCTCTCGAACTGGTCCCCCTCTTTTCTAACCAATGTAGAGCTATGTCAGTATTTATTTTTAACTTTATTGTTACAAAACTTTATTGTCCCCAAAAGCACAGGGCCATAGGAACATTTTTTTTCTTTTTTTTTTCCCGATTTATGTGCTTGTTGTTATTTTTGTGTGTGTGAGATATATTTGTTTGGTTGTTGGTTCTTGTTTCTTTCAGTGTTTTTTGCATTGGTTCTTTTTTTTTTTGTTTTTGTTTATGAGATGGTTGTACCGAATACTAAACATTATTACTAGAATTTCAAACAATAAATAAATAAGTCAATCAATATTCTCTCTCTCTCTCTCTCTCTCTCTCCCCCCCCCCCCCCCCCCACTCTCTATCTCTCTCTCTCTAGCAAAACCTGAAATAGACATTTACGTTCTTTGACAAGAAAAACTTTATTTCAAAAGGTATGTCCAGTCAAACTGTGTCAAAGAAACAAGAAATGAAACAAGAAACAGTTAATGAATAGCAAAGAGTTGCAACAGAAATTGTTAACCAGAGCGCTGTGCACTTTATAACGCAACATAAATGTAAATTAATAAATTGTTAATCGCACATCTTGTCCTGAAATGAGCAAAATAATAACAATAGCAAAGTACAAAACAAACTTCTACCGTACTGTCTTTGCATGAAACGTCATCGAATGCATGAAAGTCCACATTTCCTGTCAATTTTTTTAAACTGGAAATAGCATTTAGAGAATAACATCAAAGACCAAGTATCTAATATTTTCTATACAACGCCATAGAAAAATATTTCTTCAAAATTAAGTAAGTGTCCATGACATGAAAACTAGTTGCCACCTTTGGCTTTCAGCGTACTTCAAGTAGACAGTCAAGACTGAGTACCAGTGTCTCAAATCATGACGCTTGAAACAACAAAAACAGCAGAAGACTAACAGTTCTGGTCTAAGGAGTGACACAAAAAACAGGAGCAAAGTGATGTCCAAGATTCATTATATAAATTGCTCTGTCTGTTTTCAATGGGGCCGATTGCCAAACTGGCCCGTATTTCAGCCACCTAGGTTGTCGGCCTGGAGCCTCTCTTGTGAACACATACACGGGCGTGTCCAAGAGGGTGGCTGCAGCAAATATCTCAACCTCGGTGGCCCAAGTACGGTCGTTTCTCATGTTTGATGTCGCGACGTAATTTTCACGTGCGCTCGTTCCGTAGAAGCGTTTGTCATTCTTTTCAATCCAATCGCAAATGATATTTCGGAATTCCTTATATTTCGACTCAGTCCCCAAAACAACAAAGCTCACAGACCGGAAAAAACAATTCCCATCTCCTTTTACGCTAACGCTATCGAGAGGTGTAGCCGTAATGTCAACTTCAACACTTTCCCTTGAGGGGTGCCGCCTGAAAAGTCTGGGGAAATTCAAACTGGAGGCCCGATCCTTTTGCCAGGCACCATCAACGGGGTGGAACTTCATTCTCAATGGCGGCTGGCAAGAGGGGTCAGCCTGTGGATGATAGGAGGGGTCAGCCTGTGGAGCATGGGAGGGGTCAGCCTGTGGATGATAGGAGGGGTCAGCCTGTGGATGATAGGAGGGGTCAGCCTGTGGAGCATGGGAGGGGTCAGCCTGTGGAGTATGGGAGGGGTCAGCCTGTGGATGATAGGAGGGGTCAGCCTGTGGAGCATGGGAGGGGTCAGCCTGTGGATGATAGGAGGGGTCAGCCTGTGGAGCATGGGAGGGGTCAGCCTGTGGATGATAGGAGGGGTCAGCCTGTGGAGCATGGGAGGGGTCAGCGTTGTCCTGTGTACGATCATGGAACAATTTGACGTTGCTGATATTGTAGAGATTCTTCAGTATTTTCCCACTTTTAGTGTTCTTCAGTTGAAGTCGACCCTTCGGCAACACACTTATGACCTCATATGGCCCGACGAATCTTGGTGCCATCTTGCCTCCCATTCTGTGTACTCGTGCAGCATTGATGATTAAGACTTTGTCTCCGATGCGGAACCCGTGGTCATATGCACGCCTGCTGTCATAGTACTCTTTCTGCTTCTTCTGCGCCCTTGAAATGTTTTCACCAATTTTGTTCTTGACTTCCTCGTGAATCCCCTTCATAGTGTCCATGATTTCTTCGTTCAGATCTTGCTCGTTGGCATCACCAGTGACGTCAAATGGTAGTTTTGCCTGCTCACCATACAATGCCAAAAAGGGTGAAAACTGTGTAGACTTGTGAACGGATGTTCGGTAGGCGAACAGGGCTGCTGGCAAGAGTTCATCCCAATCATCATTGTCTGTGATCTTTACCAAAGTGTCTTTGAGTGTCCTATTGTCCCTCTCCCGTTGGCCGTTCGTCTCAGGGTGGTAGGCCGAAGAAATGCGATGGTTGATATTGAAACGGTCGGTGAGAATATCAAGCGCAAAGTTAATGAACTCACGGCCTTGGTCAGTTATGAGGGAATCAAACGCGCCAAAGATGCAGATGGTTTCGTACATGAATCTGGCAACTTCCTCTGAACTCTTGCACGGGATGGCCTTGGCAACGGGAAACTTTGTAAAGTGGTCTGTGAGGGCAACAATGTACTGGTTACCTCTGTCAGTGACCTGCAAAGGTCCTATGATGTCCATTCCAACGAGGCTCCACTTCTTTTTGGGCACTGGGATGGGGTGAAGCGGTGCTGCTGGCTTCTTTCTGCAAGCGTTCATGTTCTGGCACACACAGCATGATCTGCAGTAGTCTTCAACCTCCTGTTTCATTCCATGCCAGAAGTAACGCTCCAAGACCTAGAGAGAAAAAAGAGTAATGAAATATTTATAAATACTATGTCTTAAAGATAACTGGTAGATAACAGTGTGTGTGTGTGTGGGGGGGGGGGGGGTGTGAGTGAGAGAGAGAGAGAGAGAGAGAGAGCCAGCAAAGGAAATGTCTTCAATCCGGAAAATGTCCGTTATATACCGAAGACATCGGCTATACCGGAAAATTTACGTTATATACGGAGTCATCGGATATAACGTCCACCAGGACAAAAGTGGCCGCTATATCCGATGTGTTGGTTATACCAGACATACCAGAAACACACAAAACCTCGTTCCCATTCTAAAGCCTGTTAAAACTGGGAGTACAAAAACGGGTGCTCACCTTCTTATAAGTCTTGTTCATCCCCAAATGTCCTCCGCTCACATAGTTGTCATGAAACTCTTGCAATATCTCTGGAACCTGGTTCCTCTTTGCCACGAGGATTCCGTCGTGGTAGAGCACATCCTCTCGAATTGTGTATTTTGCAGCAGTCTTTCTCAACTGTCTCTTTTTAACTTTAGTCACATCACGGTTTTCCCCTTTCGCGGTCAGAGGGTAAGTGCCATTTTTCAAATAGTTCAACACGTTGTCATACAGAGTGTCGTCCATGATGATAGTCAATGAAAAACGAAGACTGGTTGACGGAATGAATTGTCGTGTACTTATAATTATAGGCATGTTTGACACGAGTCACGTGACGTGTCAAGAAGCGTGGCGATGTTTGACACGAGTCACGTGACGTGTCAAGAAGCGTGGCGACCGTTTTCTCATCCCACAAAAAAAAAAAAAAAAGAGAAAACAAATCTAAACTTTTAAAAGTGATTTAACTTCGTAGATTTGCCGTTCTATGTAGCCTATACTTTTGTTTTTTAGTGGCGACCGTTTTCTCATCCCACAAAAAAAAAGAGAAAATAAAAAACAAAAGTATAGGCTACATAGAACGGCAAATCTACGAAGTTAAATCACTTTTAAAAGTTTAGATTTGACACTGTAACCTTGACCCAGTTCAAGATCATCTTGAATAACATCTCTGTACAAAAATGAAAATAATTATACATATAACGAAAGAGGGGTGTGTGTGTGTGTGTGTGTGTGTGTGTGTGTGTGTGTGTGTGTGTGTGTGTGTGTGTGTGTGTGTGTTTGCGTGCGTGCGTGCGTGAGTGAGTGTGCACGCGTGCGTGAGTGCGTGCATAATGTGTGTGTGTGTGTGTGTTTGAGAGATGGGGGGAGGAGAGAAAGTGTGGGGGGCGAGAGAGAGAGAGAGAGAGAGAGAGAGAGTGAGAGAGATCCAGAGTCACGTTTTCTACTGAGTTGACACACACTATAACAATAAAGTTAAAAATAAATACTGACTACATTGGTTAGAAAAGAGGGGGACCACTTCGAGAGGGGGCCTATTTTGGATGCGAGGGGGGACCAAAATCGCCCAGGGGGACCAGTCGAAAACGAGGCTGGATGTCTAAGGGGGGACCATTATAGAGCAGTTTTTGCCACGAATTGGTCCCCCGGGGGACTACTTCAGAGGGGGGACCGGACCGGATCCTACACCGGCAGAAATACCCCCTCCCCCCACCTCCACACAAACACCCTTGTCATCGCCCCCAACAGGCAATGAATTAAGACAGAAAGTAGTAACAGCAGTAATTGAGATGAGAATTCTAGTCAGCAGCTCAAATGAACGGAAGTCATTTCCGTTATCCTAATATACATTAGCTGGTTACGCTGATACATTCTTCGAGGGACGAACTACCAGAGCATCTACATCCTTGTTTTGCCAGTTGCTGCTCACACAGTGCATCCCACAGCGGTTGGTGGGGGGGGGGGGGCAAGGAGGGAGGGGGTGGGGGTGCAAGGGGCGGGGGGGGGGGGGCGGCAAGTGAGGAGTTTGCAGTAAAACTGATATGTCCTTATCGTCTCTGGCGCTGTTTTTGTTTTTTGTTTTGTTGCTGTTGTTTTTTAATTAGACGCCCGTCCGCCTGGTATGGCAAGACCAGGAACAGATGAACTGTCTATGTAATTTACACACTGCGTGCCTGTTTTATACACAGATGGTGAAACCCGATATAGTGCATGTGTAGGTCAGAAGATCGGGGTTGGGTAACGTCTTTGTTGATTGATGTGAAGAACGCAGGTCGCTGTGACACTGTGACGTGCACCTTCGTCAGTTGCAGCTGGCGGGTCATTGTGACTTTCTTCACGGGTGCACTACCAGATTACAGCGCAGATTATCATCACCTAACACCCCCATCCCTCCTCCTCCCTCTCTCGCCCCTCTCTTGGCCCGCCGTCAGCATTCTATCCTTACCTTCACCCCGTATGTGCGCGACTGAGAGTGTGTGTGTGTGTGTGTGTGTGTGTGTGTGTGTGTGTGTGTGTGTGTGTGTGTGTGTGTGCGTGCGAAAACAAACACTGGCTGTAATCCAGAAACAACTAGTAATGGTTTGGCAAGATACCTTTCCCCTGTCATTGGAATTCGACGGATGTCCGGCACAAAAATGCCGCAATTCCTACGCGCTGCCCGCGTAGCCGGCACGTTCGATTTAGGTGCAGCAGCAATCCTAAGACCACACTGAATCCTATTTTTGTTTTACCACAAGGACACATCAGTCCAACAGATCCCACGCTGTGCTAAGCGCCCTTAGTTTGCAGTGCATGGTGACTGGTGTCCCTTGTCAAGGGCAGGCCTGCTTTCCGCTAAAGAGGGCGGGTTTCCGTAAGCCAAAGTGGTTCGCGATTTCGTCAACTTCAGTTCAAGTGATAGTTTCCCGTTGCACCACTGTTGTTAGTGAGAGAGCTGTTAGCTTATACCGTTGTAACACTGATACCACGCACGGGTCACCAATTATCAGTCACGGTATTTTTTTTTTTTTTTTTTTGAGAGAGAGAGAGATGGGGTGTGTGTGTGTGTGTTGTTTGAGTTTTGCGAACTCTGAACTTACAGTTTCATAGTGCTGCAACGATGCACAAACTTGTCCACACCCATTCACCACTCCATAGTCACCAGCTTCCAAAATACTGCTCACTGATGAATGACTGATCACTTCCAGCGCACAAGTGGTCTTCAAGAGCTCAGGCAGAACCGTCATAGTACTTGCGCCATCGTTTGATCTCGATGGGCTGTTCAGTGAAGGGGTCTTTGTTTTGACTGTGGAGGGGGTTAGGCCAAAGCTGCGCGAATTTCTACACTGAGCGACTGAAGAACCCTGTGGTGTTGTGGAGGCCGGAGACCGTTCCTTGGAGAGCGCTGTAATTAACACACTGATGAGGACTACCCACTGGGCTCCGCATCTCGTGGGAATAATGACCGTGTCCGCCTCTTTGTTGGCTTCACTGTGAATGGTGGGAGGTTAGACTTGGGCGGTTTGTCAGTCAGTGCTGACCTGAAGTGGGCGGTATGCACATTATTTTGTGACGCATTCTTCTGTTCAGCGGACTTGAATGCACTTTTGTGTGCAATCTTCAGTGCAGTGACTCTGAATGCACATTGTGTTTGTTTGTACTGACGGAAGTGGGCGGTATGCCCATTATTTGTGACGCATTCTTCTGTTCAGCGGATTTGAATGCACTTTTGTGTGCAATCTTCAGTGAAGTGACTCTGAATGCACATTTTTTCAGTGCATTCAAGTACGACGTCAGTGATGTGATATCATGATATGTCACAGGTTTCGACACTCTCGGCTTTGTGATGACTTTTCTGTCATGTTCAGCATGTTGCTGAACTGCGATGTCAGCTGAACTGATCTTAGACCTTTTAGTCTGGGGAGGAAAAACAACCTTCGATGGATTTGGCAGATAACATTATTCGGTTGTCAAGCAGTCCGGCAGTGCCTCGCATGTGCTTCATTAACATACTCAGAACGAAGGCTTTCTCTTAGATTTGTGCATTCAAGAATTCTCCGGGTGTTTGCAAGTACCCTGTGCACCAAGGTGCAAACTGATGACGGCATTTACCTTCAAGAGGGACCTGTACTGAACAGGTGTACGCTGATAATACCATCTACCATCAGGCGATACTTTCGGGTGCAGGCTAGTGACGTAGTGTTCGGGTGCAGGTTAATGACGTACCGTTCAGGTGCAGGCTAATGACGTACTGTTCAGATGCAGGCTAATGACGTACTGTTCGTGTGCAGGCTAATGACGTACCGTTCGGGTGCAGGCTAATGACTCGGACGTACTGTTCGGGTGCAGGCTAATGATGCCATTTACCTTGAAGAGGCACCTGTACTAAACAAGTGTATGCTGGTGTTACCTTCTACCTTCAGGACATACTTGTACTGTTCAGGCGCAGGCTAATGATGCAAGAGGCACCTTCAAGAGGCACCTCTGCGGTTCAGGTGCAAGCCGTGATGATGTCATCTTGTTATCCGAGGCAACATTCTTCAAGTAGTCGTCACACCCACAATTAAATAGGTCGGGTGGACACTGAACAAGATCCTCCTCTTTCTTACGCTAGCCTGCGTAAATAAGCCGGTAGCTGTGACTGTCCCGGCTCCGATGTGTGGGCTGAGCAAAAAGGAAACAAACGCGGGGCTTGAGGGCTTGAGAAGGCCGCGCTGGGGCAGGGCAAGCCCCTACAACTAACCACACAAACACTGTTGTTTCTGTCCGTGTTAGCAAGGATTGTGTGTCAGGATCTGTGCTGTTACTGCAGTTTGTCAGTGTGGGCGTTAGGGGGTCGGAAACCCTTACTACAGCAATCGCGCACTGACTTCGCTGGATCGGTCAGTTTGGAGAAGACCTCCGCGAGTATTACACTGGGTACAGAACTTGGAAAAGAATGTTGAATTACCATTGACACCGTCAGGGTGATGTCAGCAGGCTGTTCGCGTCTTCGTGTATCGGTGTGTTTTTCTGTCGGTCTGACTGCAGTTTGGCATCGTCTCTGGTTACCATGTCAACCGGAGTGGTTGGCAGCGCCGCCAAAGGTGTAATAAGAAAATTTTCACGCTAGACTGCCACCTGACATTTTGTGGTGCCGTACATTAGACGTGTTCCAGGGCCGTGGCCGCGAGGAACGAGAGAGAACTGGAACTGGTTGGATGTGAAGCGTGTATGTGTACACAACTACACACAGGAGGGAGCCATCTAGGATTGGCTGTGGTGCAGGCTTGTGTGCTTTTCCCCAGGAACCCATCTCGTCAGTCTCAGAACCTGCAGGCTGCAGACTTTATAGACATTCCTCTGTCTGGAAACTAGACTTGTTTTTCGACCTGGGCTCTTACATATCTCCTTGCAGCACGAAACCTCTTTCTAAACAACTCCAGTAGGCCTAACCGCCTGCTTGGCAGGCACGGAACAACACTGCTTGAAAGCTTCGCAAACTCTCTTGTCTCATTCCGGCTCAATCGACTCAGTCGGTTGTCAGCGCTGACTGGAGCCTAACGTCCATCCTCTGCCTTGGAAACTGCAAACTATTCACAGTCAACGTGACCGACGAGGAAGTTCAAATCAATTCAGTCTTTATTCTTTTGCTGTTGATGTTTTTGCCTCCATTGACTGCAAAATATTCATAGTCAGTCACCAACGAGGAAGGTAGCCGGCGTGCGGTGCAGTTTCAGGTTCTATTCTCTGGTCACAGTTGATGGTTTCGCACTAAGTGACTGACACTACAATCGATGGAGACACGGTGGTTGTGTATATAAAGATGTGGATGACTCCTTGGCAGAGTACCACGAACACGTAAATACCTTTCTTTCCTCCTTATCTTCTGCGCCTTACCCGCCCCATCTGACAGACGGTTGGAGCGCTGACAGTGAGTAAGTGAACTGCTGAACGCAGTTTGACACTGACTGACTGTAGTCTTGAAGTGGAGGTGCGCGGAACAACAGCACCATTTTCGTAACCACCACTGGACTGTGAAAGATCTGGCGACTCTTTCGGGTACAGCTGTTTTCAAAGAACGACCATTGCCTTCTTTTCGACGTGATTTTCTTTCGGGTAGCGGTGTCAGTCTGCACTGAAGCAGGATCAGTATCGTCTTGAGAAAGGAATTATTCCAGTTCTGTTTTGACAAGCCATTCAGTGGTGGAAAGAATTGGTAAAGTTTACAACGATAACGAGAGTGTTGAAGATCGACTCTTTTCAGTACACCTGTCTACAAAGAAAGATCAGTGTCTTCTTTTAGAAAGGGATTTTCCTTTTTTTTCTGTTTCTTTTTCACAAGGCCTTTGGTGGAAATGGGGATTGGTGAAATACTTCAACCCCCAGCTGAACCTGAAAACCAAGGGTCTTGTACTTTCTTCCTTTCAAACTGGCTTTCCAGTCACACTTTGTTGTTCTGTGAAAGCTGTATACATAAAAGAAGGCGTTTCGTGTGTAGTGTTTGTGATAAAATTCTACATGCAAGTACTTCGGTGATTGGAGTCAGTTGGAGTGTACCCATCTTTGGATTGACAGAGACTAGAGAGATTAGACCAAGGACCTAGTAGCAGATATAGAGTCCTTGAGTGTAGTTCTTGACAAGAAAGCATTATCAGTAAAGTGTGCCATAGTCTGACCACCTAAACAAGGACTAGTGACGTGCACCCACTGTCTGCAAGACTTCCTGGAACACCAACACTTACATTTACAGCCGTGACCCCACAATACAGTGCTCTGTACCAACGGACAGCTATAGAGTCTTCTGAGTGCGAAGCATAAGGAATATTTTATATCTGCTGCGTGTCCACGTGAACACCTTGCAATGGCGCAGGTTCGGAGCGCCACGCTGCCTGCTCACAGCACCTTGTCGAGCATTGAGGACTGGTTCCATCACCAGAGTCGGACTCTGGACTGGAGACAGCGCGAGCTGGACTACGCCTACGGCGATCACTACCGTGACAGCGACCATGCCGAGCAGAAGAGAGTAAGTGTGGTGATTGAAAACCTCTTGAACGACAAGGTTAACGTGAAGCCAAATATTATGTTATTGGTGGGTGTTTTTTTTTTGTTTTGTTTTTTTAAAGTTTGACGCAGTCTTCTGTCTGATGACCACGAAGGTGATTTCAAAGACGGGAACACTGGGAAGTGGTTTGTAGAAATTTTCACCCTGCTCAGTGGGTTCGAATCCAAAACATTTGATGGAAAGTCCAGGCTTAGTCACCCTGACTACCATACTCATGTTACAGGGAAAAGGCGTCATCTACTAGTTGTATTTCCGTTGTACCCAGCTGTTGTATCCAGCTGTTGTGCTTTTGTGGTTCAGTCTATTGCATCTCTCTCTCACTCTCTCTCTCTCTCTCTCTCTCTCTCTCT
>JACVVK020000028.1:2722500-2862500 GCA_018292915.2 Batillaria attramentaria | reverse complement strand
ATTAATTTTCTAATGCTGCCTATTGCTGTTTGGTTCGCAATTCTAGTCTTTGCTGGGATTGGTTCGCAATTCTAATCTTTGCTGGGATTTTTTACGGCCAAACTCTTGTAGTGCAATTTACCTAGACTGGCCCGCGGCTGCAAGACAGTCATCACCTCTTATTAATTTCCACCGTTCTTTGTTTGATCTCTAAGTTTTTGCATACAGCCGCCTCCAGTTTTTTGCTACGTGGGGTGTCTTTCCTCTCATTCTTATAATCCCAGGAATCATTGAATAAGTCGTAGTAATTCTTCAGGGGGATAGCCGTAACTCTAACCACCGTTACGCCGCTGCGTCGGTCGCAGTAGCACTTAATTAAAGCGATGCAAATATTTGGGACAATCCCGCATCACCCCAGGGATTTGATCAGCCAGCGCGGTGAGCACTCCGTAACTGACTAGTGAGTGAATACGGGCAAAAACAGGTTCTCATGGTAGAGACGCTGTTATACCCCGCTACTGTGCGAGATCGTTAGTGTTACGAAAACCGGTGGAAACAAATCAGAGTACTATTGTTCTGGGGTATAGGGATACTGGCTTGTTATGAGTGTGGGGTGGGGCTATGAGGAGGAGGAAGGGTGGGGGTGGGGTACTGGCAGAGAGTATTTTTGCGCGGTTCAATACTGATAGCGCGCCACAGGGGTTCGAGAGAGAGAGAGAGAGTACGCCCGCTGTTTCCAGTGATGCCGAAGTGAATCATAGAAGAGTTACGGAGTAGCAAGGGTGTCCCCACTATTGGTGGTGGCTGAAGCTAGGGGTACCAGAAACCGGTGGTGATTAAGCAGACACGGTGGCCGGTGAATCACGGAGCGTACGTGCCACGGATTGAGATTTCTACGGAATTTGTCACCCTGTGAATCGCTGCAGCGGGGGAAAAAAGTGTTTTGCTCATCGTGTGTTTTCTTGGATGGAGAATTTTTTGTTTTGTTTTTAACAGCTGTGAAAACAAATCGTTTCCGGGCAGTTCAGTCATGGTGTAAGCATTGTGCGGAGTCTGTCACTGAATGTGAACGGTTGCCAAAATGGTTTAGTCATCCTGTGGTTTCGTGAATGGAGTGAGGTTAACACTTACAGCTGTTAGCTTTTGCTTTCTTTGCCAGACAGCTTCTTTTCGTTTCGTGTGTTAGGTCAGGTGCCATTTTCGGAGGAAAAAAGACAGACCTTTCGGTTAAAAAAAAAACAAAAAAAATAGCTGTTAGCTTTTGCTTTCTTGCCAGACAGCTTCTTTTCGTTTCGTGTGAGTTAGGTCAGGTGCCATTTTCGGAGGAAAAAAGACAGACCTTTCGGTCAAAAAAAAAAAAAACAAACCCGTACAACCTTTAGGCAAAAAAAGATAAACCAGAATAATCTTCTTTTTTTTAAAGACAATTTCTGTTGACATAGGCAGTGATCATTATTCAAGAACAAAACTTGACCAGAAAGTCAGGAATTTCTTTCCGTTTGAAAGAGTTGATTTTTGTGTTTCGTGTTTTGAGACCCCGTGAAGTGGAATTACCGGTAGTTCAACCAGGCGTGTCGGTTTGGATAAAACGGAACATCAGAAATGAAGGAGAGACCGGCTTTGTGTAACGTTGCTTGTCTGAGTGGTGACACGAAGTCACCGGACACTGAGTTTGGTGGCTTCACTTCAAGAATGGTGAGCAAGCATTATCATAATTTGGAGTATGCACACAGCTGGAATAATCTCCAGTGTATTCAAAGGTTTATCCTTCTTCCGCTTGTTGTGGGTTGAAGAAGTAGGGCTGTCGTGGATGGGTATTGGATGTGTGTGTGTGTTTTTCGTTGTGATACATTGTTTCAACATTCGGATCGTGGTAACATCGGGGATTTCCGTTTGAAAACGTGCTTCTTTGTATTCATAATTATGCACGAAGGCGTATTTTTCCTTAAACTGAGCGGTTGTAGGACACTGGTGTTTTATGGCTCAACGTTTATTGTCCACCACAGTTGTGAATTTAAAAACGGCGTCAATGCAAAAACTGCAGGTCTGCACAAATTCTGCTCCTGTAAAAATCATATTTATTTTGTATTTTCCGACCCCCGAGTGGCACTAGGGAAAAAAAGGAAACAAACATTACAGCCACCTGTAGCATAATTCTTACATACATGTATGTTAACATTGCGCTCACAAAGGAACAGAACGAATGATGTAGGAGTCCGAACCAACAACCATAATTATCATCTGTCACCTTAACTCTCTCCCTCCCCCCCCTCCCCGTCCCCTCTTGAAAGGGTGGGTGGCTGCTGTGTCATGAGGAAGGTAACGGTAGGTAGTGATGTGGGAGGTAACAGGACCAAGAAAGGACACGTTATCGGTAGAGAAGAGGGAGGTAAATCTGACTACACCGTGTTTGGGCGGCTTTAGCGGGTTCTAGCAGATAACGAAAGCGAAGGGCATCCTGTTATGTCAACAAACGGTAAGGCAAATACCGGCACTGACTGTCTGTACTGACGCAAGTCGACTGACGCTAACCGGGTTGGGGTGCTCGCGTTGTGTTAAAGCCTCTGTGTACGAGATTGAATGCTGCCGCTTTGGAAGCTCAAATGGTGCTTGTAGGATAGGTAGTTCTTTCATTTGGCCATTGTCACCGTTTTCGTGACTTTGTGGCTTCTAATATTAGAGAAACAGACTGGGGACTCGACAAGAGCTGCTTAAAATAGCCTCCAATCAGCTGGTGAGTAACGTCGGCTCCTCAGTATGTGATACACTTCTAAAACAAGTTATTCGCTGGCCAGTCATCACAATGGTCTCAGATGCTATATAATGACCCAAGTGACTGGCTCTGATGTGTAGAGTCAACGCATTAGATGAAAAGTTTTCCGCACGCTGTTACAATACTGTCACGTATTGAGATTTGAATACACGTATCTTGGCTTCTTCATTCTTCCTGGTGGACCGTTGTAAGGACGTTGTCATTGGCGGCGGGAAAGCGCTACCATAGTTTGTTCTTGATGGTGTAGTTAGAGATAGTGTTTGTGATGAACTTGTTTCGATTTATTCAAAACGCTGTTTCGGGGTTGTTGGAATAGAAAGTTTTGCTCTCTCTCTCTCTCTCTCTCTCTCTCTCTCTCTCTCTCTCTCTCTGTGTGTGTGTGTGTGTGTGTGTCCGCTATGGAAATAGACTCAATAAGGAAACCGTACTCACAATAACCCTGGTTACTCTAAGACTCATGACCATGCATACTATATTATTTTGCTAGAGCTAGTGCGGCGCGAGGGGGGGGGGGGGAGAGAGGTGGCAGAGTACAAACCGTGTCGTGTTTCTGGTTGTAAGTTGTCGCCGTGCGCAATTCTGCCGTGCTTGTAGAGTGGGTCAAACGGTCCCACCCTCCCCCCTTTCTTAAAGCCCCCACTCAAGTATTGTGTCAAGCCGCTGTTCATGAACCCTTTCCCCTTCTGTGGTGACCCCAGCTTTTCCTCCGACCTCACCGGGCCACATTCGCCCACGTCTCACAGCCATGTCCTTTTTCTTCCAAGGCGCGACATTTCTCGGCTTTGTTGCCTGCTCGATCCAGAGGCCATAGAAACCCTTTTGTGACTTTTTGCAGTGGTAAAATGAAGAGAGAGAGAGAGAGAGGTCAGATCTTTGGCACGCTTCAAACAATTCTTCGACTTAGATTCACACTGAATCGTCCAACAAACAAATAACAAAATTCCTTCCCGTGACACACGCAGTTGCTGTCAGCTTTGCAATCGAATGATGCTGAATTGAGGTGTTGCAGAGGACACAACCTCACAAAATGATACCAAAGACTCAACTTGTCCAAGCGCTTCTAGACTCTCACATCAAAGACTGTAGATTCGCTAAGCTGTCTTTGACCACTTTAAAAGTGGTTTTAGAAACTTGTATGGTTTGTGCAGCACTTGCTGAAGTAAACAAAATGTAAGAATAGACGACTCCACTCCTGTCAATCAAAAGGGCTGAGCCCCCAGAATTCAGCCAATCGCGTGCCGTGGCATAATGAGCACAACACATGTTTGGCAAATTTTCTGGCCAGACACCACAAAGACGGAAGCACAACCATGCAGTTTGATATGACTGAAACGTGGTAAGAAAACAGTCATGTCATTTTAGGAAAAATACCATTTCGTCAATCTCTTCTTCTTGAAATCACGCCTTTCAATAAAATGACGTCATGGACCTCCTGTTTTTTACCAGTACACTGCAGAGTAAAGGGGCGGGGCTTTGGCCTCGGAGTTTGCCGAGTGGAGCCGACTATTATCAGGAATTTCGTGTATCTTTCACAATCCTTCGTGAATCTTGTGAGGTTTGAGGCGTTGTGTGATTTGGGCCGCGTCACAGTGCCGGTCCTTGCCCCCCAACACACCTAGCAGTTACCCCGCATACCGTGGTTAATGTTATTACCAAACCGCCTGGAACATGTAACTTTGTTTCACGCCTTGTCGCCTCACCTGGAGGTCATGCCAGGTGACGGTATATGTCGCTTAGCTGTGTAGAGATTTTCATGCCTTGCCGTCCCCGTACCTAAGGATCTGTCTTCACTTGGACAGGTAGGTAGGTAGGTACCTTGGGGCAGTTTTGTGTGTTGTAGTTTTCGTGTGTGTGTGTGTGTGTGTGTGTGTGTGTGTGTGTGTGTGTGTGTGTGTGCACAGTAGTACATGTACTACTGAAGCAGCCTTTTTGCAGGACTGGTGGTATGCGTACTAGCGTGTTATTACTGGCGTTGACATTGTTGGTGACAGGTCAAATCCCCCGTTTGTGTCATGGTGGTTTTTACGGCCTCATCGTGGACGACATTTTACTTGGGGTGTGTTAAGTTCTTCTGTGAAGTGTGGATCTTATCAGCGAATATTACGTGCGGTTTGCGTTGGACCTTCACAGCATTCTTATGATGACGTTTGTTAAGAGGAACACATGGGGTTGTTGTTGTTTTTCTTCACCTCTGCACACTGGCCGCCCCTTCCAGACTTTGCGAGTCTGGCCAGACGGCTTAGGTGCGCGCGCAGTAACAAAAAGGACAGTTCGTGCAAGTTTGCTGAAGAAAAATGTGTCTCTTTGTGCAAACCTATTTTTAAAAGCGATACAATAACAGCAGCCAATGTGGTGAAAGGCTTTGCTGAACTGAAATGGACACGACTGTTTACTGTTTTCAGAGCCTGCGATGGCACGGCGCTCCTAAAACAGTTGTTTGCGGATGACGTGATAGGGTCAATATACAACTCACGCGAAAACGGAATGCCGCATTTTTCGTGAAGATGTTTGTTACGAGACTCCGCTCATGCGTCTGATTTGTCGCTAGTTGGCAGTGTAACCGTCATTTACGAAAAAAGGCCTAAGTGCCTGTCAGATTTATGGACCTGAGACCTTTTTTTCATGTGTGTGTTTAGAGATTGAGATTTGCTGCCTGTTCCCTACGTTTTTGCCCCCACCCCCTCACAGTTCTATCAGATTCAGACACGCTTGGCTGAATCTTCAGATCTTTCTCTCCAGTGGGACATGCCTTGAAAATGAGGATGCTAGGCTGTAGTACAGTGTCTTCAATATGACGCTGTTTTTAAATGTAGGTCATGTTTGGGTGTGGTTTTTGTTTTAGGTATGACGGAGAAACACTTGAAATTCAAGGTATTTAGTGTCTCACCATCTGTATCTTCTTTCAGCGTCGAAATCGGGGGACATCTGACTCTGTGTGTGTGTGTGTGTGTGTGTGTGTGTGTGTGTGTGTGTGTGTGTGTGTGTGTGTGTGTGTGTGTGTGTGTTTTAATAGGCACAGATTGTGATGTTAGTGACAGGATGTGTGTATACCACCTGTGTATACAGGGGTTCCGTGCATGTCTGTGTTGTATTTCGAGTATTTTGTGTTCCTCTTGTGTGCCTCACCTGTTGTCCACATATTTCGAGTATTTTGTGTGCCTCTTGTGTGCCTCACCTGTTGTCCACATGTATGTGTAACCAACCTTTTCTGTTTGCTTCAGGTGATGACGACATGTGTTCCGCAGGTCAGCAACGAATTGGTGAGTACATATAAACCCCTCCTCCCCCCCCCTCTCTCTCTCTCTCTCTCTTTCTCTAAGTGCACCAGATACACACACTTATATGGGCAAAAGGTGGTTCCTTAGGGTGGGTTAGGGTATTCCTTCTCCAGACCTGTTAAACAGAGAGAAATATTTTGAGTTGCATAGTTGTGCAGAGTGGTCCACTGGGGCGACAAATCATTCAACGTAGGCCGGATATCGTTCTGGCGGGTATTCTAAACCCTCTAGAGTAGGTACCTTTTGGCCATGTTCGGGGCTGCTGAACAACCTCTAAGTGTTCGTATCGGCTGGTGTGTGTGTGTGTGTGTGTGTGTGTGTGTGTGTGTGTGTGTGTGTGTGTGTGTGTGTGTGTGTGTCTCTCTCTCTCTCTCTCTCTCTCTCTCTCTCTCTCTCTCTCTCTCTCTCTCTCTGGGTGTGTATGTGTGTCCGACTGTGTGCCTTGCACACACTTCCAGTGCATGTTTGCATTATGAACGCCACCCTGTCCAAAACGATGCCTCAAAACGTCCACAAAGTCTGACTAGTGACTGATTTACTCAGCTCTGGCGCATATTTCATTGTCGTCGAGCGTACGGTGTCGTTCTGTGTCGCCAGATCCGGCGCAAACTCACTGGGTCGGCGGCGTGCGTGGCTGTGATGCTGTTTGTAACGTTCCTGGGTTGTTGCCACAAGTCATTACCGTCGCTAGTGCTTGACACTGGTCATATATATTTTTCTCCCCGTGTTGCCGTCCCATTAATTTTGTCACCCTTCTCTCTCTCTCTCTCTCTCTCTCTCTCTCTCTCACACACACACACACACACACACACACACACACACACACCTCTCCCTCTTACATGCCGCCCCTTCCCCCGCCCCTCCACCCTCCTCCGGACTCAATTCTTCTCAACCTCATTCCCGGTCCAACACCCCCCACCACCACCACCACACACACATGCACACATACACTCCCCCTCCCCCCCCCCCCCCCCCATTCCAGTCCTCACTACCACGACTGGCACCACCACACTCCAATTGCTGTCATCTGGGGGAAAAAAGGGCTCGGCGCCTATCAAATCCACAACACAAAGCCCCTTTTTTTCTCCAGATGACCGTATGTGTTTCAGGCGCTTTTGGAGACCTCTATGCATGCAGCAGCCAAACCGGACTCGCAGGTTTTGGTAACCTGCTGTGTAAGGTGGTAGGTAGGTGGGACATAGCTCGTTCACTTTTTAGTTGCCGTCCTGTGACTGCTTCTGTTTTGCCCATTCTGTCCACGTCCACGTTTCTCTCTCCCCCCCCCCACCTCCCCCCCCCCCCCCCCCCCCCCCCCCGTGTCCCAGATACCTGGCACGCTGCTGACAACAATCTGACAACTCAGGATTTTTTTTTTTTTTTTTTGAGGGCCCGGAGGCATAGGTGGGGCTGGGGATGGAGGGGGGTGGGGTCAGTCTTCTAGTTTGTACACTTTAAATCCTGCTTCTTCTACCAGTCCTCCCCCATCCGGCCCTACCCCCGTCCTCCCTCTTAGGGCGATTATGTTGGTTGATACTTGTAGTGCCAGTGCGGCTCCGTAAGGGATTTTGCCGGCACGAGCCAGAAACTATCGGACTAGATAGGTATTACTGTGATTGTAAGTATCTTTGAGACTGCCGTTTGCAGTTGTCACTGATCTTCTTTGTTGCCGTAGAAATACCACATCTTCATAGTATCAGGCAGGTTAGAGATGGTCAGTAAAGTATTGGATGGCAAACGCTGGGGGTTGAGATTACGTGCACATTAAGCCCAACTGAAGAGTGTGTGTGTGTGTGTGTGTGTGTGTGTGTGTGTGTGTGTGTGTGTGTGTGTGTGTGTGTGTGTGCGCGCGCGTGGAGAGAGGAGCCTGGTAGGGGTGAGAGGAGAGGGCAAGCGAAGGTTGGGTTTGAAAGGTGCAGGGGAAAATGTCTGACAATTTACAACCGCCAGTATAACCGACGTTTTCTGTGTCATTGTGCCGTTGTGGAGATTGCTCATGTCCTTCAGTGCACCCTTTAAAGGTCTTCAGTCTCAGCTAAACGTCATGTAGTCAACTGTGTCAAATGTGAAGAGTTCTCGGCGTCTGTGAAAGTCTAATACAAGCCGAACGCAGCCTATGTTCACTTCAGTTTGCGTCAGGACGCTGAGCGAGTAGGGTCATCGGCACTCATCGCTGTTGCACGGTTTTTCATGCAGAACACCGCAGACACATGATCGGGTGGTTGTTTTTCTGTTTGTTTGATTGCTGTGTTTTGTTTTTTGATTGTTTGTTGTTGCTGTTGTTTTGGGGTGTTTGTGGTGATGTGGGGGGTTGGGATTCGCTACTGGCGGCCTTTTGGTTGAAATTGTAGACCATTAAGTTTTCTCCCGTCCTCGGCTCCCTGAGCAGCGGTAGCGCCGTTGTCAGTCTACACACTGACTACCACAACACCTGTCTTGACAAATGCATCTTTGGCTGACCTTGTGCAGCGTCTGTCGTTATGTACGTCACCTGCTGCATTGCAGGCCCTCCAAACAGCGCCTCCGTGCTTGTTCCAACCACCAAGAGCTGTGTCTGTGCTCGTATGACGATGAATAGCAACTGCATTCATTGCTCTGAAGCAGTCAGGACTGCCAGTGTTGCACCTTTGATCCGTCTGCTCTTTATTCTGCCTGTCTCTTGTCGGGCTGTTTGTGTAAGCTGTGCAAGGAGCTCAGCATTCAAGTTTTGACAACCCTGTTCGTTCAGTTTTCATGAAGAGTTTCCGTCAAGGCGGAGTTATTCTGGGAACAAAGCCGGTTAGTGTGAAAAACACCCGTGTGTCAGACTTGTAGTTACGACAGTATGCTTTCAGTCGTGTTCCTGGTGAAATGCGGGTGGGTAGGAAAGTGGGTGTTTGGGAGGTTAACGTCCTTTTCCACCACATACGGGTGATAGCAAAGACGGGGCAACGATGGAAAAGCCAGCGCAAATATTTGGCTCCAGCCGGGATTCGAACTCACGACGGACCCGAGCATTGAGAGTCCAACGCTCTACCATTCGGCCACCCCGGCTCCCCCTGATGAAATGCACCTTGAGTCATATCATAGAAAGTCGACAAAAATTAATATGCACTAGTTTGGAAGTTGTTACTGTAAGAACGACTCTAGGCACGTGACGTTTTAACCGACAATTTGAAACCCGCCGTATACCATATGATCGCCAGAACTATTCAACCGTTACAATTACAGCTTCATTAAGACAGTGTAGTAGTCTGATTTTGTCCAAACGCCACAAAAGTGATCTCAAAAACTTTCGTGATAGAAACTGTGACCTTGTCGAGATCAGCGGTTCGAACCCGCAACCCTCTTGGTCGAGAATCCAACGTTCAACCCCTTGAGGCGCATGTATCCAGATCTCATTAAATGTAGTCCGTGCTATGTGATACACTATGTAGGCAACGAATTAGGCAAAAAGAAAGCAATAAACTTCCAATTTTATGGCGTTTACCGCCCTCCCCTGCGTGTAGTGATTAGCCAGATTGGGTCAGTGGGACGCTGGTTATGTAAGATAGTCTGGCCTCAGTACTGCCCTCTGCGCTCTTTACCGCTGGAGGCGTGATCGGACTAGCCTCATCACAGGCCCGTGACAAGCCCGTATCAGCGCCAGTAGATTAAGTGAGTGTAAGCGCTGAGGTTAATGAGTCCGTTAGGCCCGGGCCTGTCTGCACGCAAGGTCGCAGTGAAGTCAAGTGAAAGGACAAGTGGCTGGCGGTGTAGAAGTGATATGCCCATTGATGGAATAACCTGTACATGTGGGTTGTCTGAGACGAATGCCCAGTGTTTGCTTGGTATCTCAGAGTCGAAATCCTCATCACTAGCGAAATGTCTCTGGAATTTTTTTTGGCCGCCAGTCCAGAAGCCAGTGAAGCGAGGTTTATCCGATCTTTTTTTGTCTCCCCCCCCCCCCCCTCTCGTCCTTTTCTTCTTCTCAGTTCTTCTTCTTCATATTCTCAGTTCTTGTTCGTCGTCGTCTTCTCACTGAATATTCTTCTTCATCTTCGATGTTCTTCTTTATCTTCCGTGTTCTTCTCAGTTCTCCTTCATCATTGATGTTCTTCTCAGTTTTTCTTTATGTTCTCAGTTCTTCTGCTTCTTCATCATCTTCTCAGTTGTTTTTCTTCTTTCGAAATCGACTTAACATATTGACGTTTCAGTGGAGACAAAGTGGGGGGAGGTGGAGAGGCGTTTATTCTGAAGTGAACATCCTAGTTCTAATTCTAGGTGGTAAGTCCTGCGCTGGAGGCAATCTGCATCCGTTACCACCATTCTCAGAAGCACAAAACACCCCTCGAAAACAGACCTTAGGATCTAAAGGCAAAAGTACGGATGACAGAACAGACTGAGACACTGAAAAACAAACTCAGACCAGGCATCTGAAAGCCAAGCAGAGATCCTCTGACGTTGCCCAAAGCTAAGCAAATCAGCCCACACTCACCCCAAAGACACTCGCCCAGCCAAGCAGCCAAAGACACATGCCAGGAACAACTTGTCCTTAAGGGCCAAAAGCCATAGGACGTAAAGCAAGCTAATGATGATGATGACCTTAGGATGACTTCTTGCTTGCCCCCAACACAGGAAAAATCCTTGCGTTAAAAACATTTCTAAGAAAGTGTTAAGAGTACTAGGACGAAAACGTTTTCATAGGCTCGTATTAGCTGGAAGCAGGAAAGCAAAACATGCTGTTGAAAAACAAAGCACTTAATTAGCAGTGACAGCTACCGCCGAGCAGCACAGTGTGTGGTCTCCGTGGCCCAGCGGCAAATTTGTGAGCCATCTAAGATATAACGTGGGCATGACGTGACAACAAGAAGTGTCAGTGCTTGGTTGTCTGGGCAGAGTAACGCCGTCCCTTCATGAAGCTCTCGTATACTGGTGAGGCTTCTTGCGTTGAGGAGGTAAGGTAACTTCGCGAGAGTTACGGCTGTGATGACGTTGTTTAGTGCTACTGTAAGACCCCCCCCCCTCCCCCCTTACACACAGACACACAGACGCGCGCGCGCACACACACACACACACACACACACACACACACACACACACACACACACACACACACACACACACACACACACACACACACCTTGCATCTCTCGTCTTTCAGCCCATGATTCTGTGCCCCGAATGCTCACTTGTATTACAGTCATCCGTATCTAGTTGCCACCTTTACAAGGCCACATCCTGCCTACAGTTGTTTTTTGTTTTGTTTTGTTTTTTTCAAGCTACGCTCTTTCTTTTTGCCGTATTTTGTATTTGATTGTCCTTTGTGTATACTGTGAAATGCTTAAAATGGACCTTGTTCCAAAAGCAGGAAAAGGTGTGTAGCCTTACGCTAGGTGTCTACGGGGACATGCTATTCCGGATTTTTTTTCTCCTCATATTATTCCATTAGACTAAAATCTGTTTAATTTTGTTTGTTTTGGCATGATCTTAAGTGCTTCACGAGAGGAGGAAACATTTTTCTGGATGAAAAGTTTTAGAATTAGACTAAAATCTGTGCAGTTTGGTGCATTTCAGCATGATTGTAATTGCTTCAGAGGAGAAGACACTTGAGGGGGGGGGGGGATTTTTACCCAGTGGCGGAGATCCGCCACAAGATGGAAGATTTTAAACCCTGTGTGAATAATGGAGATGACTAGAATCTGAATTCCAACTACATTCGTGCATTGTGAAGTTTTCTTTGTCCTCAGGGCTATGTTTCCGACTTTGAATACTGTACATTGACTCGTTTGTACATCATTCTTTTGCAGCAGTCGTTGTCGTTTGGTATGCAGACATATATCACGTGTGTGTCAGCCAGCCATGCATGACATCCACATTGCGCTTAGTGTCACGTGGTAGGGCAGGCCACAGATGCAAATCTGGATATGTCACATCAAAGCTGATGCCTGAATTGGTAGATGGAAACTCTGTTTGGTTTTTTTTTTTTTTTTTTGCATCGTAACTGGAGCTGACTGATGTCCCAGAACGTCATTAAATCTTATGACGCATTTCAAAATTGCGTCTTTGTTTTGCTTTGTGGCTTGCGCGGCGTTAAGCCTCAAAAACTCACTCGCTCGCTCGCGTCTGGGTTTTGTGGTTGGCATTTCGTACCATTTGATGCCCATTTTGCTGCATCTGCAGGCTGCATTAATTAATAATAGTGTGACATTTTACCCTTCCAAACGACGCTGAATTCATTAGCGTACAGGATACGGCCTTAGGCTGTGTATGTGTGTGGGGGTGGGGGGAGCAACTGATGAATGAACATGGGCTGGATTGCGAATCAGTATTGGACCATCAAACGATCATTTAGAAACAGTCGGTCAATAGGCTATGCACGAGAAATGTAGGCCTCTTTGCACAATCTGTGTGCAGTGTGTCTGTATAATACGTGCCACATGTGGCAGTCACTGATTAAGGCAAGGGCAGTTGGCGTATTGAGTTTATGAATGGCCTTCTTGTCATAATCCAGGGAGATAATCCTGTGTATCACGCAGACCCCCCACCCCCTGCCCCATTATCGTAGCGGGATAGTTGTCGGTTGACTTCTCTGATACAGCTATTCAAGAAGGGAGTTAAAATACGCAAAAACTTGTCTTGTATTATTGTTCCGGAGGTTTCAAGTGTTTGGGAGCAGAGAAAACACAACAAACAAAAAACACACCCCACTCCTTCCCACCCCTCCCCCAACCCTCCCCCAACCCCGGGCTAGAAAAACCAAACACCTTGTTGAATGCTGTGCACCTCAAGTCTCTTGACATAGTTTGCAGTGGCCGGCCATGGTAATTAATACCTCGTCTCTCTTTTACCTGTTCTGTGCCACTGTTCTCAGTCCGTAGTCATGATCAGTGGTATATCATGTCCCCAGCCAGGATATAACCCATCGACCCAAACGACAGGCGTGTTGACCGTCCCCATTCACTTTTGTCCTGTCAGCAAACAAGAGGCCCGCGCCAATGGGGCACCACCATCTGGCCACTGTGGAATGTTGATACACTGTACAGACAAACCTGCTTTGAAGGGGCAGGTTAAAACGTCCGATTTACCCACGGGTTTGGCTTATTAGCAACAAGAGCTATTGTCAAGGCGAAGTTTAGACTGGCTGTGAGTGTAGTCTGATCCTGAAAGTCTGGAATTTCGGACACAACATAAAATCAGGGTGCCAGTTCCGCAAGCCTTGCACTTTCCGACCTCAGAGTGGCCGCCGTGTGGAGAAGTATCACTGTACACTTGATGGAACCCAAGCCACCAGCAGTAGGACAGCGGTAGTTAGGTCGCCGCCATAGTCGGTGGGCATTTATCGTGTAATTGCTTTATTTACCGCCTTGTTCAGAAGTGTGTAAATTCCCGCAAAACAGCAGTTTTATCCCGGGACTTGGACACTGCGGACCATTGACACTTTCATGCGGAATAGCAGGCCTTTTGTCGTAAGTTATGATGGTTCGACCCGCCAACAGGAAGTGTATCAGTATTCCCTATAGCGCAGCGGGTAGAATCTTTGCTGTCGCGTTCGAAAAGACATTCATCTTGATGTGGGAGCACCCTTAGCAGTCTCAGTTGTAGTATAACTTCTTGTAGTGGTAAGGTGGTACCTAACAAAATGCTTGAAATCCCATACAGGAAGACATTGCATTAGGCCGGGAAATTCAACTATCGCGTTTACCTTAATTATAATATTATTATAACAGCACTACTTTGTAATTTGAAATTCCCATTTCCTTGTCAGAGGGCGATTTCCTCATTCTGCTTCACTGGACATTTAACATTTTGGGTTTGGCAAATTTTACCCGGTCCCGCGTTCTGTTAAACTATTTAGACGAGCCACAGTGGATGCCACGTTCCAAAGTTAACACCTTGGGCCGTTAGTGCTCTGGGCTGTTACGGCAGAGACTCTTACGTAGGTACACAGTCGGCTACTGCCTTCCTGCCTGCCTCCCTCCCTCCCACCTGCCGCCTGCCGCCCTGATCTTCCACCGGTTCCGGAGATACGGGGAGGAGGGGTGTGATACGTTTACCTACCCGGCTTTCCGAGTGTGGAGAGGCCAGGTGATGTAGGAAAGGTAGGCTGGCGGAAAGTGGTGGGTAAGTGGTAACGGAAGGTCACGAGCTGGCAGCTCAGGAATTGACACACGTGACTGGTTGTAACCTATGTTTTGATTGGCCAGGAACCGCTTAGGTAAATGGTGACAGAAGGTCATGTTTTACAACTGACTCGGTCAGTCTGCTTTCTGATTAGTCCCTGGCTATAGCTTTGACCAATCAAAACCGCAACTGTAGCAACTGATGCTCGTGACCAAATGTTTTGATTGGTCAGGAACACGTAGGTCACCGTCGCTCCTCAGTGGCTCTGTGTCTGTCAGTCAGTGTTCACTGTTAGTACTGATCCCGGATCGCGACTTGTGCCCTGGTTTCCGGGTCACTGACTTACCGGCTGCCATGGTTCTGTGCACTGATGTTATTGATCTCAGTTTGAATAAGTATGAGGTCGACTGAACGTGTTTTAATCATTATTACTTAGCTAGGCCTTTTTTTCTGGTTGCACTGAAATTTTGACATTCACTTACCTTAAATTTTAAGTCACGTCAGTGTGCACCACGACGCTCCGAAAGCAATTTTCCTCTGATAAGCAGTAGATAACTACATGTAGCAGAAAATACTCCTGAAAAGTAACATTGGTGGTTTGTCGCGTGATGAGCGTGGTTTCTGCCAACCATACGGAATGTAGATATAACTTGAGAAGTTCAAGATATGAAGTGGTCGGCCACTACACGTGTAGCCTGATAGTGCTCGCAGTTGCTAGAGATAAGCAGAGAGAGAAGTAACCAAGTCAGGATGGACGGGGCCAAGGTGGAGGTGTTGGTGGGGGGGGGGGGGGGTTAGGATGACTTAGGAGGAATGGTGCTGTGAAGGAATTCATTTAAAACTTCCTGATCCGCTTGTGCCAGGAAGTTCTGCCCTACAACCGGCCTTGATCATTTTCAGTCAGTTCCTGTTTTGGCTCAGCTACTCAGTGGTAGAAAAACAAGCCTTGGATTCCGCTTCTAGATATAGTAGGAGGATGTGTTCCTCAGTCTTCCTAGAAAACTACTCGTCTCGTCAGTCAGTAGATGTGTGTGTGTGTGTGTGTGTGTGTGTGTGTGTGTGTGTGTGTGTGTGTGTGTGTGTGTGTGTGTGTGTGTGTGTGTGTGTGTTGGTCTCCTCCACCCAGGCACTTTTACCAAGTTGTACTTGCTACTTCTTTTCTACGCATCAGTTTTTTTGTCATCGGGAGTTCGATAAATTAGCATGAAGGTGCACAGCGTGTCCTGCATGTCCTAGGTTTATACTGCCCCGTAGACCAGTTTGTTTGTTTGTTTGTTTGTTTGTTTGTTTGTTTCACGTAGTGCAGGCACACTTAACCTGGAATTAGTCTGTGGCTTGCGCGGCGTTAAGCCCTAAAAACTCACTCACTCACACACGCACTCCACCCAGGCACAAACCAGCCCCCACTGAGAATCAGTGTGTTTTGCGAGGAGACATCCGTGAAATTACCACCAGATGAAAGCTGATAGAATGTACGTTTTCACGAGAGGGACTGATAAGAAAAGAGCTTTTGTATTGCGACGGTTTTTTATTGCGTAATCACACCGTCTTCGTCGCGTGAAGTTACGCCCGTCGCGCCTCTCTCACTCTCAGCTCAGGGTCATTGTGACTCGTACAACTTTCTGTTCGGCCTTGGCAGGTCAAAGACCGACAGTATGACTGTACAGTGCTGGTGTTTATTTATGGGAACGTTGTGGAGTGGATGGGCGTGTGCCGTTACAGCTGCTGGTCCCTGTAATTGCTGTACACACGCACGATATAATCTCAACGGCCCGTAATGTTTATGAATGGGAGTATAGCGAGAATCAGCCTTCCTTATCAACCTTGGCCTTCGACACGGTAGCGGCGTCTGCCAGCTAAACTGAAGTCAGAGTCTCCACCCAGCAACCAACGCCCCTTCTCCTCCACCCACGCGACCCCCCTCTCTCCCTCCACCCGCCCCTCTCCCTCACCGTGAGGTTCAGACAGAGCCGTGTCATTCATTCATCAGTTTCACTCACACACGTAGTGTCGGGGTGCATCCCCTCGAGGGCCCCTTTTCTTTCAGAACTGGAACACTTCTGTAGTTCTGGCGGTGTAGGGTTTGGTTTCCAGGGAACTTTACTTCACACACACTCATTCCTCTCTCACCTCCCCCGCCCTCCTGTGGCTACCCCCCTCCCACACCCCCTTCAACCACTCAGCAGCACCTCGGCCATTTTGCTGTTGGTACATTGCAAGTGGAAGCCCTGCTACTGGTACCGTCAGTTTCGCTCTTGGTGGTGCATGTTGTAGCTGTTTCTGGTGTGGATGTCGGTGTTGTTGAAGAACCTGCTGCTACTGCTGCAACCGGATGACCTCTCAAGTATTAGCGAGGAACCATCTGCCGGGAATATTCCAGAAGAAAAACAGCTGAAAGGTCAAAAAGTTGGTTGAATGTGAGCAGGAAGTGAGACGACACCATTTTCGCGCGGGTTCTCTGTGTTTCCGGAAACGGTTGGTAGATTCTGGAGATAGGCTGGATAAACCTTGGACAGAAAGGGGTTTTGTACCACAAGGATAATATAATATAGGGTCAAAGACCTTTTGCTGTGGATGTATGAACGACGTTCTGCGAGTCTGAATTTTAGTGACACAGGAAGGAGGATATGTTTTGTTGGTCGTCACGGCTACGAACACCATTACGACAACCACTGACAAAAAGACCTTTGCTGTAGACGTGTGGACGGAGTTCTTCGAGTTCTGAATTTGTAGTGACACAGGAAGAGGGATAAGATTTGTTGGTCGTCAGCGTTACAAACACCATTACGACAACCACAAAAAGGCTTTTGCTGTAGACGTGTGGACGGCGTTCTGTGAGTTTTGAATCTGTAGTGAAGCAAGAAGAGGGATAGGCTTTGTCATCACCACAACCATCACTATTACGACAACCACAAAAAACTTATGCTGTAGATGTATTGACGGAGTTCTGTGAGTTTTGAATCTGTAGTGAAACTGGAAGAAGAGTAAGCATTGTCGTCACCACAACCATCACTATTAGTATTACGACAACCACAAAATGTATTGACGGCGTTCTGCGAGTCTTTGGATCTGTAGTGAAACTGGAAGAAGAGTAAGCATTGTCGTCACCACAACCATTCATCACCATTAGGCATTACGACAAACACCACCAAAGAACTGTGCTGTAGATGTATGAACGGGGATCTGCGAATTTTGAATCTGTAGTGAAACAGGAAGAAGGATAATAAGTGTTTCGTCTCCTCCGCCACCACCATTACGACAACGATCACCATCACCACCGCCAGCATGCTGAGCTGCGACAGCGGTGGCAGCAGCAGCAGCAGCGATAGCTGGTTTGGTTGCTGGCCGGACATGGGTACCCCATGTCTAGGAGGACACGTGAGTACACCCTTTCCACCCGTCCGCCCTCTTCTCCTCGCCCCCGTCCACTTCATCTTGGCGTCCAGTTTGGCAGGCCACCTTGACACCAGGTGGTTGTGGTATGCGGATAGTTAGATACCACCCACCCCTCCCTTTGCTCGATTTAGTCGGTCGATAGTAAAATTCACAAGTGCAAGATCTGAAGAGACCAATTCATGTCCGCGCGTTTGAAGCATCTTGCAGTTTATTGTTCCTGCTTGCTCCCCTGTGGGGGTTTTGGAGCTTTGGGGATATCTGCCATCTCCACCACAGCATCTTGTCAGTGGTAAAGGAATGAAGGGCATACAGCTCTTCGGTTCAGACAAAGTTCTTTAGTGAAGGGAGTACATGCATCAACACAGCTGAAAGATTTCAGCACTGATGTATCGCTCTTGCGGTAGGTAGACTAGCCCCCACCCCCACCCCCCTCCCCCACCCCCTCTTCCCCTGCCTCTCCTGTTATCTCTCCAAACCCTCGCCGCCTCTGTCGCTCAGAGTAATGGTCAGGTGGTTTTCTTACAAGGAACCTATTCATAGACTTGCTCTCCTGCGAGAGTTACTCGTGATGGCAAAAACTGAACAAGGTTGGCTCTCTGTTTCTGCTGCTGCTGCTGTGAGCATTCAGGTTGGTGGTACATGTACGCCGCTTATCTCGTAGCAACCTGTAAATGTCTGTCTTGGGCGTTTAACGAATGTAACAGACCGTTAGCTGTGATAAACTCCCCATAAACGTTGGTAGTGCAACTACACATTTAGATGAATAATGACCCATAAAATCTTTTCTCCCCATCTCAGGTCATCCCAAGAAAAAAAGAAACTTCCTCCTATTCAGTACTTGCGAATGCCGGCCGCGTTGCTTTTCCTCCGCTAGTGTCAAAAAAATAAATATAGCCTAGAGGGGTCGCTAAATTACCGCATGATTCATCCGTAATAAGCGACACTGAAAAATACCACACCGCTTTGGCGATAAGATCTTTCACCTCGTCCACAGGACACCCAGTAACGACAGGATGTATGGCATATCGCGTTGGCTTTCCCCGATCGTGTGCAGTGTGGCACCTCTGCGTAAGAAATTGCATGCGTCTGCACTGAAGCAGAACGCAACACAGTGAATATTAAAGTGTGAAATACAGTATATTTGCAATATATCTCGTCAATGCTCGGGTCACGAGTGGGAATCCCGATTGATAACCAAGAACGTGTGCTGGCTATCCCCCCCCCCCTCTTCCCCCGTTCTCCTGTTTTTGTTTCTTTCTTTCTTTTTTTGTGGCCAAAATTTCGAGGTCGTTGATAACGCACTCTTATGTGATCTAAAGGACGTTGCAGACTCGGTCAACCAACCATTTTGCAGTTTGTCGCATGTCATAATGGACGACTCCGCTCCTGTCAATCAAAAGGGCCGAGCCCCCAGAATTCAGCCAGTCGCGTCAAGCGGCATAAAGAGCTTAACACATGGCATAGTCAGGCAAACTTTCTTGCCAGACATTACAACGAGGGAAACACGACGTGTAGTTTGTTTTAACTGAAACGTGGAAAGAAAGCATTTGAGGGGAAAAAAAAGACCATTACGTCAATGTTTTGAAATCACCCCTTTTCCCATCCAGTGACGTCATGGACGTACTGTGTTTTGCCAGTACACGGCAGAGTGAAGGGGCGGGGTTTTGCCGAGTGGAGTCGTCTATTGTCATGCCGTCTTGGAACCGGTGAGTGCATCGGATATGAAATTTTATGATTGTATAGGCGTGGTCAGCTGTATGAACGACAATGCCGCCTTTGTTGGCGCCATCCACAGCCTGCCGAAAGAACCAGCATATAACCTTTCCTTGAAATAACCAGGACACAACAACAGCCTGTTGAACTAACTAGGATACAACTTAGGCCTCAAAATGTTACGTAATGCAGAAGCTGCGCCACCCTTCCGTGTCTGTCATGGATCACGTGATATGTACTGCTTTCCCACGTCCACCCAATACGCTAAGGGAAAAACGCAGTGCACATAATCATGCAATTAACGAACGCAGTAGGTAACTAGAGCCTAGCTGCGGTTACATGGTTTCAAAGCGGATGTACATATACTGCGCAATAATAGAAACGCGAGATTCATTTATACATTTGCGTATTGTGTGTTTGGTGAAATATACAAGCATTCAGTGAAGATACGCAGTAGGTAACTAGAGCCTAGCTGCGGTTACATGGTTTCAAAGCGGATGTATATATACTGCGCAACAAAAGAAACGCGAGATTCATTTACGTATTGTGTGATTGGTGAAATATACAAACACTCGATTAACAAACGCAGTAGGCAACTAGAACCGTACGCTGGCCATATGTTTTCTGAGTGTGCAGACAGAATTTATTACAATAAAACAAACGTGAGGTCCATTATTACTGTTTACTATTTGATCAATGAAAATACACAGAATGGGCTTTTTCACTCTAAAAGAAAAGGTTTACAGCGTGGTTTTGTTTTTTTTTTTTAAAAGATGAGACCCCCCCCCCCCCCTTTCCCACATGGCCCACCCCCTGCCACCGCCCCGTCCACCCGCCTCACAGGGCAGCTGTCAACTGATTCATCTACTCTGTGGCAAGCAGATATGTCACCCTGAGAACTTCGCGTTTCTTTTGCTGTTCGGTATACACATATATTGAAAAACTTCATGCACAGAAAGTGTCAGCGTGCTACGGAATAAGCGCAGCAGGATGCAACGGCGGATATAAAAAGTGCAAATGAAGTACAGCTCTGTCAGTAAGGAAAAGGCGGTGACAGCTGGCGTATGTGAAAGGGCGGAGTATGCACAAGTTGGAGAAGGAAAAAAACAAAACAAAAACAAAAAAACACCCCCAACCGAGTCGTTATTAGCTGGAGTAATGATGGCATTTAACGGTAATCTGTATGCGACGTTATGGAAATAATCGTTATGTGTGGGACGCTGCTTTCGGTGAAATTGTTGTACTGTAATGTCTGCCGCCGTCTCCAAAAGGACTTAATCGCCTAATCAGATCCATGGCTCTAATATCCTTTTAGTGTTTGCAGGGGGGAGCCGGGGTGGCCGAATGGTAGAGCGTTGGACTTCTAATGCTCGGATCGTCGTGAGTTCGTATCCCGGCTGGCGCCAAATATTTGTGCTGGCTTTTTCGTCGTTGCCCCGTCTTTGATAATTATCACTCGTATGTGGTGGAAAAGGACGTTAAAACCCCAACTCCCCCCCCCCCCCAACGCCTGCAGTGTTTGCAGTATGGAGGCCCATCAGTACTAGGGGCTGAATAAAAGAATCACTAGCAAATTTACGAAGTTAAAAAAAGGGCATCCAGGGTGTTGAAGAGGATCTGTTCTCCATTGCCCGTGTGCCTCGTGGATTCGCAAGCGCTGGTTACGCCAAAGACACGTGGCTGCATGTATCTGGTTACGCTAATGTTTAATGGTGCAATGAAGTTAATTTATGCGGGTTCCGCGTAGTTCCACCTGCGTGGCAAATCCGCCCAAAGTCTCTGACTGCAACACCTTTGAACCGCCCCCGTGTTGCCCGTAAATCCTCGCCATTACTCCTGATGCGTACGCCGGTAGTAATTCGAAGACCCATATAATCCTGACCATACCCCCATAAACCCGTTTCAGTTCCATTTTGTTTTTCTCCACAAAGGGCCGTTTGTCAGCAGCGGTAGCGACAAACTCCTCAACAAGTGCGGAGTTTATCATTGTCAGCCGTGTCCTCTGTCATAATGTTGGCTTTGTTCCCGTGCGGTTGGAATGCTCTTACCTGAAGCTTTTTTATGGCCTCCCCCTCCAGCACTGTTATCATGATACCCGATCTCAAACGACATAATTACGGGTTTGCTACATCGGTCTCTGAAAGAGAACAGTTTTTCAAATCTGACAGTCTTTCAAGAGGACGGCAGAGCAAGGCTTGGGTTTGCTACATCGTTCTTGAAAGAGTGCAGTTTTTCGAATACGTCTTTCGTGGGCATTAGTTTTCCCGCTCCCACCAAAAAGAGGAAAACAGGAAAAGAAAGAGAGGAAACTATGGCGACGTCAAGTGTTCCTGAAAACCAACACGGGGGGGGGGGGGGGGGGGGCAGATTGTCCTGTATGTCCAACTTTGTTTCCTCGCGAAACCGCGGGTAAAACAACTACAAACACATAAATACGGCAGACATTGGCCTAGAGGCCGGAGAAAAATCATACCTGAATGATACATGATACTGATAAACTGTCCTGCTTGTTCCATTTTTGCCCCCCCCCCCCCACCCCTCAACGGCGAAAAAACTTGGAGACTTGCATAGAGGCGGCGGAATTCAGCCGATCGGCGTAAAAAAAAAAAAAAAAAAAAAACATACCTGCTTTAAATAGGACCTTCGAGCAGGGACTAAGTTTGCTGCATCGTTATTAAAAGAGAACGGTTTAAAATTCGTTTATCAGTCTTTTCAGCAGAACCTCCATTAAGCAAGGCTACGAGGTGTAAGGCCGTACACAGTCTTTGACCCCCCACACTTTAGGGTAAACTCGAAAAGTAACAGTTGACGCCAAAAGACCCTTTTCTGGCCGCTGGAAATGCTAAAGGAAGGTGCTGGTTGTCACATGTCAAGCGTCTTGTGAAGAAATAAGGGCAGTGTGTCACTCCGGTCTGAATTAGCTGACAGTGAGCGCTCTCTGGGTGGTAGATGACAAGACGTCGGCAGGAGGACACTGGCGTATGGCAGGGCTTAAAATCTACCACCTCTTGGCGGATTTCCACCTTTGGCTGAATATTTTCCGCCTCTTTCAAAAGTGTTTCCGCTTCTAAAGCACTTAAAATCATGCCAAAACGCACCAAGTTGCACAGATTTTAGTATAGTTCTAAAACTCCCCCCCCCCCAAAGGCTTCATCACCCTTACTTGGTGGAAAATGGCGTTAAACTCCTAAACACCTAAAAAGGAGGCCCAGAAACAGTTAAAATCATGCCAAAATGCACCAAATTGCACAGATTTTAGTCTCATTTAAAAAAAAAATTCACGCGAGCGTGCCCCGCTCCAGACGCCTCTAGCTATAGTATAACACGTCTGATTTACAGACACGCGTTCTGGGCCCGCACGTAAAAGTCAGGGTTAGGGAGTTTAGCCCCGGGTTAGAGTCTAACCTCGAACTAGCTACATGTACACCTTTTATACTGCTCCATGCAGGTCTGGTTGACAGTTTTCGTTCCTGAAAAAGGCGTATCTTGGGAGACTTTGGGAGATGAGGAAAATGCGTATGGGCTTTTCCAAGCGAAGAAAACCCGTCTTGAAGTTGAAGTGATCTGAACTGAATTACATGCAAGTGTGCCTGTTTCCTGTAAGTCTGAAATGAAGGGAGCGGAGACAGTTCTTTGGGTTTGACTTCACAGTTCAAGATTTAAGTCCGAGGAGATTAAGACTGTCAATTAACGTGTACGGTCTGCTGAGATGCGCCCTTCAGCTCCCCCCTTCTTTCCGGAGGAAAGGACTTTGATCCGGAAGTATTTACTTTTGTGGGGTTGAAGAACTCGGCTCAACCAGCAAGGCAACAGCCGCTTCATGTCGTCTCTAGGAATAGCAAAATTTGACAGTTTTGTACTCGTCTTATCAGTCGTTGCCCTGATGAAGCCACAGACTACCCGCTTATGAACGTTTTAATGATCCATCATAAATCAGATTTTATGTGAGGTAACTATCATCGACACAGGGCGGCGCTGTTTATCTGGGCGGGCACTGTTTGTGAGAATCGCTGGTTTCAGGCGAATTTTGCAGCAAGTACAATCCATACCAAGTAGTTTGATATGACTGAAACATGGAAAGAATGCAGTAAGTTTATTGACGTCCTTTGAGGGGGAAAAGGCCATTACGTCAATCTTTTTCATGTTTCAACCCTTTTCCCATTAAGTGACGTCATGGACGTACTGTGTTGTGCCAATACCCGGCAGAGTAAAGGGGCGGGGCTTACGTCTCGTTGCTTGCCGAATGGAGTCGTCTATTGACTTGAACGTCCTTCGCGCTCGAAGTTGAAACAACACGGTAAAACGTTCAAACGTGCAGTTCCATGTAGTCATAATTCTGACGGTGCGTGTATGTACATCGACGTGTACACTCAGTGTTTATTGAATTCACAGATCACCCCCCAGACATGACTCTGATTTAATGAGACGAGACCTACACCTCAAGATCTGCTTCAAAGGGCAATCCCTTTATTGCTCTGCTGCGTGTTCGGTAATCCCTTGTCAACAATAAGGGGGCTGGAACCTAGACACCCCACCTCCCATACATCAGTATTTTATTTGCCGCAGCTGGAAACCCAAAACTGCTCTTTTTTTGTTGAAGGAGTTAATGTTACCATTTACCATTGCTCACAGATCGTTCCGAGCTGTTTTCGTGGTATCGACCCTCACCTGTTAGGCACCGGGACAGTGACAGCATCAGTAATGCTGGCACTGAGCCAGCAGAACCGTCCTCTATGATGCGACGACCACACTGAGCTTTCTAGAAGCGTAAGGAAGGTCAAGGTCACACGTGAGCCATAAAATGCGCTTGTATAAATGCGTTCGTTCGATTTTCGAGCTTTCTGTAGTGTAGGCGCTTTACCCAGTTCCTTGAATTGGCTCTACCCAGTTGGTTCAACTGAACCCAACACGCACGCTCACGTGAATCACACGCATTCTTTGACTGTGTCTAAACACATTACCCTCACGTGTTGCGAAGGGTCAGCTCCGCAATTTAAGTTTCGGAATTTAGAATTGCATTATGGGCTGAACATTTTCAAAGGAGAAAGATCTTGATTTAACTGGGGATGTTGCCAAGGACAGGATTTTAAAATGGTTCCTAGTGCACCACACATTCATTTTGAGCTAAAAGAGTTCAAGGAGACAGATGTATTGCACAGCATGGTTTGTTTGTCTTTTGTAAGTCGTCTCAAGTTGCGCATGTGTTCTCCTGACAGGTCCTGGGTGATTTAGAATCCATGTTAGTTTAGGCAACTGCCATTCAAAGCCGAAGAAAGGATGTTTCGTGATGTATGTGTGTGGACTGCAGTTTGTCCAGAATAATATTTGCAGAGTAGGGGCAGGTGTTGGGTTTCGGCGACAAACACAAAATTTTGCTCAGATGAGGACGACAGAGTACTGACATCTCTGAGTAAACATGCAGATCAAATGCAGGGCAGGAGGGGGAGGAGGGAGGGGAGGAAAGAAACAGAAGAACGCCACGGAGGTATGCACAGTTAAAAGAGAAGTGAAATCTAGAGCAGGTATTATGACCTGTCCGCCTGCATTCCTCTTGTGACAAGCTAGTGGAGAGCCGTCACAAAATATTATTCAAGTTCAAGACGAGAGAGAGGAAGATGAAAGGGGGATGGGGAGAGATCTTCAGGAGTTGCTGGACAGGAAGAACGTAGCCGGTGAATGAAGTTTGTGAAGCTGCTCCAAGGGTTTGGGAAGGTCCAGGGTCATTTTACAACATGCCATTAACTTGTACTGGCCATGTTCGCACTGGTGTGACCATACACGGAGTTGTTGGGTTTTTTTAACTTCATTTAGGAGAGAGAGAGAGAACAAACGAAACTTATTTTACAGGGATAAAAGATTAAGCGCGCAGACTTGTCTTACATCTTGTCCTACAACAACTACGAAGTAAGCTACAACTAAGCAAACCACACACACACACACACACACACACACACACACACACACACACACACACACACACACACACACACACACCGCAAGTATGTTCGAAGAAGGAATAGAACGACAGAAGAAACAACTAAAAAAAAAAAAAAAAAAACCCCGAGAGCGAGAGTCCCATAAAAAATAGGTTGGTTCATCTGTAGGACACGTACAAAAGTATATCCAATCAAATATAGATGCACCGTTGAGAGTTTTGAAGTACGTGTATATTTGCCTCACAGGTTTGATCCCCATTGAAAACGGTACATGTAAGTAGAAGCTGCCGAACTCGTCCAGTGCCAAAACAGCGGGATGTCCATTAAGTACTGACTCACTCGCCCTTTATGTCTGAGCCGGTGAAACACCATTTTGGTGGACGTTGCGTTTACGATTGGATTATATTTTGCTGACTTTTTTATCTATGCTGTTCTGCCCAAATCGGTCACTTTTAGCAAGGACTATAGTAGTGCCATTGAAACGAATGTCTTGCCAGATCTTGCAGCCTGGACCTTGCAGTTTCCACAATCGTTGAATAACTTTCTTCTTGGAGTTCAGTGACCGACCTACGCTATTACTTAACGGTGAGAAAAAAAAAAGGAAGGCATCATGACGACACAACAAGTAGTTAACATGCAGTTACGTTTCATGATTCCTTCAACACCACCGACCTCTGTCGGTTTTCATCGATCACGAGTAGCATACAAGCAAGTTAAAAAGCAAGTTAAAAGCACGAAGCGTTGTAGGGTGAACTCCAGTGTTGTCCTATCCATCGACAGCAACGACTTTATAGGACTTTGTTTATAAGTGTGGTTAAGCGCGAAAGGTTGAACACGCAAGCGTTGTAGGGTGAACTCCAGTGTTGTCCTATCCATCGACAGCAACGACTTTATAGGACTTTGTTTGTAAGTGTGGTTAAGCGCGAAAGGTTGAACACGCAAGCGTTGTAGGGTGAACTCCAGTGTTGTCCTATCCATCGACAGCAACGACTTTATAGGACTTTGTTTATAAGTGTGGTTAAGCGCGAAAGGTTGAAAACGCAAGCGTTGTAGGGTGAACTCCAGTGTTGTCCTATCCATCGACAGCAACGACTTCATAGGACTTTGTTTATAAGTGTGGTTAAGCGCGAAAGGTTGAAAACGCAAGCGTTGTAGGGTGAACTCCAGTGTTGTCCTATCCATCGACAGCAACGACTTCATAGGACTTTGTTTGTAAGTGTGGTTAAGCGCGAAAGGTTGAAAACGCAAGCGTTGTAGGGTGAACTCCACTGTTGTCCTGTCCATCGACAGCAACGACTTTATAGGACTTTGTTTATAAGTGTGGTTAAGCGCGAAAGGTTGAAAACGCAAGCGTTGTAGGGTGAACTCCAGTGTTGTCCTATCCATCGACAACAACGACTTTATAGGACTTTGTTTATAAGTGTGGTTAAGCGCGAAAGGTTGAAAACGCAAGCGTTGTAGGGTGAACTCCAGTGTTGTCCTATCCATCGACAACAACGACTTTATAGGACTTTGTTTATAAGTGTGGTTAAGCGCGAAAGGTTGAAAACGCAAGCGTTGTAGGGTGAACTCCACTGTTGTCCTGTCCATCGACAGCAACGACTTCATAGGACTTTGTTTATAAGTGTGGTTAAGCGCGAAAGGTTGAACACGCAAGCGTTGTAGGGCGGGGGAGGCTATTATGGAGGGAACTCGTACAGGTCTATTTTTAGACGATTAGGGTTAGGGTTAGGTTTAGTCAAGTCAAAGTCAAAGTCAAAGTCAAAAATACTTTATTTATCCCCGTAGGGCAATTCATGAATTAGGGTTAGTTTTAGGCTTAGGGTTAAGGTTAGGCTTAGGGATAGGGTTTGGGTTTGGGTTTGAACGCGCTGTCGGGCGTTTCCGGAATCCCATGACCTCAGGTGACGTCCGTCTAAAAATAGACCTGTACGAGTTCCCTCCAAAATAGCCTTCACCTTGTAGGGCAAGTCCCAAGTTTCGTCCGACTTCCGTCAAATTCCGTGGTAGTTTACAAGCAAGTTGAAAGTGCTAGCGTTGTACCTAGGGCGAACTCCAGTGTTGTCCTACCCATCGACAGCCACGACTTCATTGTACTTAGTGTACAAGTTAAAAGTGCGAAAAGTTGACTTCTGTCCGATTTTATTGTAGTTTACAAGCAAGTTGAAAACGCTAGCGTTGTACGTAGGGTGAACTCCAGTGTTGTCCTACCTATCAACACCAACGACTTATAGTACTTAGTGTACAAGTTAAAAGCGCGAAAAGTTGACTTCTTTCCGATTTTATTGTAGTTTACAAGCAAGCTGGAAACGCAAGCGTTGTAGGGCAAGTCCCAGTTTCGTCCGACTACCGTCAGATGTCATGGTAGTTTACAATCAAGCTGAAAACGCTAGCGTTGTAAAGCGAACTGCAGCGTTGTCCTAACCACTAACACAGACCGAGTTCTCGCGTCACCACGCGTGGCGGTAGAGGTGGTGCTGCACTGGCCGCACACACTAACTCTCAACTCCGTCAGCCGTAGCGCTGTCGCCACCGTCACACACGGTGGCCGAAGTCAGTGGACCGTGCAGTGCTAAATGGAGCTCGCGGGAAGATTTGCCGTGCCGATTGCCTAAGCCGCTCCGCCATCATAGCAGGATAATAACCTCTGTGTTTCGCCTTGAGGGCTGGCTGCTGGAGATATACGTTTCCTCTTTCCTGTACAAGGAGTACCTATTGTTGACACTGACCAGCAAAAAAAAAAAAGAAAAAAAAGCCCGCTTGCTAGCCGCGCGAGTGGGACGGAAAGAGGGGGAGGCGTGGTAGTAAGAGATAGGTCGGGAGAATCCTGTTTTCGCTTTGTCAACCATGTGTCCCGCTTCCTACACTTACAAGTATCGGATCTACAATGTGCACGAGAGAGGCTCAAGCACGACTGACACCCCGCCGTCCACGTTGAGCCTGGACCGAAGAAACGTGGATTCGTACCGGAGTATGGATACGTACCGCAGCTTGGATCGCCGCAATCTGGATTCGTACCGTTCTTTCGCAAGGCCTCGACGTCAGAATGCGGGTCACAGTCTCTTCTATCGATCTCTGGTGAGAAAAGAGTTAATTTTTCTCAACAAGAAAGTAGAGTAAGAAAGCGTTAAATGCTGTAAGACCACACACCAATGGTGTCGGGTCCGCTGTTTTGCTTTACCTTTTTCCTGCTTTACCTTTTTCCTGCTTTACCTTTTTCCTGCTTTACCTTTTTCCTGCTTTACCTTTATTTTACCGCACTGTTACCTTCCTGTCTGTTTCTATTCTCACACTAGTACAGCTGTTTTACTGCGCAGATACATGGGACCCAGTAAAGCTCAACAAGGAAAATCTCTGGTGAGAAAAATATCAAGTCTTCGCCTGCAAAACATACACAGATTCAGTATCTCGTTGCGGTTTTTTTTTTTTTTTTTTTATTTCCTGCTAACTTTACCACTGTGTACAGTTTCTATTCTCGAACTAGTGACAGCTGTTTTAATTTACAACGTGCAGTAAACGCGTGATACTCGAGAAAACTCCACACGAAACTCCCAGTGACCTAATTCGCGCAGTCCCAAGTAGAGTAACGAGATTTCGATCAATGTTGCTTCAGGGATTAATCGGTTTACTAGCCACCCTCAAAACATGTGCAGGAAAGCTGTACATTTATTTGTACTGGGGGTCTGAGGTGACGAGCCGGCCTGTAAGTTCGCCTTACAGCCTTTACTTTATTCTCTCGCTGGATTCTGTTGGAGTATTACTTCGTGCACCTGGCTACCTCAAGTTGACAAACTGGTTTGACGGTGGTGAAGGTCTGTAGAGAGTGGAGGGTATAGCACAGCGGTGTCCGTAAGGTTTTTAGAAATGCTACTGTTATGTTAATGCTTGTCTTACTTATCTGGAGCGCCTAGGCGCCTTCACGGACAGGGGCATTTGGCTCTATATATTTTTATATGCAGGTACGGACGCGTACGCATACACGCTGAGAAAGAGAGCCAAGGGGGCGGGTGGGGAGGGGGGAGGTGGGGCTGTGGCCCACAACAAGAGTGTGAATAATGAGACCCCCATAGAATTAAAAGAAAAATGATAAAGTTGTTTAAAGAAAAGACGAAATTAATAACTAAGTAACTCCTGTACTCTGTATTTATTCGTGAAGAGGGCGAGAATCAGAGAGAGAGAGAGAGGGGGGGGGGGGGATTCAAAGGGTTTATTGTTTAGGCCTGAGGCTGACAGTGGCAAACCATACAGGAAATACGACAAAGACTTTAAAATAAAGATTGTATTAATGACCAAATTACTGCTGTACTTCGTAATTATTCATGTAGAGGACAAGAATCGGAGAGAGAGACAGAGAGAGAAAGGGGGGGGGGGAGAGAGAGATTTTTTAGTGCCTTTGTATTGAAAACAGTTATTGTAGAGCTTTCTGACGAGCCATAGAAAGCTGAAGAAACTGTTCGCTCGTAATCCTACATGCGGGGCCTAGATCGATATTACTCTTTTACGGAAGGAAATAATGTTGGAATTGAAAACTAGCTGTCTAGCACGCTATGTGAGTTTCAGACTAGCTGTCTAGCACGCTATGTGAGTTTCAGACTAGCTGTCTAGCACGCTATGTGACTTTATTTTAGACGTTGTTTTAACATTTTGGCAAGATTGCTAGTCCTTTGAACACGTAGAGACAAAGAAATGGGTAGGAGCAATACAGTTTCATTGAAGACAAGCCTTTGGTTAATTTTTCATATTGATTATCCAGTGAAATAGGTCTTCTGTATTTTTGCTTTGACAGAAGGAAGGTAGGTTGTAAGCTAAACTTTGCCGTTGTTGTTATTATTGTTATTGTTGTTGTTTGTGTTCCTGCACTAAAGACTTCCATATTGAGTCCAGACTGTATGTCTTTGTAGAGGTTTCTTAGATCATAAACACACTTCCACTTGTTATTTTGCACTTTTTCATTTGCCTTCCTGAAAAAATATTTCTTTGTCCTGGGAGAAAAAAAAAATTATTCCAACAATTCCCCCCAGTGACCTACTTTACCAAAGACCAACAGAGCGAGGCGGGGCAGAGAGGAGAGAATCAATACGGCCCGTGTAAAGTCTTTGAAGCCGTCCCGACAGCTGCATCCAGTCCGCATTGTTTGCCTCCGTATGGCGGCTGTTGCATCACAACAGGGGTCCACCACTGTTTGCTTGTCCCACCTAGGGCTAAACATGAAATGGGACCCTCTGAGGTCATTTGACAAAACGAGCCTAAGGACATCTGTATACAGAATATCCTGGGATCAAGGTCACTCCTTGGCGGAGGTCATGGTCATAGGCCGTACAGGCCAGTGTTGGGGAAGTTTTGAAAAGGGGGAAAATAGTCCATAGCTCTTAGTAGTCCAAGCCGTACCACCCCCTGCCCACTATATGATAAGACTGGTCGAAAAGAAAAAGCCACTGCACACCAGTAGCGGCCACTTCAAGCCACTGTTACGCAAGGTGTGGGCCTTCCCGCTAGCCGCGAGATTGCTGCAGACTGCGTAATAAGTAAAAATGCGATTTTTGTATGGAGTTTTAAGAGATAAAGTCCACACTCACATTCTTTTTACTTTTCTTTTCTTTTTTATTTTTTTTTTCTTCTTTTCTTTTCTCCTCCCAATATTTGTGCTGGCCTTTTCTCTCGTTGCCCCGTCTTTGATATCACCCTTTTGTGGTGGAAAAGGACGTTAAATTCCCAAACACCCACCCACCCACTCTCCTTCTTCTTCTTCTTCTCGACCACTCTCAAATGGACACTCCAATCCTCGCGAAGGCCGCCGTGCGCTTTTTTGTGTGTGTCTTCTTTTTTAGGAAGGGAAGGACGAGAGAGGGGAGGGAAAAGTCTCACAAAGTGGATTTGCTCTGCTAGCTTTCCCAGTTTTCAGCGTTTGTTGACGGCAGGCCGCGAAGACAAAAGCTGGGGTTGGATCTGAGCAGCTGCCGACTGGCGGTGTTCGGTCTTTGCCGCCACCACCACCACCACGCCTGTCTGTTGTTGGGAGCCTGGGACGTTGATCGATCTGTTCCTGTCTTCATTACACAAAAGATGAAATGACATCATCATCATCAGGAGATCTCGTCTTTGTTGTCCTGCTGTGAGAGGTTTTTGTGAAGTGCGCGCAGCAGACAGTGTGGGGTCGAGACGTTTAGCTTGTCATACCCTTTGGGCGTTCTTGATGGCACACTGGGAGGTTATGATGCGATTGTTGCCATGGTATGCCGATCAACAGTTCGGTACGGGCCGTTTTGAGAGAGTGTTTTTGTCGGAACAGTGTTTTGCGAGAAAGTTGTCGGCCTTGGGAGTACGCTAGCAGGATTCCCAGAAACTCCCTCGAATGAAATATGGATTATGTCTTCTTGGAAGTGAGTGAACGTTGTAAAGTCTTCTCTTTTGTCTTGCCATTGTCTTTTGCCTAAGGCTTCTCCCTTTGACATACAGTTTTATTGTTCAGGGAAGTGTTCATAAGACAAATGGTATCCATAGCTGTATCGATAGCAGTATTACGCGTGTCTGTTACCAAAGGCATTGTATGCTAAACCCCGATGTAAGTCAGTAGCGTTTTGGGAGTATACCTACCTCAGCTTATCCCTGTTGAGTGTCCCAGGCATCACAAATGAAGCCTCCTAAACAAAGCAATCTTGAGATCTTGCATGAATTTATGACCGGGATATTTTCTTTTATCGCATGACCGGGCAGGACCCCTGCAAGGACCAGCGGCTCTAGGGGTTAACAGTTTTTACGACCTGGCGACGTAAATTGCCCTCCAGTATTAAAAGCAACTTTTACGGACGAGAGCAACCCATGCGTGCAACCGGCGCTGACAAGTGTATTCGACAGCTGTAAAGGCGACACGCTGGGAGGGGTATTTCACAAACTTATCGCGTTATGAGGCTAGCCGTTGTTCCCCCTTCAACAAGAGTGACTGTAATACATTGTGACAAGTGTCACGGGCGTTTGTCCGAGGTCTTTGGGGTTTCTGGACCGTGACGCTGGAGATGATCTTCTGGCGTCACATGTGAATGACGATCTCCCGTGTGATAATAGATGTTTTAGAGGATCGGTGCTGCTTTCACTCGGGAATGGGGTCAGAGAGGGATTGCACTGGCTTTATGGGAATATGACACCCCACCCAACCCACCCACCCTTTCTCCTCTGGGTATTTTGTAGGAATTTCGTAGGTGACCTAGCCTTCCCAGCCCTTAAAGGTCGTGAGATCGAAAAGACGGTTCATGTGCTCTTAGATACGTTTGTCAGTACATGTGTTCTCACGTGATAGTAATACTTCACTAATCCCTAGAAAGGAGAATTCCAAATCATACAACAAGTGTTTTGCAGGCACATACGTTGCAGGACTAAAAGGAATTCGACTCGTTCACTGACTGAATGGTATTTCTCGCGAAGCTCAGACCCCAGATCTGCTGCGTCTTGTTTGCGCTCCGATGTGTTGTTTGATCTTTCTTTCACGTGTGTCACTAACGCTTTCCTTTTAGGGTCAGCAGTGTAACCAGCAACGTCTTTGCCATCTCTCGGGTCAAGGTCAAGGTCGTATCCTCTTTATTGCTACAGCAAGGATTCTGTATCATAGAAAGTCCTTGTATGGCAACGCGTAATGCCATGTTGTTGCGCTTACATGGACCTGGCCCACAGGTAGCTAGCTACCCTTTCAGCAGGACTACAGACTTCTGTACACAGCGATTCTCTTATTCTCGTAGCTACCCTTTCAGTAAGGCTACAAAAATCCGTACACATTGGTTCTCTTATTCCCGTGGCTACCCTTTCAGCAAGACTGCAAACTTCTATACACAGCGTTTCTCTTATTCTCGTAACCCTATTTTTGACATTGCGTCGTCCAGACATGCATTTTATTCGTGCAGCGTTATGACAGGAACGCCCATCGCTCAAAGAATTTCGCCAGCCACGTGTTTACTTTTTCCCTTGGGAACAGCCCCCCTTGACAAAGAAGCTGCCCACCTTCCTACAGTGCACTCGTGTGGAAAAGGGGACGGGCAAGATCAAAGGTGTATGCACATAGCATGTTAAGCCTTTCGGCGATGCAACGGCTTGATGTTAGCATTAGGAAGGATGTGCTGAAATTCAGCTCGCATAACGTAGGTAGCCTGTATAATGCAGGCTCTGTTCAAATTCTCCTGTTTTTCAGCTGTGACACAAAGTTACAAGTGGGTGTTAGCGTTGCCGCGCCCCAGCGTAGTCCGGGTACGTGTACGGGTGGATGGGTGGGTGTTTTGGGAGTAACTTCTTGTGTCCACCGCGGTTCACCACGTACATGACCACTAGGAACTCCAGTTCAATTCAGTAAATGTTTATTATGCCCTTAAGGGAAATTAAGGTGTGGTGGTCATAAAAACATAAAACAGTACATTAAAATCACTCAAACGAAACAATCAATAATTAAACCATACATATTACAGCAGTTAGAGTATAAAATTAGATATAACATGTTAAATCCTGTAAATATACACCTTTAAATATCCCTTAAATATCACATCAGTGCCATCACATCTAAGCCCCCCCCCCCCCCCCCCCCCCCCCCCCCCCCCCCCACACACACACACACAAACAAACACACACGCACGTACGCACACACGCGCGCGCACACACGCGCACGCACACACACACACACACACACACACACACACACACACACACACACACACACCTGATCAGCTGATCTCTTAACAGTCGCGTTCAAAATCTTGTCAAATTGTGTAATGGGACTTTTTCTCGGTTTAAGATATCAAAATAATTGGAGATCTCACTCGAACTGCGTTCTTGGCACCACATTTATTTGATGCGCAAATAAGGCAGCAGCCGGCGCACTGCACGCGAAAGATGTAAATTACCGAGTACGTTTGGGTCGGTGTGGTGCACAGGTGTTGGGCACACTTTCTGTGTCAGGGATCATGATTACCACAACACGTGATACTGCTAACTCCTTGCTGTCCGATCATGCTTGTGTATAAACGGCACATTAGCCAAAAGGGTCATTCATTTTAACACATTGCATGCCGCGCTCGAATGTCCCACGTATTTTTTATACTCTTTTTCGGTTTTGGCCGTGTGTGCAAAAAAAAAATCAGGCCAGATTTACGGTTCCTTGACGGCTTTTATTGCAGCAAACACGAGTATAACCAAAGTGCAACACTCCCAGCAAGCTAAACGTAAATCCATGCAGACATAATTATTATTATATTGTTGTTATTATTAGACACATCTTGCGGAAGAGCCTGACTAATGCCACCCGACAAGCACTTCACTGCAAACCACAAGGAAAACGAAAAAGAGGGCTCCCAAAGCAGACATGGACGAGCTGAAAGCCGCCAGCCAAACATGGGAGGGTGCAAAAACAGCAGCCAGGGATCGCAGGAAGTGGAGAAGAACTGTCGAGGCCCTATGCTCCACAAGGAGTAAAGATGAATGATGATGGTTATAATGATGATTTTTTTTTCTGTGAGACCACTGGCGCACAACCCCAAACTTACTTGGTAGGACTTGAGTTCAAGTCCCATCGTCTGACATACTCTTCTCTACTATAAGAAGCCACAAAGTCGGTCTCGATTATCAAAGGAAACATCCTTCTATCTGGCAAACCACGTTAGAGTTTCAAAAGCGGCAGTTTTCCCATCTCACTGGCGTTTGCGAATATAGAGGCTTCAATATGCTGATATTTCCTTCCGAGTTTGTTTTTTTTTTAAGAATCGACACTCGTGTGTGAGAATCAGGGCAGTTTCATTCAAGAGGAGATAACTTCCTGCAAAATTGCCCTTTTTATTGTAGCGGATGCGGTTTGTGGTTCAGGGCTGTAAACTGCGTCACGGGACACGGTGTAAATTGTTGAATAACTAACTGTCGCTTGGCTGGCGTTGGCCAGGTGTTGCCGTCAGTATTTCGTCACCTACCTTGTGTATGCGAGGCCAGTGCATATAACACGGCATGTACATGTAATGAGAGATTGTGGTTCATGTAGGTGTGGTACTCACCAGGCAGGTCCAGTGTATCTGGAAGCGTTTGGCTTGCCTGTCCCAAGCATGTGTTTGTCTGTCTGTCTGTCTGTCTGTCTGTCTGTCTGTCTGTCTGTCTGTCTGTCTGTCTGTCTGTCTGTCTGTCTGTCTGTCTGTCTGCCTGTCTGTCTGTCTGTCTGTCTGTGTCTGTGTGTTAGGAGGGGAGGAGGGGGGGGGGAGCACTTATTGTAGTTGTTTTTGCTCTGTGTGTGTGTGTGTGTGTGTGTGTGTGTGTGTGTGTGTGTGTGTGTGTGTGTGTGTGTTAAAACGCCTAGAGCTCTTCAGATCAGGCGCCCTAAAATCGTCATTATTATTATTATTATTGTCATTATTATCATCATCATCATCTGGTGGCTTAATACTCACAACTATGACGTGTACTACACAACAAACTTTTATTCCGCTTTGACCCCACACCCCACCCCCATCGCCTATGTGGTGGAAAAGGACGTCAAACTCACAAACACCGACCCACCCACCCACCCTCCCATCGCCTTTTACCCACATCCACACCCCCTCCCCGCCCCCATCCCCTCCTCCACTTTTTCTTGCTCTAGTTTCAAGACTAAGGAGCGTCGTGTATCTGCCTCTGATCTTGTCGGTTTGAAGCTAATCGTGAAAACACAACATGGATGTAACGGTCAGGTTTCTGCGGCGTTTTGCTCGGTGACTTTGACGCTGACTGTGTAACTGTCAAAATCACCCGGTAACATCAAAAGTCAAATCACTTTTTAACTGCAAATCAAAGGAAGAAGTCGTTGATAATGACTGTCTGTTGACCCGTGTGTTCCGCCGTGGTTTTGTCGGAAGTTTTTGTTTGAGTCGAGATAAGAAGGTACACGTAGTAGGAAACGAAATCGCAGTACTTGGGATAAACCCGTAAAGCGATACTGGCTGAAGTTATTTCGTAAAAGCCCATGGAAAACCTACAATTTTGCTTGAAGTATTGAGAACACTAATATCCACTTCGAGCCACTAATATGCTGCTGCGAACTGGTTTATTGCGCCTAGGAGATGATAAGATGCGCTTAGTATTTATCTTTGTTTTACCTAGTTGTAATTGCTATTTGTTTTCTACGCTATTTTTGTAATCGGGAGTTCGAGAAATCAGCATGAAGCAGCGTCTCCTGCATGTCCTGGGTTTATACCGCACCGTCGACCAGTTTGCATCCTTTGTCCAACGTTACATTTTTGTTTTGTTCATGTAGTGCAGGCACACTCAGCCGCGAATTAGTCTTTGTGGCTTGCGCGGCTTTAAGCCCTAAAAACTCACTCACACAAGCCACTAATATGCAATTTGCAGTGATCTCGCGCCTAGCGGGAAGGCCCACACCTTGAGTAACGGTGGCTTTAAGTGGATCCGACTGGTGTGCAGTGGCTTGTTCTTCTTATCATACAGTGGGCAGGGGAGGTCGGGCACGGGCTGTTAAGAGTTATCTGGGAAATAATAATAATAAATGGCATTTATGGGGCGCAGTTCTTTGGAATAAACCCAATGCGCCAATAACTCACCGACACTCACGCACATTTTGCAAACGATGGACAGGCACACACTGGTGAAACTGACTAGTTGCTGACACGGAAAATAAAAAATAAAAAAAAATTATTACTGGAAGGCTTTACGAAAGAGGAACGTTTTAAGATTGCTCTTAAAAACAGTGTGGGCGCATTTCTCAGATGTGCTGGCAGGGAATTCCAAAAGGTTGGTGCAGCAAAACTGAAAGAGCGCTCGCCAAAGGATTTCAGGTTGCGCTTGGGAATTTTGAGAAGCCCCTCGGTGGACGACCGGGGGAAAAAAAAAAAAAAAAAAAAAAACACGAAAAGACAAAACAAGACATACCGAAAAATGGTGAGCCACTATGTAGTGATAGTTTGTAGTTTGAATGGAGTTGTACCCTGTACGTACGGGAAAGTACGGGTGAAACCAGAGTTGGGTCTTGTAAGAATGAGTTATGAGGAAGGCTTGTCTGTCTGTCCTTTTAGCTTCACAAATTCATCGTCTGCATCCTTGCGCATTGTCATCTGTGTGTGTGTGTGTGTGTGTGTGTGTGTGTGTGTGTGTGTGTGTGTGTGTGTGTGTGTGTGTGTGTGTGAAGTGGGCGCGAGATTTGGCCGAAGTATAACAGGAGTGGCACAGAATGTGATTGTCCTGTTCGGTTGTGTGTATTACGGATGTCTTGGATTATGGAGTGGCAAGGTGCGAGTATCGTGTGCAGCATGTACGTGCGATTAGGCATGTGTCAGCCGCCTGTGTCCACTGTCGCCTTGTCAAAACAACCTGCTTTTTTTACCTTCGGCCTTCACTGTTAAACTGGTTCAGTTGTGTCTGCAGTCTGTTATCCTCCACGTATCATCCCCCTCCAGACGCATGCACGCACGCACGCACACACACACACACACACACACACACACACACACACACACACACACACACACACACACACACACACACACACACACACACACAGACCTTGTCTCCATCTCCCACCCCTTCCTCGAATCGCCAATCCCAAATACCACACGTAACACGTGCATGCGGGGTCAGAATTGCCATGTCTCTGATTGTTATTGTCTGTTGTTTGGATTTCCAGTTTCATTTTCGTCTGGCGGGCAGACGTGTAATCGCTTTGTATTCGAAAGCGTGTAGGCGGTATATGAGGAAACGTGGAATTCCACTGTGTACAGTCCGTTGTTTCATCTTGATGAGCCGATATATAGTCGTTGTAACACTACATAAGACAGATGTGTTACAGTCTTTGGCAGGCAACAGATTCCCTTCTTGTCCCCCCCCCCCCTCTCTCTCTCTCTCTCTCTCTCTCTCTCTCTCTCTCTCTCTCTCTCTCTCTCTCGGAGCTGCTCAGAATTTATCATTTTCCCGTTTTCTGTTTGTGTTTTCCAATTGTTGCTTTAGTTGATTTTCATTGTAGTTACAATCAACACACATTCGATCTGACCAGCTCACACGAAACTTACACGTTTTCTTCTTTTTGTTACAGAGCAATGAAGCATTAAACAAGCCACAGCCAGCCAGATCTGTGAGTATTTACAACTTTTTTGTTGATTTTTTTTTTTTTGTTTGTTTGTTTGTTTGTTTGGGGTTTTTTGTTGTTGGTGGTGTTTTTTTGTTTTTCTTGTTTTTTTTTTGTTTTTTTTTGGAGGGGGGGGGGGGCGTCTTTTTTGTTGTTTTGTTGTATCCGGTTTGGTTGTTTATTGCTTTCCTCTCTGTCTGAGGATACCACCATGCTTTTTCCGGCTGCTTTTGTCCACCTGTTTACGTGAAAACGAATTGAGACTTTAACAGAACGTTTCCATGCAGCCTGAGATCATCTGGGTATTTTATGGGCAGCCAGTCTGCTTCGGTTCTCCCCCACCTTCACACACACACACACACACACACACACACACACACACACACACCACACACACACACAACACACACCCTCCCCCAAGCCCCCTCACCAGCCGCTCACCCCGCCTGACTCCTTGTCCTGGGTTTCTTTTGTTGTCGTGTCTGTGAGTGGTTCCTGTTAGCGCCCCCCTTGACTCCTTACCTTTTGAATGGGTTCTGCAGTTGCAGACCTGCCCTTTTAGTCTGTCAGTAATTGGATTTCCAAGTGCAGTCCATTCGGCCAGGCAGGTCTCAATCATCCCGATTTGAGTACGCCTCTGCGTTGGCATTAGGGGGCAAAGACAGGCATTCTACAGCGAGGCTGACATAAAGTGCTTCCTTTTTTCCCTGACCAATCGTCTGTGACCGTTCGACGTCACAGTGCGTGCACTGGCTGATTCTGCTGTGATTGGTTCCAGCAATTATGCTCTAACAGCCTGGATTTCCTCTTTGAAGTGGAGCAGTGCTTCTGAGTGATTTTGGCAACTCCGCTACGGTAATGTTTTGCCTGAAGTACTTCGGGGTTCCTTTTAGTGTGCGCCATAAAAGAAATCCGTTGTCGAGGCAATTCTCACAACGCGAGGCTTATTCCAGAGAAGTGGACCGTAAACGAGAAGTAAATGGATTTGTCCTTCGTTCTGTGACCAAGTCGTAGTAACTCAATTCCGTTCCGGGACGGCGCCCATTTCTGCAGGAGGATGGATTTAGAATCCAGTTAGGTTCGAACACAGATCCTTTCCACGATCTCTGGTTTGAATTACCGTCATCATGATCATGACGGCTGCTGGAACACTCTAACATCCATTACGCCCTCCCCCCCCCCCCCCCTTGCTGGATAAATCGATACGAGATCTGATCGAAGTCTGTTAAGTCGTCAACACCAGCATTATCTGACCGCAGTTGTCGTGCAGTGTAATCGCAGACGCGTAGATCCTTTTAGCCCTTGAGGTTTACCCCAGTGTTGAAACAAGCGCGGGCCGTCTGGAAACAACATGGTCCTCGCGACACATGCATTGAAAACAACGGGGATCCTGTGCACACACATTAAAAGCAGGTCGGCTTTGCTAATGCTGAGTAGCGCGCTGTTTTCTTAGACGCTCATATTCCTTGTTTACTAGACTCTACAGATGCCCACTGTTTCCTTTAGACGCTCATATTCCTTGTTTACTAGACTCTACAGATGCCCACTGTTTCCTGTAGACGCTCATATTCCTTGTTTACTAGACTCTACAGATGCCCACTGTTTCCTTTAGGCGCTCATATTCCTTGTTTTACTAGACTCCACAAAACTGAGTCAGGTTACGTTTTGGATCAGTTGTGCTTGTGAATGCGCCTGTGCACTCTGGACAGTCTTATCTCAATTATCATTTCTATGGTAATGATTGTTTGATATAGTGTGATCATACAGTGCCGTCTACAGGCTGGGCGAGCCGGCGAAAATTCTCATTCGCCTACTCAGCGATTAACCTTGGCCGAAAGAATAGCTGACTTCTTGTGAAATTAGCGTCGCGTGTACCCTTCTGATGCCTCGCTGTCAGTCTGTGAGTGTGAGATGCTGTCACTGTGCAGGAGTCTATAGTATCGATGTTAAACACTACCAAAAGAGCTCAGAGCAATGTGAACATAGAATTGATGGGAAATGGTCCTTTAAACGGGCTAATTCTCTCATTGCTAAGCCAATTTATGTTTTGGAAGAGTTTCGCTCGTGAGTGCGCCTGAAATACTCTTATCTTGATGATTACTACAGCTCTTAATACTATACAGTGTTGTTTACAGTTTGCGCGAGCGGTCAAACATTCACATTCTACGACTTTTGTTACACTACTGGAGGGCTCAGTGTGGTCGTCGCGTCGTCGAGTACGCATCTGTTGGATCAGACGTTACAGACGCTGTCACTGTCCAGGTGTCTAAGTGGAGTGACGATAGATACCACGAAAACAACTCAGAACGACCTGTGAGCATAAAAAATGGCAGTATTGGCCCCTTTAAACTTCGTGTGGTTCTTTATTGAATCGTGACCATCACGATCTCGTGAACTTTGGCTCTGAAAACCCCAACTTTAGCTTGATGTATAATTTGGGGGGGGGGGGGATGACAGATGTTCAGAGGCAGTGGAAGGTCTCAGAAACCCGCCTGTCCAATCGGCAAACTCGTATTTATTGTCTTCAGCTGTGGTTCCACGGTTCCACGCAGCGTTTTGTTGTAATGGATGTCTCTGGCAGAGAAACGGGAGAACAGCGGCTGCAGTTACATTGATAGTCCCATCGCACCTGCCATGTCTGTAATGAAAAGAAAACAAGACTTGTGTGTCTGGCTTCATCACGTAATCGACCCGATGATTGTGGTAGCTGTTGTTGCTAAATTAGGACCATGCTCGCCTGGGAGGAGCAGCTGTGTTCAGTAGGTCTGGATGTGGTTGCGTATAACATCATGCAGCCTTGTTTCTAACTTTCTATGACCGCAATGCTACTGGTATGCTAGTAGTATGACCGTCTGCTGACAGGACAGATGAAGTCATTGGAGCTTGTGTGTGTGTGACATCATCCTGAGGCGTCAAGTGTCTGAAAGACGAAATCAACGTATGATAATTGTCGACATTGCTGCTCTTTTTTTTTTTTTATTTTTTTTAGGTCTGTGGATACCTTGGAGGTGATGACGTCATCCTTTGGCGTCAAGTGTCTGAAAGACATCATCATCGTATGATTATTGTCGGCATTGCTGGATACCTTGGAGGTGATGACGTCATCCTTTGGCGTCAAGTGTCTGAGAGACATCATCAACGTATGATTATTTTGTCGACATTGCTGAATACCTTGGAGGTGTCGGCAGGCCAGTTGGTGGTAAATTTTCCCCGCACGTGGTCAGCTGTCTGTCCAGTCAGGCTGTGGCTGGTATTGGTCGGGTATTTCGGTTGTCCGTCCGGCTGTTCGTGTCATTGATTTGCTGATACGTCAGTCATTAACTGTCTGAAATTAAATGCACTGGTTGTGATATTTCTTTCTTTCGCTGATCGATGGAATGCAAACGCCAGTGCTGATGAAATACAGCTATTGCGTTCTTTCTTCTTCCTTTTCCTCTGTCGTTCTTCTCCTTCTCTGTTATGGTTCTAGGGGAGCCGGGATAGCCAAACGACTTTCAATGATCGGATCGTGAGTTCGAATCTCGGCTGGGCCAAATATTTGTGCTGGGCATTTTCTCGTTGCCCCCGTCTTTGATATCAGCCATACGTGGTGGAATAAAATGCGTTAGACTCCCAAACACCCACCCACCCTGTTACAAGCTCAACCAACAAGCATAAACGTTTCTCATGCGCTTTGTAAGTGGTCATGGAATTGGATTGGACTGTGTATTTGCCAGTTTATTTTCAGGGTTGTTAATGTAAAACACATATGGTGGTGAACATGATACTGATTAGCAAAGGTCCTTCGATCACACTATCAGACAAAAAGGCACAATTTAACCCGAGGCCTTTAGTTTTTCTCCTTGCCAGTCGTGCTCGAAGAGTCTGTCAAATCGACTAGGTATTAATAGGGAGAGACTGCATGTATCAGCTGATGATTTACCCCTGCTCTCTAGTGTCAGCCCTGCACAGGTTGCCTGGTCTGTGACAGCAAGTGCATGGTAAGCTGTTGACAGTGATGATAGGTACAGTAGACGCACCATGTTGGCTACATGGTCTGTTACAGCAAGTACATGGTAAGCTGTTAACAATGATGATAGGTACAGTAGACGCACCATGTTGGCTACATGGTCTGTTACAGCAAGTACATGGTAAGCTGTTAACAATGATGATAGGTACAGTAGACGCACCATGTTGTCTACATGGTCTGTTACAGCAAGTACATGGTAAGCTGTTAACAATGATGATAGGTACAGTAGACGCACCATGTTGGCTACATGGTCTGTTACAACAAGTACATGGTAAGCTGTTAACAATGATGATAGGTACATTAGACGCACCATGTTGGCTACATGGTCTGTTACAACAAGTACATGGTAAGCTGTTAACAATGATGATAGGTACAGTAGACGCACTGTGTTGGCTACATGGTCTGTTACAGCAAGTGCATGGTAAGCTGTTAACAATGATGATAGGTACAGTAGACGCACCATGTTGGCTACATGGTCTGTTACAGCAAGTACATGGTAAGCTGTTAACAATGATGATAGGTACAGTAGACGCACCATGTTGGCTACATGGTCTGTTACAACAAGTACATGGTAAGCTGTTAACAATGATGATAGGTACAGTAGACGCACCATGTTGGCTACATGGTCTGTTACAACAAGTACATGGTAAGCTGATAACAATGATGATAGGTACATTAGACGCACTGTGTTGGCTACATGGTCTGTTACAGCAAGTACATGGTAAGCTGTTAACAATGATGATAGGTACAGTAGACGCACCATGTTGTCTACATGGTCTGTTACAGCAAGTACATGGTAAGCTGTTAACAATGATGATAGGTACAGTAGACGCACCATGTTGTCTACATGGTCTGCAGGGCTCCCTAAAATCTACAGACCTAAAGGGTCCACTGACCCCCAGTTCAAAATTTTAGGGGGTCTTTGTACCCCCACTTTCAATTTTTAAAGGGTCAGAATCATTTCTCAAGTTTTTTTAGTGCATGGAATTATAAATTCAGTAAATACTGCTGAACACATAAGGTGTGTGTGTGTGTGTGTGTGTGTGTGTGTGTGTGTGTGTGTGTGTGTGTGTGTCACACTGTGTGTGTGCAAAACTGAATTTTATCAACTTCAAATCATATAATTAAATGAAGTGGGTACTGTCCGTACAATTCAGTTTTGTACACTAAGTTTTGCTGCTCTGTGCCGACCGGCTCTGACGCGACGTCTGAATCGTAGCTATCTCATCTGACGCCGAAGTGCACCCGCTGCCGGGCGAGGGCTCGAGCCCCTCCACAACTGACTTTTCCACTGACGAAAAAGTCTATAGTCTTTTGAACTTTCACTTTTTTCGGTGGCATGATTCGTCACAGAGAAAACGAATCCGATCGGTAACAAGAGCACTGACTCTAAAATCTTTCGTCCATGGTTTCGACATCGCACGTACGCCGGGTGCTTCGGTGCGCAGAGGGAAAAGATGGGGCACGTTCACTACGCGCGAGTGGCTGTATAAGCCGCCGACCTGCAGCAGTAGACAGTTAACGCCTGCGAGCGTTAAACAGAACCAAAAACAGAACCGAACTGAACGCGGCCAAGGCAAGGGAGCACACTTATTCGATCACAACAAGCCTATAGGCGTACGCACGGTAGTGCAGAGGTAGTGCGTCAAGCTACGCACAGATCGCGTTCATAATGCTTCAACGTACCCTCTCGAATTTTTTTTAGTGCGTAAATTTTGACTTCAGTGCGTAAATTACGCACAGACGCACAGTTTAGGGAGCCCTGAGTCTGTTACAGCAAGTACATGGTAAGCTGTTAACAATGATGTTAGGTACAGTAGACGCACCATGTTGGCTACATGGTCTGTTACAACAAGTACATGGTAAGCTGTTAACAATGATGATAGGTACAGTAGACGCACCATGTTGTCTACATGGTCTGTTACAGCAAGTACATGGTAAGCTGTTAACAATGATGATAGGTACAGTAGACGCACCATGTTGTCTACATGGTCTGTTACAACAAGTACATGGTAAGCTGTTAACAATGATGATAGGTACAGTAGACGCATCATGTTGGCTACATGGTCTGTTACAGCAAGTACATGGTAAGCTGTTAACAATGATAGGTACAGTAGACGCACCATGTTGGCTACATGGTCTGTTACAGCAAGTACATGGTAAGCTGTTGACAGTGATAGGTACAGTAGACGCACCATGTTGGCTGCATGGTCTGTTACAGCAAGTACATGGTAAGCTGTTGACAGTGATAGGTACAGTAGACGCACCATGTTGGCTGCATGGTCTGTTACAGCAAGTACATGGTAAGCTGTTGACAGTGATAGGTACAGTAGACGCACCATGTTGGCTACATGGTCTGTTACAGCAAGTACATGGTAAGCTGTTGACAGTGATAGGTACAGTAGACGCACCATGTTGGCTGCATTGTCTGTTACAGCAAGTACACGGTAAGCTGTTGACAGTGATAGGTACAGTAGACGCACCATGTTGGCTACATGGTCTGTTACAGCAAGTGCATGGTAAGCTGTTGACAATGATGATAGGTACAGTAGACGCACCATGTTGGCTACATGGTCTGTTACAGCAAGTACATGGTAAGCTGTTGACAGTGATGATAGGTACAGTAGACGCACCATGTTGGCTACATGGTCTGTTACAGCAAGTACATGGTAAGCTGTTGACAGTGATGATAGGTACAGTAGACGCACCATGTTGGCTACATGGTCTGTTACAGCAAGTACATGGTAAGCTGTTGACAATGATGATAGGTACAGTAGACGCACCATGTTGGCTACATGGTCTGTTATAGCAAGTGCATGGTAAGCTGTTGACAATGATGATAGGTACAGTACACACACCATGTTGGCCCGAGTCCAGGGGACACAGGTCGCTTGTCATTATACACGAACCCTCAACCCAGCAAGTGACGGAGGCTGCTTGCATGCATGTTTGTGTACACGGCCTTTGCAGGCGGCATCAGTAATGAGGCTTGATAACGTGATAGCTCCATACATTACCACGCACCGTGGGTGTCCCATGTGTTGACGGCTATGGCTGTCAGTGCTGACAACGGCCATCACATCCAGAAGTGCTCTCAGTGATTGGTGAAACCGCTGGACCGTGTTGGGTGCGTTGGCGAGTCATCAGCCAGTGGACCATGAGCGGCGCGGTTTGTGGTGCTCCAGTGAAGCGTGTTTGGTTGGCGTAGGTGTGTTTTAATTTCCCGTTGTCACGCAGAGTGTTCGCAAATCAGGATTTTTTTTAAAGGACGTGCTGTGTGTCTTTGTATCGGTAGCGTGAGAAACTGGTTTGCATGTGAGGTCTGCTGTCCAATGTGTCCCTGCTTTCACTGCCTTGCTTTTTGTATCCAATCTTCAAACAGCTTCTCTATTCTTATTACACATTGAGGATAAAGTATACAAAATAATATACGTTGGGCCAGAGAACATAGAACTCTTGTCTGGCTGAGTTTTAAAGATCAGACCACTTTGGCCATCCGTAGGTAGTGCTGTTTCCGTATCTCGTATCAAATATGCAAAGTGGGAATTGGGAGTGTATCTGCTGTCTTAGTCTCCGTACCTCGGATACTCGTTCCTGCACTCCCACGGGCGCTGGGATGGTAGAGCGTTGGACTTCCAAAGCTCCGGTCGTGCGTTCGAATCCCGGCTGGTGCCAAATATTTGTGCTAGCCTTTCCGGCTCTCGTTGCCCCGTCTTTGATATCACCCGTGGTGGAAAAAGACGTTAAAGTCCCAAACACCCACCCACCCATCCCTGTACCACGCGACAGCACACTTGTCTGGAAGCGCTAGGGGGGTAAACGCATCAGGACGGAGAACGGCCGAATTAACAATTACGTCTCCAGACGTTCGAGATCTATTTTGTAGAAGGTACATGTAGCATAAGTCAATGGGTTGTGTACCTGTGTCCAGATTCCATACAAAACTGGGCCCTTCCCAGTGTCACAAAATAATCACATTAATGTCCAGGCCACTACGCCCTCTATGCCCGCCCCTTGCTGGACCAAATCACCAGCGCCCCGGTCCGGGGACCCAGTGAGGCGTGCCATTGGCATTCAATGGCATTAGGCTCAAGTTGGGGGATAAGTGCTTGAAGGAATTCGGTTGGGTCCCCCCTTCGGTAAACACTGGGGCATAACACACGATTCACTGTTGATACTGTGGCCACTCGAGTTCCTGAGGACAAACTGTTTATGAAGATCTTTTTTAAAGTACTCAAGGATTTCTAGCAGTGTAGACGACTAAACTGTCAGTTGTGATTTTTGCGGTTTTGCTCTAGTAAACAAAATCTTAAAAGTGTCAGTGCTTTACATGTGGGTTGTTTGTCTGCGAAACACACATTCACGACAGAAAACGAAATTGAACAAAATCAGTTTTTAAATCAGGAAATTTTATGCTGGAGCATGTTTAAGTAGCTTCTTTAACCCTGCCTTAAGTGCATATTTTTTCCCTGAATCGCATGCACGTTACCCCTAGAGCAAAATGTTTTGGGTTTATGGTTTCGCATGATCATGAGGCGATTCCTAGGTTTGAGAGGGTGCGGCATTTAATGTGTAGTTTCCATGTTCTGCGGGCAACTGTTTCGCTGGAGATAAGTTTCTGCATTACTGTCAACGTTAGCAAAATCTGTACGCAGCTGGGAGAGCTAGAGGTGAAGTTGAAGTGAGACACCCACTCGGTGATGCTCGCCACTTACCAAAGAATCCGCCACATGCATTATTCATCACCTCCAGGTGCGAGAGCTGCCACTGATTGGATGCTGAGAGGACCGGCGGTGGCAAATATAGAATTTAATCTACCTCTCCATAGTGGCAGGGCATTCAGTGCACGGTACTGGTGAATTTCATGGGACGTTGACCCTCAGTTTTAGTTTCTGGTTTGCCTATTGGGAGGTTGGATTGTAAAGTATATAATCATAATTATCTACGCTGTGCTGGATTCTGATAGGGCTGATTTGTTGCTTGCGCGGCGTTTAGCCCTAACTAACTAACTAACTGACGCACGCATGATAGGCTGATGTTCGTAATGTACCAACACTTTCGCGTTCCAGCGTTAGACTTAGTCTGGTCGGCCGTCAGGTCTCAAATGTAGCGTAGCATTAACTTGTCATCCGGTAGTCAGCAGTCAATTGATTCGTATCTAGATCTAAGCGGGTGGTAATTGATTTATGCACGCATGCTTGCAAAGAGCAGAATAATGCTTGCTGCTAACGAACCAGACGTAATGTCTGGTAAATAGTGTTGTACGGGAAACTGCTTTTTTTACACCAAGCATATTACATCCGGGGACACAGACAGACAGATGGAAATCACACTGTGATGTATTGCGCCATCTCGTGACAGATCCAGGAACCAGACAGATATCGATAATGGGAAATGACAGACAGTCAGGGGCGTATAATTTGCTTTTAATTCATTGCAAGCAGACGTAAAGTAGGCTCTGATTTATTCGTGGGAGGTATATTGATTGTCCCTGCAGTTGGTTGCGGAACATTTCTTCCTCGTGTAGGCGGCGCTGAAAACAGCAGCCGATGAGATGGACATCGCTCTGCACGGATGATCTTGGAGCTCAGGAAATGTTGGTTTTTGGGGTCGTGTGCACATTATTCTCCTTTCTAGAAGACTTCGCCTACTCAGCCGTTTTGACTTTTGATCTCGCTGGTTACAAACCTTTAAGCTTCTCTCTGTGACCGTTGCTACCTGGTTTAAGAAAGCCCACTTACGCAAGATATTCCTAAATCTCCTTACATCTTACAATCTTCCATGATCTTACGATGTTAACGACTTGGATTCTTCTCATGGAACATTCACGAACATGTCAATCAAGTCAGATTGTAGGCGAAAGGTTATGCCTTGTAAAGAAACGAGTAACGAGTATACATGTGCCGGCAGTGCGCGTAGAAAGCGATATTCACACAGTTCAGTATGTGTCACCTACAGGTCGCAAGCATATCCTGTCTATGTGCAGCAAATATCTATTCTTGAATCCTCCGCAGCCACCTGTGTCAATATAAATGTCGTACGTCTATATCATGTAACGATCGTTGTAATTTTTTTATTTTTTTTTAATATGGACGGGGTAGGGGAGAGAATACCGGTACCTGAGCGGAGGTTGAGAGAGACGCAGTGCGTACACAACAGCAGATTTTCATTACGTTTTCACCGCTATAAATGTAGGACATTCTTTTGTCGCTGGTCGAGTATTGGAGTGCAGCGCAGCAGAGAAGCTATAGAAATCACGGTGACTATAACTTACCTCGCGTACTTTAAACCAGCAAAGGGTCTCCCTACCGTAGGCCGGCCGGCGCCCACGCTGATTACACGGTTCCTGTACATGTGCATGATTGTACTATGTACAGCTACACATACAATGTTACCTTCCTTTGCCTTGCCCTTTGACGCCTCCAAAAGGCCTCACCTGCCCTCCCACGCATTTTCCCCGGTCTGTCATTGTCCCAAAAGGATTGATGTCTTTTTTTGAGTCGCTGTTTTGCCGTCTCGCCATTGTCGAGGGACCTAGCTCGTCGGCTCCTTCAGAAGGAATGTTGTCCATGTAAGGAAGAGTGTTATATTTTTACGTGACTTTCCTGTTTGTTCTGCTGTGAATGTTGGGGGATACAACAGACAGGTGGGTATGCAGAGGACATTTTTTTCCCCCTGCTTCAATAGCTGTTTATCGGTTATGCCGTTGATGTGCGCTATTTTGGAGAGAAATGTATGATGTATGCCTGTGAGAAATGTAGAAATTCGGTCGGCGGTGAGAGGTACTGTTGTTGATGTGATCGTTTTGGATATAGTCTCGTCACGGACGTTTTGTCTGTAACTGCAGTACATATTGATATTGGATCAGATCGAAATGGGTATTGCATCATGTAGCGGTCTACACACGTGTTCTTGTCTTCTCTCTCATCTCTGGCGTCGTGTGAAAACAAGTCTCTGTAACGTCCCACAGTAGTAGCGCGGAAGGTTGGTGTGAGATTTCCTGCTTCCTCTGAGCTTTTTTTTTTTTTCTTCTTCTTCCTTACACATCATCGCCTTTTTCAGTGGTTTGTTGTAATCATTGCCGTTTTTGTTGGTAATTCTGCGTTTATCAGAACGTGTGAGGCAGGTGACAGCATTTACAATAAATGTTTGTTTTGTTTTCTTCTGTTTCAGCTTGTAAACACTTCACAGGGGTCACGTGGCATCATGTCCAGCCTAAGGGACATGCTCAACAGGTGGGTCTCTCTCTCTCTCTCTCTCTCTCTCTCTCACACACACACACTACTCACACACACACACACACACACACACTCTCTCTCTCTCTTTTTTTTTTTCTTCTTTTTTAATTTTTCAGTAGTATTAGCTCATGTAGTGTAGCAACGGCAAGTTTTAAAATTGGTATGAATGTAACTTCTACCGTTGTAAAATAAAGGTTCTTGTTCTTGTTCTCTCTCTCTCTCTCTCTCTCTCTCTCTCTCTCTCTCTCTCTCTCTCTCTCTCACACACACACACACTACTCACACACACACACACACTCTCTCTCTCTCTCTTTTTTTTTTTCTTCTTTTTTAATTTTTCAGTAGTATTAGCTCATGTAGTGTAGCAACGGCAAGTTTTAAAATTGGTATGAATGTAACTTCTACCGTTGTAAAATAAAGGTTCTTGTTCTCTCTCTCTCTCTCTCTCTCTCTCTCTCTCTCACACACACACACACACACTCACACACACACACACACACGTTTATTTATACTGTATTATGCAGAAAGCATTGTGTTGAAGATGTGCCTTCTGTCAGGCCAACATGATAAATTTTCATTGGACAGCATCATAAGGTAGTGCCATACTACATGGATGGTTAAGACTCCAAAACAGTTGTTGCCTAACAGTTTTTGTAAGTAGACACTTGTACAATGTGCTCAACACATGATCGTGTACATGCCTGCACTATAGACAACACATGTATGCTTTGTGTACAGGAGCCAAGATGCGGGCCCTGAGGAGCTTCTCCTAGACCTGACCTACGTCACTGAGCGCATCATCTGTAAGTACACATGCACTGCAACTTTTTTGGCTCACTTGGTTAACAAAGCGAGTCTATGTATTAACCCTCCATCGTCCGTCTGTGTGTGTGTTTGTGTGTGTGTGTGTGTGCGCGTCCCCCCAAAACATTAACATTGTCATTTTCTCAGAATCTTGCAAACAGCAGAGGCACCAAAATTGATAAGACTTTTACAGCCATAGTCTTTTGAAATACCTTGACCCATTTGACAAGTGAGCCAAGTAGGCTTCTGCCTCTCTAGTTCTTTTTTTTTTTTTTTTTTGTCTTTTTTCTTTTTGTATTTGTTGTGTTAGGGTATGGTGTAGCTGAGTTGGCGGGGGGGGGGGGGGGGGGGGGGGGGGGGGGGGGGGGGGGGGGGGGGTGGGGGGGGGGGGGGGGGGGGGGGGGGGGGGGGGGGGGACAAAGCGTTTCAGTTCTGCCTCAACTCGTCTTGATGACACATGCGTTTTGCAGAAGCTGTTACTATGTCTGCCCCTTTAACATTGTAAACTGCAAGTGTTTTCAAATTCTTATTGTAAAAATATTTTAAATGCTCATTCAGTGTCAGGTATATGTTTGTGATAAAAAAAGCCCTGGTGTGAGTAAGAGCCTGATAAATGTTATGTGCCAAGTTAATAGCTTTCCTGAGGTCGTTAGGGTTTCGTGAAAAACAGGGTAATGAAACGTTTTAGAAACGCCCTTGTTTTCATTCTGTCACTTGCCGCGTGTCTCGTCTGTCAGTTTAAGGTGTCAGTTGAGTCATGCAAACATCTCTGTGTCTTTTTCAGCTATGTCCTTCCCCTCGGAAGGTCATGACACAACTTACTCTTTCAACCTGAAGGAAGTTGTCCGCATGCTAAAAACTAAACACGGCGACAACTACCTTGTGAGTACTTTTCCTTCTCAGTTCCATTCTCCTGTGTATCTTCGGTGATCACTCTGATGTAGGCCGCTGAATTCCTCTCTTAGTGGTTGACTCAGAATTGGGAAAATGGACCTTGACCTACCCACGTGTGTTTTGAATGTGGGAGTGCACAGATGCAATTTGGATGTTCTCATTTTACCGATACCGTAATTTCAGAAGCAGTGGGTGGTCAGCTGACGTTCGAAATGATAGTAATGTATTCGATATATATGTTAATTGGGTATAGAAATGAGAAAAGGCTTGTAGTGACAGCTGTCGACTTGCCAGCTGGTGTTATCAGGAAAAAAAGTACTCTGACACACAGGCAGTGTGCAACAAGTGATTCCCCTTTGGTTCTACTGCCTTACTTTTCCAAACTGGTGTGTTCACCATGAATTTTATGCACCGGTTTTATTTTCCATTGAAGGAACGTGGTGGGTTTTTCCTACCATTCATCACATGATTAAAATGCATTCTAATATTTTTGTAAGTATAATTCATGATAATGTAGAACAGGTTTGTTGCATACCTTTGTGTTTATGAACTTTTAAAAGCTTTCATTTCTCATTTGTGTCTCATTGCAGATTTTGAACTTGTCAGAAAAGCGGCAAGATTTGACAAAGTCAAACCCCCAGGTGAGTGAATCATTACAACTCCATGTAGATCCTCCAGCTATCTGTTTATAATAAATTTGGTAATACATGTATTGCTCTTAACTGACGCTCTCCTTGGACTGATCGCGTAGCAGTGTGCCTGCATTTGTTTGTTGTTCCCTGATGGAGGGGGAGCCGGGGAGCGTTGGACTATTAGTGCTCGGGTTGTGAGTTTGAATCCCAGCTACGGCCAAATATTTGTGCTGGCCTTATTCTCATTGCCCTGCTTTTGATATCCATACATGGTGGAAAAGGCATTAAACTCCAAAACACCCACACACCCCTGATGGAGACTTCTTAACTGAATATGTCTTGTCTGTTGCCGTCTAAGCGTGTTCTGATCAGTGATGTATTTCTGGGATTTTTGGTGATAGTCATCACATCCTGCAGTGATTTTTTTCTTATTTATGTGTGAAGGTCAAGGACTATGGCTGGCCGGACCACCTGGCCCCGCCCCTGGAGCGGCTGTGCAGCGTATGTAAGGCAGTCGACGCGTGGCTTAACGCTGACCCGCGTAACGTGGCTGTGCTGCACTGTAAGGGCGGCCGCGCACGCATCGCCATCATCATCGCAGCCTACATGCACTACAGCAATATCTGTGCCAGGTCGGAACCGCCGATAACTGTGTTTCCTCTTTTCATTTTGGTCAAGTCAGTTGAGTTCTTTAGTATATCCCAACAACAATTCCTCTGCAACATAAATACGGGGAGCTGGGATAGCCAAATGGTAGAGCGCTGGACTCTCAGTGCTCAGGCTGTGAGTTTGAATCCAGGCTGGGGCTATATATTTGTGCAGGCCTTTTTCTCATCAGCCTGTCTTTGATATCACCCACATGTGGTGGAAAAGAACGTTAAACATCTTTTAAAAAAAACAAAAAAAAACCCACCCTCACAACATAAACACATAGGTACAGTAGCACATCACGGGTGGAAAAATCATTGTTCCTTTAAAATAAACAGATTCAGACCATAGTTAGAATTAGCAAGACATTTGGGTTTATTTGTAGCAGAATTGCTGTAACACTTAGACATCAGTGCAGCCCCACATACTGACATAGTAAAAAATAATTAACAGGGTTAAAACCTGAATCTTTATTTATCAAGACATATTTTCATCACAATTCATGGAATGGGATAAAATTGAAAAGTTAGGACGCTAATGAAACCTAGTGCAGAAAGTGGGCATCCATTCATGCTACCAAGTAAGGGGAGATAACAGGGCCTCTTGCCATGATAGCCCTGTTCAGGCACTAAGAATACCAGATGTGTGCTGTCCATCTCCAGGCTACAAGTTCACTAAATTTGATATATCCACCAAGAGTAAAGTTAAATAAAAATGACTTATATTCACTTTGTCTGATTGCAGTGCTGACCAAGCCCTGGACAGGTTTGCCATGAAGCGTTTCTATGACGACAAGCTGGGAGGGTTGCCGCTGCCCTCACAGAGAAGGTAAGGTGAACTGGTAGAACCAGACTAGATGTACAAATAAACTGAACACATCCTCAGAGAGTTTCACAACTGCCTTCTAGCTTCATTGGTACACATAGCTTTTAATTACTTGTGCATTTAATTCCAAACAGTTAAGCCTCTATGCGGTCGGTGGTCTAGTGGTTAAGAGACTTGTCACCAATGCGAGGGGTCAGGGGTTCGAGTCCCACTCGGGGCAAAGAATTTTGCCTTCTCGTATGTGGCACCGTTCATTCGGGCCGATCGTCGGGGGTTCTCTCCGGGTACTCCGGCTTCCTCCCCCTCTGCTTTGGAAATGTTCAGCCCACCAAATTTGAAAAATAAATGCAATTCTAAATTCTGAAATTTAAATAGCTGAGCTGACCCTTCGCACCATGTGATTGTAATGTGTTTATGTCCAGTGTGTGAGAAAATGCATGTGATTCACGTGAGCGTGCATGTTGGGTTCAATTCGCGGCACTTTGAGCCAATTCATGAGATTGGGTAAAGCGCCTATACAATACTCATTATTATTATTATTATGCTTGCTGAGACGGAAAAACACCACTTTCGAGGCTCTAAGGCTGTGTGCCAGATAGAAGGATGTTTCGTTTGGCCATTGCGACTAGATTCATGAGTTTGTGGCATCTAATATTTAATCTTTTTCTTCCTTGGTGACAGGTATGTGCACTACTTTGCTGGACTGCTGTCTGGAGCGATCAAGATTAACAGTAACCCACTGTACCTGCACCATATCCTGATCCATGGAGTGCCCAACTTCGATACCAGAGGAGGGTGTCGGCCCTTCATCAAGGTCTACCAGGGAATGCAGCCTATCTTTACATCAGGAGTCTAGTAAGTTTTGGCTCTAGCTTTGATTCTGTCTTGGACTCTCTCTCTCTGTCTCTCTCTCTCTCTTACACACACACACACACACACACACGCACGCACGTGCCAAGAAACACCTCTCATTGTACCCTGCGAAATGTTCAGAACTGGAACATGTGTGAATTCAGATGTTAAATGTTGGTTATCTCGATGCAGACAGCACAGACCTTGAAGTAGAATATACTTCATTGTTAAATGAGGATAATCCATTGTACTACTGTAGCCTGAACTGTAGTCTATGAAAAAATCACGGTTTGGATCTGTGTCTTTGTGTGGAGTGGCCGGAACCTCTCACCAATAATGAGGATACAAATTACAAGATTCTCTTTGCACATAAATAAAAATCTGCTGTGTTATGGGAAAAACAAGGTAAATTCATTGATGGCATTTTAGGAAAAACGTCTTCCATGTTGAAATCACCCCTTTTCCCCTAAAATGACGGCATGGAGTTATTTTCGTTTGCCATTACACCGCAGCATTTCTCTGAAAGAAATAGCTCAGGGACTGCAGCTAGGGTAAAAACACAAACAAAAGGAAAAGTCTTTAATGCAAAATACCTTCCTACTAAGTAGCCAGCACCTCTCAGTATTAGTTGGATGTACAGTAACACTTGCTGATCTACTGTTTCCATGGCAGCCCCCCATTTCCTTGACTGCAGGGAGCAATGATTACCTGGAGTGGGCCCCCTCACCTGTCCACGCCAGTCTTAATCAAGATTGTAGGGATTCCAGCATCACATACCTCTATATCCCTCATCAGTTGTAAGGTTCACAAACCTCCGGTTACGCACTCTTACGTGAATGTAGTCATCATAAATGTGCTGGTTGTTCCCCCTTCTGTACACCTGGTGTGTATGTGTGGAGGGATAAGCCGGGAGGGGGGGGGGCTGCAGTTAGCCTTTGTTGTTGTATACGCACGTGCAAACTGACATTCAGTCCGTGAACGTGTACGTCATTGAGCCTTTGCCCGTGTCCACCCAAACGCCCACAGGCTCGAACTGAATCTCTCTCTCTCTCTCTCTCACACACACACACACACACACACACACACACACACACACACACACACACACACACACACACACATTACAGAGAGAGAGAGAGAGGTGTTTTCGCATTGTTACCATACCAAGCACGTGTGCTAATGGCACTTGAATTCCAAGACAAAAAGCACGGTCTGTCTTCATGGCCGTCTGTCTGAGTGCCAAGACAACCGGCCCCCTGAAAGTTCTGAGAGCTCGCACAAAACGTGAAAAAAACATTGTACATGGTACAATGTTTTGTATCGCATTCAGAGGTGTACTAATCATCAAGCTAGAGTATTTCGAGCATACAGGCGCACGCACGGGCTAAACAGCTCCAAAACCTACATTGGCCTAGCAAAGATTGAATTTGCCTGTTAACTGCGTATCGCAAAATGTTTTTCTTTTAATTGCGTGATACGTAACGCTGTTCATTTAAACTAGTCTGCCTCTCTGTTTGATAGAAGCCGGAAACCCTATTACATCGCCACGTACTAAACTAGTGTCCAAAAGAAACGATACCAAACTGTTGTCAGAATGTTTTTGTGCAAAGTGATCCCCGAGGCCTAAAAACATAGGTTTACGTATCTTACGTCCCAAATACAGCGTCTGCGCTCGGGAATACCGGAAACATTTGCTAATGAAATATACCACTCTGAAATTTCTGTATTGTTCTGCTTTTATTGTATGTCCTTGCCAACCCTTGGTATCGTTTCTTTTGGACACTAGTTTATATATAATATATAAGAAAACTGAAGGCGGGGGGGGGGATGAATAAATGAAGTGAACAGATTCTTTTCCTTGAGTTTGATATCCTGTGTTCTGGGGTACCGTAGAAAAGTGAAGAGGAGGGAGGAGGAGGGCGATGAAAGCTGCAGCAGCAAATCTTGACGACAAACTTGACAAGAAGTCTGTGATTTGAAACACGGAAAAGCCTCGACCAGATAGAAACTTAACACTATTTTAAGCAGACCCGCTATGCACTTTCCCCACACACAAGTTTGTTCTCGTGGTCACGGCAGGCTGGGAACATGACCCTTCCATTACGGGACGCCGTATTTTTAGCACGTGCAAACAGTCTATTATCACACAAATCCATCACATGTCCCCGGATTTAGGGAGTGTTTTAGCATTATCAGATCGTTTACTGTGGCATGACCTAGCGCTTTTGATCGCGTATCTGTTTGTTTACCATGTTTTTCCATCCCGTTTATAGACCTTGAACGTGATGCGTTATTTTATGTGTCCTGTCAGTTTTGTAACCCCCTACTTTCCTGTTGCAGGGTATCAGTTGGACATTTGTGGGTTTTTTGGGTTGGTTTTTTGTTTGTTTGTTTTTTTGTTTGTTTTTATTTATTTTTTTTTGGGGGGGGGTGTTTTGTTTGTTTGTTTGTTTGTTTTTTGTTTGTTTGTTTTGTTTGGGTTTTTTGTTGTTGGTTGGTTTTTTTTGGGGTTTTTTTTTTTTTTTTTGGGGGGGGGGGGGGGGGGGGGGGGTAGTATCTTGAGATTCTGTCTTGATTTTTTTACTTCCTCTGCAACTGTGCCATTTTAGACGATCATTGAAAAGGGCTTTTTTCTTCTTCTTTTTTTCTCGGAATTTGTTGTAGCCAAATTTAAATCCACGCAGATATAAATTAATTAATTATGATAATTTTTATTATTGAGGCTACTGGTGCAAAACCCCCAACTCACTTGGTAGGAATGTAGTCAAGGGTGCTTGGGCGAGGACTCAGATAACGAGTGATGTATGTATCCTGTTTAAGCCCTGCCCTGAATCCTGCTCAGCTTGCTTATCGCAGGATTAAAACACTCATCCTCACAACCTCCCCGAACTGACATTCAAAAAGCAACCAAAGAGCGTACCCCCTGATGGAGGCTCAAGGTTTTTGGAGCAGCCAAACTTTGATCCGAATTTGCACTGTCAGTTTCGAGCCAAAATCCTTGTGTACTTTGAATTTTTTTTTTTAAGGTAGGGTGTCGAGTTCTGTGTGCGAAAAAAAACAACCCAAAAACCGGCTTGAAAGATAAGAGCAAAGATGCGCTCGACAGAACACACAACTCGGTGAAAATCAAGCTGTTTGAAGACAGGGCTAGGCAAAGTAGCGACGGGGGTCCCGGAGCACGTACGGCACGGGTAAATGAGGTAGGACTAATTTTGGCGCAGGCCAGAGAGCCTGTCTGATTAAAACGGCTTCGGGTTACCTGCTGTCATCGCTTCTTTCAGCCCTTCTCAGATAAACACGGGAGGGGTGTTACTTGCCAGTGTATGTGGCACTGGCTTCTGATGATTTTTTTTTTTTTTTTTTTTTTTGGGGGGGGGGGTTGCGCGGTTTATCTCGTGTATCTGCGGGATGCAGCTGCACAAAATCGTTACTGGATCTGTTTTGTGGTCACGCTTCTCACACCTGTAGTCACGTCTTCTGGTTTCTCTGCCGTGCAGTGGTACAACACAGTATGTCCATGACGTCCTTGGATGGGAAAAGGGATGATATCAAGAAGAAAGACATTGACGTAATGGCCTTTTTCCACAAAATGACCTCAGGGATTTACTGCGTTTTGCCATAACACGGCGGCGCTGTTTATCGTAAAGGAAAGTAGAGCTGGTCCTGCGTTGGACTTTCGGTGTTTGGGTCTTGAGTTCGAATCCCGGCTGGATGCGCTTTATTTGTGCTGGATTTTCTCCAGTTGGGACTTCCCTTAGATGCCATTCGTACACTACTGATGTAGCCCCCCCCCCCCCCCAAAAAAAAAAAAAAAAAAAAGAAGCTGGATGTTAAACCTGCATTCAACAAATTAACCATTTGTATAACCCTTCCCTGTCTCCCCACCTGGGCTCTAAGGCAGCTCGTGGTTTCATGGGATGACAGGGTCAAATATTTCAGGGATCTGTTACCATTGCCCACGAGTCAGACTTTGTTGCTTGAGCGGCGTTAACGTCCTTAAAACTCATTCACTCACTCGCTCACTCACCTCTCACTCACTCACCCACGACTCTGAAAACACCTCCGTGATAGACAGAAGACGTTAAAACATGAAACACACACACACACACACACACACACACACACACACACACACACACACACACACACACACACACACACACACCAACCACTCCCAAACTAAGTGCATCACATTGCGCCTTGTCTTTTCAGCCACAGCTGCTCGTAAATTGTTCCTGTGAATGTTATCTGGTTCGTGCATGTACGGTTTCCAAGATATCTCCAAAAGTATTCTGTCGGGGATTAGAATGCGGGTATTGTTAAAGAATTGTGAGATAGGAAAGCAAAAAAAAAAAAAAAAGAAAAAGAAAGCAGCATATGGTGTAATATCTAGATTTACGGACTTGTATAACTGAAAAGAACTCTCCCCATGCCAAATTTCCGACTTGTTTCGCTCAGGCGAATGCCTCACAAGAAACTGTTTGTGTACTTGCTTGTTTGTACCTAATGTATTGCGTTTTAGCCTCGAGTTTGGTGACGTATCGGTGATTCAAAACCGTATTCGCCGATACAGCGAAGGCTGTGAAAGCTCACGACAACGGGGGGGGGGGGGGGGGGGGATGTAGTTGTGTCAGAAAACCCGGCCGTACAGTCCAGAACATAATGACCGCTTCTATCTCTGAATTTTCCGAATCTTGACACGATAGCACCGCTCCTTACTGCTTCATTGTGTGTGTGTGTGTGTGTGTGTGTGTGTGTGTGTGTGTGTGTGTGTGTGTGTACATGTGAACACATACAAGGGTACAGTTACATACACGTATATAAACATACATATAAGACATATATTAAACTGAAGCGAACCGAGCTAAAGCAAACAAGCCAAAACAACAAGAAGAACAAAAAAACAACAACCAACAACAACAAAAAACATACAAAACAGCACTACCTTATCACACTTCTTCATTTTACTTTGTCAGCATCTGGACGCCACAGATTTTAAATTCACATATCTTAGGACAGTGCACGTGAATCTCGTTTATCTGTGTTGCAGCCCGTGCCTCTCTAAATCGCCACAGTTTTGTGATAACTGGGCCAGTGCACGTGACTCTCGTTTATCTCTGTGTGTGTGTGCAGCAACGTGACGGACAACATGCAGAAGGTGTGCATCTCCATATCGCCGGGCATTCCGCTGCGTGGCGACATCCTGATCAAGTGCTACCACAAGAAGGTGCGGTCCGGACAGAGGGAGGTGATCTGGCAGTGCCAGTTCCACACGTGCGCCATTCAGGACGGCAACATCATGTTCAGCAAGCAGGAGCTTGACGACGCCATTCACGGTCAGTGACTTTCTGTTGTTTTGCACGTGCATAAGGCAGCGCATCAGCGTTGACCTGCATTGTATCCGTGCGCGTGTGTACACGTGAACCAGCGCGCGCGCGCGCACGCACACACACACACACACACACACACACACACACACACACACACACACACACACACACACACAAGTATGCATGACCTTGCAACATGCATGCCGATCTTCAAACACATGATTTATTCTTTGTTGCCTTTGGCAAGTACAGACATCCCACACATATTGAAACCTTTCCATGTGCATGCATGCGAAAGAAGTTGCGCATGTGATTGAAGCAATCAGGCCAAAAGCAACATGCCCACACACGAACATTATTCATCTTTTCGTTTTCGTTGATTCTTCTGTATTTTGATATTCTTTGGGGAGCCGGGATAGCCGAGCGGTAGAGTGTTCTCGCATCATGAGTTCGAATCCCGGCTGTGGCCACATATTTGTGCTAGCCTCGTTGCGCGGTCCTTTTTGATATGATCACCCTTCTTTGGTGGAAAAGGGCATCCCTCAAACACTCATCCACCCACCCACCCTCTGATATTCTTTGTCTTGTTATCTCATCATAATCTTCAGTTTGATATTGAGACCCCTCATTATTCACCTCGATCGCTCCTCCCCACTCCCGCCTTCCACTGTAGATTCTGCATACTGATTCTGCGGGTACTGCTTCAAACGTTGAAAAAGTTGAAATGCCGTTATGATAGCCGTTTACTTTCCACAAGCTTTTCCTATCAAACCCACCTTATTCCTTCAACTACAAACCTGGTTCTGAATGACACCTGACCTGGCAATCTGCCAGCAGTAGCGGTAATGCAGCGAGACTCTCAGATGATTGGAACCGTTACCTGGGCAAAGTTCACGGCGTCTTGGGAATTCTGCAAGCGGTTGCACTTCCTGTCTGACAAGGTTCTTTTCCGGTTCTGATACGTGCAACACCCTGGCGCCATCTTGTTCTGCTGAGTCTGGGCACGTGCATACGGGTTCGCTTCTGCTTCAAGTTCAGCAGATACTAAGTTTTTGCTCCAGCAACGCCAGTGTTTCGCAAATACTGTGTACATGCTGCTGAACATGCCACCGTTCAGTTTTCGCGGCAGTTGCTCTGTCAGAGTAGCGTACTTGTGACATGCTTTTAGTGTTTTGTTTTGTAGATAAACATCCAATATTTTCACTGCTCTGGCAGCAAGTGACAGATATACTGCATCTGGAGAGGAGGGGCTTTCTGTCGGTAAATGGTTGAGATAATACTGAGCTCCACTCAGCAGACATTGGTAACTTGAAATCGTGTGTCAATGTGGGAGATATGTCAGTGTCATAGTTTTGTGTTTGACGACCTCTCCTGGTCTTACTCAAGCATTTCCTTGGCGGGGAGCCGGGGTGGTCGAATGGTAGAGCGTTGGACTTCTAATGCTCGGGTCGTGAGTTCCGGCGATCCCAGCTGGGGCCAAATATTTGTGCTGGCTTTTTCATCGTTGCACCGTCTTTGATATCACCCTATGTGGTGGAAAAGGACGTTAAACCCCCAAACACCCACCCCCACCCCATTTCCCTGGCACGCCTGCCGCAAGCAGGAATTTTCCTCGAAGTATTATCACCGGCAGAGGAATACAATAAGTATATAATGGTGATTCAGAAACTGCGAAGTTGGAATGATCGTATGGTGTCACAAATGAAACCCCTTCCCCTCAGAGGCCAGATAAACTTTTGGCACCTAATTCTGATTTAGTACCATCAGATAGTGAACACTGTTCCCGGGCCACCTACCTGCTTGAGGAGTTGTACACGATGATCTCAACCGAGAAGCGCTGCAACTCTGTATCCCGGTGGTGTTATCTCCCCTCCGTGGCATGCCTGCCGCACCTGTCAGGTTGTCTCCCTTCCTCATATGTCTTTTTTTGCCCTATCCTTTTTCTCCACCCACACACCAGAAAACTACCGACGAACGAAGTTTACCGTCATCTGGGAAAATGGCATAAGCGCCTATGAAGTTCGTGGCACCTATGACCTTTCTCTGGATGAAAGTAGGACCAAGCCAGTCATTGGTGCTGAGCTTAGTACCAAAGCCTCGTTCCTGGGTTACCAAGGGAATAGTCTGCGTACGTCTTCGTGTTTTGTGATTTGGTCCTTTTCTTCATACGGAAGTAAAACTATTCGGCTGTGCAGATCTCCACACACACACACACACACACACACACACACACACACACACACACACACACACACACACACACACACACACACACACACCCTGTGAGCACTGATATCTTGGAAACACTTAGTAGCTTGCTTTCCTAGTTACCTTGTCTAGTTCTTCCCTGAAACTTATGGTCAAAGAAAGTATCAGTGACTGCTCTCCAGATTTATGCGTGAAAGAACTATTTTTTTATGTCACACACCCGGTATTGGTGGTCAACCGTGGCAGATAGGGATGATTTTGGAATAGTAACTTTGGCGGCTGGTCAGTCTCGAGCGCGTTGCCATAATGATAATGCCGAATTAGAATCAGCTTTCTTCAGTATAGGAACATTGGGGCGACTCAGTATTGCGGACGGCTTGCAACTGGTAGCACTCACTCTTCTCTACCTTAGGTTACAAAATATTTCACCTACAAATTTAAATCAGCTACAAGGTTCGTTCAGATAACCATATCTATCCTACATCCATAAAACTGAGGTTACATTACAGTGTGAAAAACAACCACGGGGAGCGTTCGCAAGTTTCCCTCTGCGCACTGGCGGATACCGGGTACCGCTGTTTTGCACGTGCTCTCGTGCCCTCTGACCCACAACCGCGTACCTTTGCCTCCCCCGGAGGCGGGGAGAGATGTTTTTTAGGGAAGCAGACCTCTTCCAGAGTCGCTCAGAGGTCGCCATCTTATTTTACCGTTTCCACGCTCCACTAACTGTACACTAGGTCTGTGGTAATGCTGCGAGACTTGCAGCATGTAGGCGCTGTCGCTGCCGCTTGAACCGTATTGATACGACAGGACTTAGGAATGTATTGCTAAGGTGCACATGAATTCCAGAGCTGAGGCAGAGCGGAGCGAGAGTGAGGTATACTGCTGTTGGGGAGGAGTACAGACAGGCAGCAGAAGTTTACTGAGTTTTCAGTTGGGGGCTGGGAGTTACCGGCAGTGCTGTGTGTGTGTGTGTGTGTGGTGGGAGTGTGTGTACAGCTCGGGGGGAGCCACTAATTTCCCTTCTGCCAGAAACGCTGTGCTGCCATAGAAACCAGCAGTCTGGTGCTTCTTCCCCCCTCTAGCTCTCTCTCTCTCCTCTTTGCTTGTGGAGAGAGGGGTCTTGACATCACGGCCTGGCATACCTGTGCTCCACCATACCTGTGTACCGTATGTGTGTGTTGCGGAGTTTTTTTCCGCTGGAAAGTTTGGATTATTTTTCACCCGGCGTCGGCGTGTGTGAAGTAGTAGTGGGAGGGACTTGGGAGGACAGCAGTGGTTGTTGGAGTTGGAACGTGATCTCTCAGTGTGAGGACCGATTCCTGGTCTGGACTATATTCGCCGGCAGCAAGGAGTGTTTCGTTTTCGTAGCCAAACAGGTTGGTATGGCGGCGCATGTGGGCCAGGGTGTGTGCATGTGTGTGTGTGTGTGTGTGTGTGTGTGTGTGTGTGTGTGTGTGTGTGTGTGTGTGTGTGTGTGTGTGTGTGTGTGGGAGAGGGAGAGAGAGAGAGAGAGAGATCTGTAATCTAGGGATGACAGAGAGAAAGAGATCTGTACTGGTGGGATGTGTGTGTAGTGCGTTACGGTGGCAAAAGTTTAGTCAGTATTGTGCATAGATTTTCTTTGGTTTTGAAGACGCAATATCCCGTCATCCACGCAGTGAGGTATGGAGTGCTCCAGGAACAGCCAGGGTAGGATGACCTCACAGTCCGAGAATTGGCTGTTTGGCGTACCTGTGTACCTCCCTCAACCCCTCCCTCCCCCACCCCTTCTCCTTCTCCTTCTCCCTGCATACCGTTCCACCTGTACCAGCTTCGTCACTTCCTCTAAACCTTGCCCACTCATTAGACGGACTCACTCATTAGGAATCTTGGAAGCATCGATGATGATACACTTGTTTCTGGTGTGTCATCACCTGCGTGTAGAAAGAGATAATAGATGAGAGTGCCCGCAGCTCCTCCCTTCCGGTAGTGACTGGATGATAAGTTGTTTCATTTACCAGTCTAGTTCCAGCAGTTCTTACTGCGCGAGAAAATTGTCCAAGCGTGATAATTATATTCCACCACCGGCAGTCAGGAGTCATCATCATGTGGCAAGCGAGTGGGCGGGCATTGCTCACTTTGAACTCAACCCGGGCTCACTGAGTCATGGGACATTCTGTGTGTCGCAAGAAAATTGCAGGCTGCTGTGTCAGTGCGCTCTGCATCATACCAAAGCTAGAGGGGTGTTTGGATGTCACCATTAACTAATAGTCATATTGTTTACTCTTGAATCCTTGCTCATGACACAGCTAGAAGGAGGTTATTTTTAATGCTCTCTTCCAGTTAGTTCTGCCTGAAGTTCTGTCGATGACTTAATGGAAGTCCAAGTGGTACTAGAACTTCACTGTTTTAGAACCCTGTTGCCCCATGTTCTGATAATTCTGCCTGCAGTTCTCTCATTGACGTCAAGGTACGGCGTTGGACTTTCAGTGCTAGGGATATGAGCCGTTCGAATCCCGGGCGGGAAGCAAAACTTTAAAGTGTCTTTTTCTTCGTTGCCCTAGCTTTGATACCACCCTTATGTGGTGGAAAAGGACGTTAAACCAACTTGCTAACCAGCTTCTGCACCCGTTTGATTTTGAGATTGGTTTGTAAAACTTACGGACTTTCATTTCACTTCACGGACGAAGTGGTCCTTCCCACATACAGTTGCTCTTAATAGCATTACCTGACGTCTTGCTGCAATTCGCTGCAAGCGTGCTCACCAGGGCAGCCGCATTGACTGGTGTGGGTGAAATGGCATCATATACGTCTGGCACAGGTTTGAACAATTTACTCCAGGGGGGCTAGAGGGCAACCCAAGATGGCTGCTTGCCAAGTTCTTCTCCGATCTCCATCTCCTTCTCCCACCTGCCAGATGGGAAAGTTCGGAGAAATGTATATTCCTCGACCCCATTGTTTCAACACAACAAGGGACAGACAAAATGTCAGCGAGAGGTATAGAGACGTGTAGAGAACGGAACAGCAACGCAGGCAAAGGCGCTAAGGGGGGAACCCAGCCTCCATATTAGCTGAAGGCAGAAGGGATTGAAGATGGCTGGTGGTTAGTCATTGCCGCTGGCACGACTCCTGTTCCGCTTCAAAGTGAATTTTATTTTCCGGTTGCAGCATCTTATCTCTTTTTGGCGCAACCGGGTTTACCATTCTGTCTGTCTCGTTGACGATAAGGAGCTGAATGTAGGAAACGCGGGCACGCTTATGATAGGGTATCTCGCTGCAGCGTCTAGAAGTCTTGCCCTGTTGTTGTATATGCGGATATCCGTTAAGGACTTCATGTTTGGTTTTCTAAGTAGTTTATTGGGAAATATTTATATTTTTGTAGTAAATGCAGTCTCACTTAGTGTACATACGTGCTCGCAAGTGTGTGCAAACACTGCCGATAATCAGTCCCCCCCCCCAAACCCCCATCCCCAACCCCCTCCTCCGGGCAGTTGTCTAAACCTGTGTAGATACTATCGCCTGTAGATTTCAGAAATGCCTGAGGTATTCCATACACCGTTTTGGACCCAGGGAATGCCAATCGGCTGCATTTGCAGTTATTTATCTCCTGCTGATTATGATAACGGCGCTTACGGTGTAAATCACTCAGTCGAGATCGAGACGGTTGATCAGAGTGTAATCTAGTGTCAAGAGTTGTTCTTGTGAAGAGCTGACTCTTCATGAATCAAGGTTTACTCCGCTTGTGCTGACAGAGACGCCAAACAGTGGCATCATCTTAACCTCGCATGAGTGATTTTCTTTCATTCCGGCACCGTAATTAGCAAGTGTGAAATGAAGCAGGGCGGCTGTCTGCGAATGCTCCCGGTATGCCGGAGTCTCCCAGCTTACCTGGGCCTGGTAGTGGCGAAAGTTTGGAGAGGTGCGTAGCCCAACTTGCTCGCTGATTCACCTGTCCCGCAGCCCGGGCCGGCCAGTCTGGTATGATGAGCTGGACCGGTTTTTACTTTGAAGTGGTGCCAGGTGCAAATTACACGCAGCAAGATCTGTTCAGGAGGGCAGCGAAAATCCCCGTCATTCGTCAAGTCTTGCAGAGTGCAGAATGGAGACCCGCCCTCCCTTACCCCTCCCCCCCCCACCCCCCCTTTCCAGATTTGAAAAGCATTTCTTTTCATTGCTCGTCAGCATTTTGCTAAGGTGCATAGACATAGGAAAAGACAAGTCACAACAGCCGTGCTCATTTCGATGTCATTCTTGGGATGGCTTATGAAGTATTACAGGGTGCTTGAGAGGATCTGGAGGTAGGTTCTACAAACATGTTAAGATTAACGTTAATGTTAAGTGGCACCTCAGCGTCATAAGTATGGAACAGTGAGGGGAGCGGTTCAGGCATGTAGTCACCCAGCCATCAGTACCAACCTGACGTTGTTTTTGAAAGCACTGAACGTGTTTTGCTTTAGCGAACAAGCGTCACTGCTGGTAATTTATTGCTCTGCCTGCAGTTTAAAGTGCCTTTTAGTCTGTCGCTAACGCAATGTTTTCTTTTGGAGTGATGCCTTGTTTGTTGACCCTGAATAGTTCCGGGGAGATGAGAAAAACAGGTTCGGGAATGTGGCTCCAGTTATGCCCCTGGACCGAAGCCAGGTAATAGCAGCGCAGTGGTCTGTGCTCCCGTGTTGCACGAGCATGACCCTTAATTTACGGTGTCTGGTGCAGTAGGTGGTTTGTACTGTATCTCTGGGCTCGTCCGACGGTTGCCCACAGCAGTACATTGGCTTTAATGGCAAAGATGTCTGCGTTCCTAGTGGCAGACCCGTTGAGGCGTGTTGTACAGACCGCACTTAAAATGTTTCTTATCTCTCTCCTCTGTCTGTGGTGTCTGCCTCTTTACAAACATGGTGCTGGCAGAGTCAGGTAAGGCGCGCTCATTGAAGTCTGGGATATATGTCTGTAATTATTCTTGGTGAACTTTTCGTGTAGAAATAGAAAACAGCTCTTGACATCTTTATCTCTTAGTACAACTGTATACTGTCGGTTTTCAAGAGGTACCACTTCCCATCTTCCCCGCCCACTCTCCTGAGAAAACCGATGTTAAGATATGCGGACATTGAACTTTTCGAGAATTAAAGCTCTTTGCATGCATTGGTGGTTCCCCAAGAAACTCAGACACCGCAAGGGATAGACTTTCTGATCCAGTTCTGCTAAGACTTTTGATCATTTAAAACTAGTTGATGTATTTCGACCGTGTCTTTCACTCCCCATACTTTTCTCGTAAACCACCCAGGCTTGACCTGCCATGATAGGGACGAGGTGTATCCTAGTACAGTGACCATTGGCGTGAACAATTGAAGACTTGGTGTGTTGACAGAGAAGCCAACGTCCGAATGTACAGAACTCAGTGACCAGACATGTTGTAACTGTAAGCGAACGTTGCAGACAGAATCGAATTTCACAGTCGATTGCAGTCGCCGAATGCACATAGTGTTCGATGGACTGTGCCATTCATTGATATGACACAGGTGTAAAGCTGAGGTGGTCTCAGAGAGAGACAGAGAGAGAGTGGGTGGGTGATTGGGGGTTTAACGTCCTTTTCCACCACATACGGGTGACTGATATCAAAGACGGGACAACGATGAAAAAGCCAGCACAAGTATTTGGCCCCAGCCGGGATACGAACTCACGACCCGAGCATTAGAGAGAGAGAGAGAGAGAGTCCGGAGGAACAGCAAACTGCGATACGATTGTTTTTGCTTACCTAGTTTATAGAATGACCTTCTGTTTCTTTAAACTCGAGATCATAGCCAGGTATACGTCGACTTCTGGTCACAAGCAAACTGTCGTTCGACAACGGTACAAATTTACATTTCGACAATTGTAAAGGGGCCAGTGCTACCATTTTTATGCTCGCAGATCGTTCTGAGTTGGCTTTTTTTTTTTAATAGCTGTATCATCACGTCAGTTAGACACCTGGACAGTGACAGCGTTTGTAATGCTGGCATTGACTGGGCCAACAGAAGCGTAATCGATGACGCAGCGACCACACTGAGCGCTCCAGAAGTGTTACAACATTCGTAGCATTCGAATGTTCGACCGCTCGCGCTAAGTGTAAACGACATTGTATCGCATTAAGAGCTGTACTAATCATCGAGATGGAGTATTTCGAGCGTACGCCTAGGCGCACTCACGAGCAAAACTGCTCCAAAACATAAGTTGGCTTAGCAAAGATGGACTTAGCCCGTTCAAAAGGGGACGCCGGGAAAAAATGCACGTGGTGGGCTGGCTCTTCCAAATTCATCCCGTGACACGCGCAATATTCAGTGCGCCATTCATTTTCGTATGCGTGATATACAAGATGTACATAATTATATAGGATAACAATCTGGCATTACCGGTGATGAAGTTGGCACACATTCGCAGGAAACAAGCATCACAGCTGGTGGTGGTGGAAGGGGAGGAGGGGGGGGGGCCTCTATCATGAGGCAGATAGACTGACTCACAGAGAGTTGTCAGTGGGCTTTCTTGGCTAGCAGCCAGCCGTGATGCCAGGATTATCTCTCCGTTCTCGCTTACGCCAGCCAGAAATTCAGAAAAAGAAAGAAAGAAAAAAAAGCGATAAGGTTGTGAGGAAAGAGTAATGTTGCCTACCACTTGTTGCTGTAGAGTCAAGGCTGTCTCCCTCCCTCCCTCCTCCCCCCCCCCCTCTTTTTTTAGTTTTTCCTTCTTCTTTCCCTCTCACTGGCACGCGTTTTTGTTTACAACGGCGGCAAGTAACCTGAAGATGTAGGAAGAGATTATAGCAGAGGCTGTACAGTGAACTGTGTTCTGGGACTTCTGACATTGGGAGATTCAGTGTGTGGCCCATCCCCATTAATTCTAGTTTTTTTCGCCCGTGTCTTTTTGTGTGTTTATCTTTCTGTCTTTTGCGTCGCTGTTGCCAAGAAGTTAAACCTGCGCAGATGATGTGGTTATGTTTGGAAACAAAATGAGCAAGGGGGTCTGTTTCGACGTGTAGAACGTAATTGTTTTCTGTCGCTTTCTTCTGTGTTCGTTCATTCGTTTTGTTGTGTTGAAATGTCGCGTTCTTTGCACACTAGTAAAACTGATCTACGGCCAGCCATGTGCCCCGCCCCCGGCACACGTCGCAAAATCCCTGCAGTGTCTGCATATGCTCTCATCAGCAACTGCCTATCGCCATCAGAAATGTATCTGATAGACACTGGCATCACTATTGACTGATGTGCCGTGATCTGGTTTGCATCAGCCATGTGGTCAGATCGTTCTGTTTGTGATGACTGAAGGCATGCAGCTGCTTCAAAGGTGGAGAATAAGAAATGAGACATTGACAATCACGTGGAAGTCGCAGCGTCATGGTATCCGTTTGTTGTTGTTGTGGGGTTTTTGTTGTTGTTGTTTGTTTTGTTTTGTTTTTGTTTTTTTGGGTGGGGTGTTTGTTTTGTTTTTGTGGGGTTTTTTGTGTGGTTTTTGTTGTTTTACTTTGGTTGTTGTTGGGTTTTTTGTTGTTGTTTTTTGTCTGTTTGTTTGTTTTGGTTTTTTGTTGTTGTTTGTTGGTTGGTTGGTTGTTTTTTTTTTTGTTTTTTTTTTTGGGGGGGGGGGGGGGAGGGGGGGTGTCAGTTCTACTCTTGACAAGTAACTCACTCAGACTTCAAGACGTCCACATCTGAGCATTGGCAATGCGGTTTCTCATCATCTGTTTGTGCGGTGTTTCTCCGATGTAGTTTTCAATGATTTGCAATGAAGTTGTCTTTCTGCATCCAGTGCATAAACACATTCACACCTGAAGATGAATCAGTCCAGGTGTCGGTGTTAGTCACGGCTGACTACAGCACCGACACATCTCAAAGAAAATAGAAAGCGCTTGGGAAGTGAAAACAAGAACCTGGAGGCAGCTATGGTCAGCCACAGAGCTCCAGGTGCAGCAGTGTAGTGCTCAGCAGGACGTTAATGGAGTATCCTGCTTTTAGCGGCCATCGTTCATGTCTGCCTTTCGGGCAGCACTGTACATTACATTCGCTTGGCCAGCCGGCTTTCTTGAGGTGTAATTCTGATTTGACTTTGAAGAATCAATCACCATCCCTCATGCGATGACCGTTCTTGGTAGGTGTGTTGATCTGGTCCCCGTAGTAGCTTTAAGGACCTGGCAGGAAGGGACTTTCATGAGCCGCGAATTAGCCTTTGTTGTTTGCGCGGCGTTAAGCCCTAACTAACTAACTAACTAACCGTAGTACTAGTAGCTTTAAATGGTGGTCTTGGGTTTGTCCGAGAGATAGTGTCAGTTTGATAGGTACGTGTGTGAAAGTTGGGAGAAGAACCGTGGGCTGCCACAACCCGCATTGGTAGCTCTGTGTACCCAGCGAGATTTTCCTGTGTGGGTGTCAGATCTGGCATGGGTTAGTAGATCCTAGTAAACGTAAAGGTCAGATGTACAGCGTTGACAAAATGATGTGGTTTTGAGAAAGCATAGGCTTTTATTTGAGCGTATTCATCCAGTGCCCATATCATCACCTTCCTGTCATGAAACACCATGAGTATAGCTAGCATGAAGGTGCAGCGTCTCCTGCATGTCCTAGGTTTATATTGCCCCGTAGACGTGACCAGTTTTCATCCTTTGTCCAACGTTACATTTTTGTTTTTTTTTCATGTAGTGCAGGCACACTCAGCCGCGAATTAGTCTTTGTGGCTTGCGCGGCTTTAAGCCCTAAAAACTCACTCACTCACTCACCCCATGAGTATAGCATAGAAACCACTTGCTGCTTAAAAAAAAATGAGAGGGAGAGTGATGAGTGAGGATATAAAAAGCCTATGAAGTTTCCCTGATATGATTCTATCTTTGTTATCACTCCTTATCAGTTGTGGCGAACCCCGTAATGTCTGGAAAACAGAGACGCGCTTTGTTGCATGCGTGCGGGCTGAACTGCCTAAAAACGGTGTAGATTCTCTGGCTATATTTGCCTCCGAAAGACTTTCTCTCTAAACTTGTAGCGGTACCTGTTGCTATTTTTGCCCAGCCTTCCAGCCAGCTCACGGGGCAGGTATTTCAGGCAGAATAGGGGGGAAAGGAACTTGGGCACTGTAGAAGAAAAGCAGAGATAGCATTGGGTCTGTGTTTGTGGAGAGCTATTCTTCGCGTTCTGGTTCTCTAAGGTTCGGTGGTAGCGCGTTCTGAATATGGGAGAGTCCTCCCGGGCGAAAAGACGTGGAAAGCCTTCAGGCATAAGCACAATTATTTCTGACAGGTCCAGCTTTAGTTTAATAATTGTTTTGGAGGGAGAAATACTAATCATTATCTGCAGTTGGTGGTTTGGAGGAAATGGGGGGACAGTTTTCCTCACACATTTCCTACACCATCCCAAGAATTGGACCGAAGCTCTCTTCGTCATCATGCTTTTTGTTGCCCTTCAAGAACTCCCATCCATTGATTCTAATACCATCTGCCGGTCTCTTCATCATTATCATCCATCAACATTTCTTGATGACGCTGACTTTCAGGGTGTGTTGGGGGCTCAGCAGCGATGCCTTTTAACGTGTCACGCCACGACAGTTGACCCATCCTAACATCATGTATTCATCCGGCTCTGCACAAACCATCACACTGGGTCGTTCGTGTGTGTGTGTGTGTGTGTGTGTGTGTGTGTGTGTGTGTGTGTGTGTGTGTGTGTGTGTGTGTGTGTGAAGTGTTAAGCTCCCACAAATTTTTGCTGATGGTAGTGTTTTTCTTGTTGCAGATCCAAGGTTTCCAGACAACGGCAAGGTAGAATTCGTCTTTGGACCAAGTTCGGATGTGCCAGTATCAGGTAAACTAACTCTCTCTCTCTCTCTCTCTCTCTCTCTCTCTCTCTCTCTCTCTCTCTCTCTCTCTCTCTCTCTCTGGGCTCGTACACAGGACATGAGCTTGTCTTCATACTTATCCCAGAATGCCAACAACTGCACCATCCAATCTGCATTATTTGCTTTTGTCAGGGAAAAAGTATTATGGTGTACATTTGTTAATGCTCACACATTGGCTCATGTTAACTGGTGGGGTTTCCTGTGCTAAAATGCTAATTGATGACATTTGTTTCACCTTGTAGAAGTACACAGGAGCTCTGACAGGCTTACCAGCACACTCACATTCACAGATAATAACAATAATTGACAGTAATTGGCAGCTAGGTTTTGGGGTGGTCTGTGTGCTGCGTGCTGACCCTACTACAGCTGATGGCTCAGCCAGTGGTATGGGCAGCCGCACAAGGGGTGTAGTCAGAATGCCCGACAGTGTTTCAGTGCTACTCCGCTTCAAAAGTTTTTGATGCCGATTGCTCACTGGCAAAGCCATATGTTTAAACAAATGGCCCTTTTCTGAGTTTCACGCTGATCAACTGGTCCTCCGGAAACACTCGGTGCTGCTCAAATTTGAAAATGGAAGCACTCAGTGCTACTGTTTGGAAGCACTCTGTCCTGGTGGTGTTACTTCTGAAACGGAGTTGCGCCAGGCCCCTTTTCTCGGTTTCACACTTATCATCCGAAGTCCACTGGAAGCACTCTGTGCTACTCAAATTTCAAAATGGAAACACTCAGTGCCACTGTTTGGAAACACTCTATGCTGGTGGTGTTACTTAACTTCTGAAACGGAGTTGCACCGGGCACACTGGCATACATGTCGGCTACACCCATGAGTGGGGAAATACAGCCCTCAGCACAAAATGTCAGTAGCGTATCCGTCAGACAAGGGTTTGTCAAAAATTGCGCATTCACAGGAACTCTGCCAGTTTGCTGTCAGATGACAGGTCATTGAGCCAAAAGAGGTCACAAGCAAAAGAGGGAGGTCACGTTCAGAAGGGGGTATACATAGAAATTTGTGTCATCATACTTTGATGTCAGCAACCACGGTTTGCCAAACCAAACTTTGGTAACAGGAAGTGGTTTTCCAGTTACATTTGTCATTGTTATCGTCTGTGGGCAGCAGATCATTGAACAGATCTTTTTAAATCTTGTTGTTGTGTATTTTGTTTTGTTGTGGTTTTTTGTTTTTTGGGGTTTTGTTTTTTTGTTTGTTTATACATGTATTGTTGTTTTTTCTGATTGTTATTATATTTTTATTTGTTTGTTTGGGTTTTTTGTTTTGTTGGGGGGGGGGGGGGGGGGTGTTATGTTTTCTTTGTTGTTTTGGGGTGGGTTTTGTCTATCTGTTTGTTTGTTGTTGTTTTTTTGTTTTTGTTGCTGTTGTTGTTTTGGGGGGCGTAGACCGTGTTTGGGAGGGGGAGAAAGATGTTGAGGTTTTGTTTGTTTGTTTTATTAATTGTGTATATAATTACTGTTGATTTTCAGTCAGCACACACCGTCTAACTGATTTTTCTAGTGTCGTTAAATTTCCTCATATGTTGACAAGACTTCCCTGCCGATTCAGTTTCAGGATTCAAGTCGGACGTCACAGTTCCTGTAGATGATAATGAGGACTCCCTAACCCGGTCAGATTCCTACGAAAACTTCCAGCGAACGTTGGCACAAGGGCTGGATCCAAGTGAGTGTCCTGTTGAAAACTCCATTCTTCCAAAATAACTGACATGCTTGAAGACGCATGAAATCTTGCAGTTTTCCTACATGGCTTCGTTCATTCATGGCATTTGGAATTTAATATGGTTAAGATAAGATAAACTTTCAGATAAAATCTCGGGCCGTGAGGCCTGTATCTGATCATTTGATCATGCAGCGCTTATCACTACCTAACTTAAAAACTGACCTACACAATCTTTGTGGCCATGGTCCTAGCTTAAATACTTCAAGATTCACAACTTGCATAAGAACATTACTCACACAAGGGAAAAGTGAAATAGTTATCCGATGCATTCTGTCATGATTCATATTTTCAGTGGGTCTGTTTTGCTGTGCATGATTTCAGTCAGCGAATCTAGCATTACTCAGATTCTGAGGGTTTTCCTTGTTTTTATCTTTGCTCTTCATACTTCACAAAGATTTTTTGGGGTCTGTTTTATACCCATGTTTTCACAGCAGCTTCTAGTGTCACTGACAATGGCTGTGATGGTACATGTAGTGCTGTGCCTAACTTTGCCTTTTTCTCTTTAATTCTTCAACCCCATGCCTGACTCGTCCCAGCTTCATCCTCACCACCCATTTGTAGTGCCGTGCATCGTACTGGTTACGTACAGTCTACTCTTGTTTTCTCAACAGTTTCCAAAAGAGCAATGGGCAGACAAAACGAAAAAGTTTTTAAGAAATAAAAACCGTTTGTTGCATAAAAACTAAATTCACAATGAGAGTAAATGTCTTGGTGGAGGAAACCATTGGTTACATACAGTCTACTCTTGTTTTCTCAACAGTTTCTAAAAGAGCAATGGGCAGACAAAAAAATAAAAAACAAAAACCCTTTGTTGCATAAAAACTAAATTCACAATGAGAGTAAATGTCTTGTGGGATAAACCATTCTGATGACATAAATTTCACAGTAGCTTGTCCCCCTCTCACCTGTGAACAAATACTGATCAGACATGTTTTTTTTCTGCATAGTTTATTTTTGTTTGTTGGTCTTTATCCAGCTAGCATACGTTCATGTCCAACAGAAAAAGAGTCAAAAACTTGCTTTAGAATTCAGTCAAGACAAGGCCAGGAATGTTATTCCCCAGATTTTCAAGTATGTCACCAAAGCCCTCAAGTTTTAAAAAAAAAAGCTCTTGATTTCTTTCAGAACAATCATTGTGACCCAGACAGTGCAGATTATCAGCTTCAGGTATCCCTCTAAATATCTCGAAACTCTAATACAGCAAGAGTAGATTGTATCTTCGCTTCTTGCCCATTTCAGCCGGTGTCACGGTCAACGGTGTGTCGTCTGACCAAGTGAGGAAGGTACAGGTTTCGCAGGTGCAGCACACACAGGGGCCGTGGGACGGTAGTCTGTACGCGACGGTCAACAAGCAGCGCCGTGCGGAGACGGAAGCTACCCATCTGGCCCACAACGGACCCTCTCACATCCCTAACGGCTCTCTCACTTCCAGCGTTGACTCAGGTGCTTGGCCTTGACCTTGACTTTGACCTAGGCTGTCCTTTAGCGTTGTCGTAGCGGTGACTACAGTGACTCGGGATGAAGATTAACTGAGTCTTGCTTGAGTTGTTTAGTGATTTGTGACCTCTGCACAAAGTCGTTATGCTTGTAGAACCTTTTTTTTTCTCTCACCTTTCTTTCTCAACTGCTGATTCTTTTGGTCCTGGGAGATCTGCTCTTACACATTACACACTCACAGCCATAGTGTTTAGCTGCTTCTGCTGCCTCGCTTTACCTGTTCCAGGTGTGAAGTTGACGAAGCATGGTGTTTGCACTGCATGTGATCATGAACCGTCCATTTCGTGTTAACATGATTTTGTATCAGGTATTTGCTGTCAGTAATTGTAAAAGTATATGAATTATGCACAGCCCCGTTCCCTACCTCTCTTTCCACCAACACCCCTCAGTGCCCTCAACGTAAGAGTGTGTAAATTCAAGGTGTCAGAATAACAAGCAGTACGGTAGAAAGTAGTTTGAGTTGCTTTGCTTAGAGCTGCTTCTATAGACAAATAAGACAATGGATGACTCCACTCCGGTCAATCAAAAGCGTTGAGCCCCCAGAATTCAGCCAATCGCGTTCCGCGGCATAATGAGCACAACACTGGCAAACTTCTTGCCAGACACTACTACACTACACTACTACTGCACTATAGTTTGATATGACTGAAACATGGAAAGATAGCAGTAAGTTTGTTTGAGAAAAATGATAATAATGTCAATGTCTTTCATCTTGAAATCACTCCTTTTTAAATAAAATGATACCATGGACCTACTCTGTTTTGCAAATACAGTTCAGAGCAAAAGGGCGGGGCTTTGGCCTCGGGGCTTGCCAAGTGGAGTCGTCTATTGTTAGAGCTATGAAGATTACCATAGCAAAATGGGAGAGGATGCCTGTTTAGTATCCATGGCGACACTATCACCTCAGTGTAAATGTCATGAGAACAACAATTGGGAGATGTAGGTAAATATGCTTAATTCTGGAAGGTGTATTTGCCAAGGTCGTTGTAGACTCATGTAGCCCTGTAGGTTGTGCTTATTAGCGGTAATGTGTCACGTTTACTCTCAGCCACTTGTGAGTACACTGTTGCCATCTTTAAAACTTTAACCTGTGTTAATTTTTGTGTGAACATGGTCTGATATGACATAGTTTAGTGTATGACATCCAACCTGTCTGTAAAACAGTTGCACTTTGTGATACATGTTCTTCACCTTGAAGTTTCACACATAGTTTGTCACAGTTGTCCTACATAGTTGTGTTAGCTGTTTAGATAACTCTTGACAGCCCAGGCCCGTCTACCCCCTGCCCGCTATATGATCAGACTTGTTAAAATAAAGGACACGCCTCTGCACACCAGTAGGGGGTCGGCCTTCCTTACTATGCCCGAGATCGCTGCAGATTGCATAATAGTGGCTTGAAGTGGCACCCAATGATCTGAAGATTGCAAGTTTTTGCCTGGGTTTTTAAGAGACACACATATATCATTACTTTGGTACAGAAATGCTTCTTTGATGTTGCTTTGCATCTTTAGCACATCTCAGTTGTTCTGGCTTCTGTGGCAAGTTATCATAACATGCTGAACTATGGTAAGCATGTTTGACAGCAAATTAATAGATTTTTTCGTGTTTTCCAGGGTACGCAGGGCCCAACACAAGCTACGGCTCACAGCACCAGGCTAACGAGGTCATCTCGTCAAACTTCTCGACTAGTGTGAACACCGCTCGCACAAACTACAGTAGCAGTGCAGTGTCCCGAAACGCAGACACCACAGTAGAAGATCACATAAACTTTAACTCCGTGCCACGGCAGCAGGCCTCAGTGCCCCCGCTCGATGAGCGGACTCAGTTAGACGAACTGTTAAGTGACCTTCTCAGTGACCAGGTCATTGTCACCAGTCCGACGAGTCCGAGGAGTCCGCAGGGCCCCGCCAGTCCACAGCAGAACGCGATGAATAGTGCAAAGACCGTCACCACCACCACAAAGACATTCTCCACGTACTCTAGCACAGACAGTGGGCGGAACCCAGACAAGGTGCTGATTCAGAGGGCGGAGGTGATGTACAAAGTCCCCGGCCAGGGGGAAGAGAGACATCACTACACCATCGCTGGTGAACCCCCTGAGCTGGAGAAACCGCGTGTTCCAAAGGGTGCTTTCTCATACACAGCGACTTCCCCCTCAGCCGTGTCAGTCGACCAGTCGCGCACTTTCCAGTCGCTGGAGCGTGACATGAATCGGACTGAACATGTCAGCAGGCTTCAGAGCCCACCAGGGCATGTCAGTGGGCTTCAGAGCCCACCAGGGCATGTCAGTGGGCTTCAGAGCCCACCAGGGCGTTCTCACACATTACCATACCGCGCTGACTATGAGAACCGCTACGGCCAAGACTCGTACAGCTATAACACTGTGGATGGGGAGGGGCCTTCAGATTCCTGGCTTCAGCAGCAGCAGCATAAGCTGCAGATGATGCGCGAAGGGAGGGACGCCAGCGGTCGCACAGAGCAGGAAAAGCAGCTTGTTCAGGAGCTGAGGTTCGCACAGAATCGCTACTACAGCAAACGCGCCCACAGCGAGGCCGAGGAGCAGGCCGTGATGGATTCCTATCGTCAGCCCGTGCACAACGGGCCCGTGGCACCCACATCTGCACCTCCGGTGTATGCACCGCCGCCACGCTTCGCTGGAGATACAGGCCACTTCAACACGTTCTCCACACAGTCATACGTGGAGAGTCACAGCTACGGGGAGCGCCCCAGCACGAAGCCTCCCCCATCACCCACCATGCAGCGTTCAGGCCCCACCACGGCAGTGCCGATCCAGCCTCCTGTGCGGACCAGCAGCAAGGATTACATGCGGTCTCGCTCTAACAGTAGCAGCAACACGTGGCAAGCTTCCACCCCACCACAAGGTCGCCCGCTCACCCGCCAGCACTCGGACACTCTGTACGATCGCGATCAGGGTCCCGTGCTGGCTCCTCGTCACATCTCATCGTCTCATTCTACCCCACCACACTCCCCCCGCGCCTTGTCGCCCACGCAAGGGCCTCACAGCACCACCACCTACACCACATACCGCACCATCCACAAGAATATTCAGGACGAGCCGATATCGCGGGTTCAGCAGCAACAACAACAAGCCCCAGTACAGCAAGCGCCTCCACCTCAACTGCAACCTCAACCTCAACCTCAGACGCACCACAACTACATCACGGAAGTGTTCGTACATAGAGTTGGAGGTGAATGAGCATGTTTTGTTGGGATTTATTATTATGGTGGTATCGCAAGGAGTTTCCCTCTCTTTTGGTCTGTATGTTTTCAGGTGTGCGTGCACCATCTTAGCAGTGTTCATAAAGTCGTCATCCTAGCAGTGTGCATTAAGTCATTGCTTTAGAATATTCCATATTTGATAATTTTCACAGTACTTGATAAATATAAAATAAACGAATTTTGCAAAGAGAGCTAAATTTCAGGTGTAAGATTTATGGCATAGTCTTTTTTATACTTAAAACTAAGTGGGTTTTGTTTTGTTGTTTACTACCTTTTTGTTTGTTTTTGTTTTTTCTTAAGGTTGTATGTCGCTTTTTGTCTTCATAAAATCTACACATTAGCATAATACCCTGCATTACCTCATATTTCTCAGACAAGCAAGGCCGGGACAAGACAGACGGTGGAGAGGACACACGGTTAGATGAGCTGACGCGGTCACTGCAAGCAGCCCAAGACTCCATCCTGGAGTCGCACATGACGCAGTCGCAGCAACAGCAGCAGCAGCAGCAGTCTTACCAGTGGCAAGAGCAACAGCAGTTCTCGCAACAATACCAGACTGTGAGTAGCATTCAGACCCAGCGAGAGGAGCCACACTACCTCAAGCCGCCTGAAGTCCGCATGCCGCCTGCTCGTGACCCTCCCCGCAGTGCCTCCCCCCCACTGTGGGATAATGTCTATGTATGTTGTACTCCCTGTATATGTAGTCTTTTGTCAGCAGGAGGAGAATTTATTAAATTGTAAAGAAAAAGAAAAAACCTTGACCCTATAGTGTTGACATCTTTAAAGTGTGCCAGCCTTTGTGGACTCTTCCAGTCTGACACAGAAATCACAACACTGAACTATCATCAGCAAACAGTACCATGCAGCTGGGTTTCTTTTTATTTTGAAATGACAAATTTGGCATAAAGATGAAGCTTTTCATTTTGGCTAGAGTGTATTCCTGAAGTTGCAACATTGTTCTCCTCCTGACGACGGTTGCTAGTTGTTTATTTGAGGTTAGTATCCACACATTTCAGAAATGGTTCTGATTAACACACACCATTTTAAAAGCAACAGTATTGAAACGACTGCTGACCTTCCTTTGAAACGAATACCAGAGAAGACGACTTTTTTGTCTTGTGCCATTGGCCTTGGTGACGTGTTCTCCATCTCACCATTGGCAGGAACATACCTGTTTCACTACCTACAAAATTGTCGACTGACACGGTGTTCAAAATAGTCCATTCTTTCGTTCATTGTCTTGTGTGGATGCTGACCTTTTTTATTTTATTTTTTATTTTCGGTTCTTAGTCATTATTAATCTGGATTGAGTTGGATTGAGTTTGCTTCCAAAATTTATCATACAACATTTTCAGTTTGATTGTGTTTTTTTCCCAGTGTATAATATAGCACCGACAGCATGTTCCAGTGTGCCATATGTTTAGGAGTTTTAGACACAGAGGATGTTAATTTCTAGCGTGATGTATCATTTTCCATGTATTCAGTAATGACTAGCTCCTGTTTCTAGTGGGTGAGAAAGTATGCACACATTTACTTTTTGTTGGGGGTTTTTTGTGTGGATTTGGGGTTTGTTAATTTTTTTTTTTTTTGTGGCATGAGGGTGGTGCAAGGTTACCCGAGGTTCTTTTGTCTGTAATTGTCAGCACTAGTCATTCATATTTATCAGTATTCTGGAAAATCCCTGCATGATTATTTGTTTGTCTGTTTGTCGTGGAGACCCACTTGTAGTCCCTGGAGGATGAGTGTGGGGTTTTTGTGGGGTTTTTTTGTGATCATGAATTTGCCCCTACATACAAGCAAGTGCATGTCCTATCAGAAAATGACAAGAGTCACACAATAAATTCTGCGTCATCTTAACCTGGCATTCGCACCCGTTTCATGTCACATGATTGTTTTTCCCCCATGACCAGTTCTTCGAGATTGTATTTGCGGTCTTGGTGTAATTATCCTATCTGTGGAGTCATTGTATTATTGCAGTCTATACTGATAAGTGTCTTGTAAGACAGCACTTTGATTCCTCAGTGAGATTTTGGAGAAATATTGAGCAGGGACTGTAGGGTCTTTCTCCAATAAAAATGGAAAAATAATAAAATATAGAAACCACTTTACCAGTATACACTAGTGCATAGGCTTCATCTCTCCCTAGATGTGAAACACGTGTTTGATGAATCCCAACTTCTTACACAGAGCCAGGTTCAGAAGGAAGCACCGAAGCCGGTGAGAGAAGTGGAGGAGGACCGCATCATGCTGAAGCCCATCGGACCCGGCATGCAGACCCTTGAGCCAGAGGGAACCCACTCCACAGGCACTCTGGGCCGGGCCACAACCCCAAGCTTTCCCACTTCCCCAGGTATGGCAGAGTTGTCTTCCTTTTCACCTTTTGTTTGTTTTTTTTGTTTTTTTTTATCTCCTTTGGATTGTAGATGTCACTGTATTCTTCAACTTTCTGTGTGTCTATTTTTCCCCCATTCCTGTTGTTCTTCCTTTTTGTAGTAATATATTGGTATTACTGGAACAATCTCAGCTATTTTCCCCTTCAAGCAGAAATTCTGCTCCAGTTCTGTAGCTCTGGGTTGTCTCAATGTACGAAGGTGTACAGTACTGAAAAAGGCTGCTCTTACACTTCGTGAGCCTTTTTTTTTTTTTTTTTACTCAGCATCCATCGTAAATCACAGGGAAAAGAATCACAAGATAATTATTTGTAATAACCACAAAGAGAGAAAGGTTTGATAAATGTACAGGCTCAAAAACATACATATTTACAGAAGCACTTACAAAGCACTTGATTCAAAGTATTTGATTCGAAGCTTGACAAAGTAAAGCATGGTTAGAGTAAAGACACAAAGAATGATAAAACTGAAGCATGTTGTGCAGAGAGATATAGCTTTGGTAGTGTTTCTTCATGGCGTATGATTAGTTCTGTAGGTTTGGTGTTGTTGCATGCGTGCTGTAGACGTCCACGGTGTTGACACTTGTGATCATGCATGTGGATGTGTGTTTACCCCTACAGTGACGCCACCTTTCCCTGTGTCACCGCGGACCCCCTACTCCAACACAGGTAACTTGAGGCCTCTCGCTTTGAGAAAGAAAATCAGCTTTTCGTATCTCCTCTCTTATTACTGAATCCTGTGGAAATCTTGGGTATGGCAGCACTTGGTATAGCATTGAATTTTCATGTTATACCACGTGGATCTTCTTAGCACTAGACAATGTTCTGTTTTTCATTCGTTTTATTCTGTTGTGAAGGTTCTTTTGCTTGGGTATTGGTGTTCTTGTTTTGCACATGTGGCTATTTTGCATTGGTGCACAGGGGAGTTGAAATGATCTGCAGCGGGCTTTTTGTGCTTTGTTTCATTTTAATTTGTTTCCTTTCTTTGCTTTTTTTTTTTTTTTTTGAGGGGTTGGGGGGAGGGGAGGTAGAAGGTGACATTTTACTTATTTTCACCCCGAAAACAATGAATCTCTGCCTTGATTGCAGTCTTAGTTTTTTCTGCAGCACCTTTTTTTGCATGAACAAATTTTGTCTGAACACTTTTCTCCCAACTGTTTTGCAATGTTTTTACTTTCATGTTTGTTCATTTGGCACGTCAGGATTGAACTTTTTCCTTGCCTTTTTTCTTTCATCACCTCACTGTTGTGTTTGCCATGGTGTGTGTTTAGTTTGGTCAATGGTCTTCAGCAGAGCAGAATGTGTGTGTATGTGAATTGTGGCTGCATGCTTTCTAGATACTGGCATTGTGTCAGTGTAGTCTTTAGCGTTTACTAACCATAATTCTGTCATGGGTCTGGCAACCACTTGTCAAGATTTGTGGAGTCCACAAAGAATATATTACATGTATACAAAACATGGCTTTGCTATCAGAAAAAATAAATGTCTGTTATGAAATCTCTAACCCCCCCCCCCCCCCCCCCCCCCCCCCCAAAAAAAAAAAAATCTGTTTTTTGTATGGTCACAAGAATGGTTGCCAGACGCATGTCACTTCCTTCTCTTTGTGAATGCACTTCTTGTCTTGCTAGCGCTAGTCGGTCACTGGGTGTGTAATGGGTGTGTTCGGTTTTTTGCTGGCTTGTCTGTAGTATCGACTCCAAGCTCGCTCCCTCCCCAAACTCTCCTGACCACCGAGGAGTCTGCAGCCAGGCTGCGTCAGCCTCTGGTGGTGGACACGGGTAATCGGGGGGCACGAGCACCAGTTTATCGTATCTCTGATCCCCTCTATGCTGCCATCCCAGCAGACGAATCGGCACACCGCCCCTTAGTCAACTCCAGCGCAGGTAGTTTGTGATTTCTCAAACTTAACGTAATGTGCACAGACAAGCTAGGGGAATGCGAACTGTCATCATGTGCTTCCATTTTTGTCGAAGATTTTCTCTTTTGCCATCACTGACAGCACTGTGTTCAGGCTGTACAGTCCTAGCAACTGTGTGTTTCACAGAAATGGCAGTGCTTACTTGAATTGCTTCCATGTCACACGCGCATTGGCCATAGGTTTCCCTAGGGTGGTTACGTTTTTTGAAACAGTTTTTATACAATCCTGTATGCATTTAAAGAATTTGAGTCAAAAGACGTCGGTAAGTGCTTCATCTACAGTAGGTACTATCAGTATCCAGATTTCATCACATTCCATTGAAGGATAAACCTTAATAAAGAAAATAAAGACGGATTTTTTGTTGTTGTTGTTAACCTAATGTCCTATGCTGAAAAAGCCATATAGATAATTTGGAATATTCCATGCTCAGAACTACCAGGGTTGGTGTCAAAGAAAGTATTTAGAGAAAACAAGCGATACTGTCCATTCATTTTGTTTAATGTAAGATGTCAAAAAGACTTTAAACAATCAGCTTATGCATGGCATTTTTTCCCAGCTAAATGCTGAAGATGCTAATTAAACACCACAGTTCTTTGCTGGTTTGCATGGCTTGAACAATGTTGTTGTCTTGCCACTATGGTTCAGCACTGTTTCATTTTTCCACTAGCCTGCACTAATGGTTAAATTTTTAAACACCTAGTCAGAGAGAAATGTAAAATTTAAATGAAGTTTTTGTGGATTTAGTTTGACATAAAAATTCATAGTTTCTATGTCCCACATGCATGTTACATATACTTAATGATTTGTGGCTCAGAGTTTTTGCAGCGTAGTAGCAGTAAATGTGTAATTTTCTGAAAATCATAGAAACCATAGTAACGTGGAATGCACTAGTGAAACAAGAATTGAGTTTTGTGTAGATTTAATTTGTGATTAACCTCACTTGTAGATCTAATAACAGATGATGTGCCATAACATGCAGTAACCTGACCTCAGTACACAGACGTAGAAATGAGTTAAGCCAACACAGACGCGAGTCCTGCTGTGTCTTCCAAACTGTAACACGTTTTCATCTGGATGCAGGTGGCAGCACGATGGTGTCTCCAACAGGTACGCTGTCCACCCAGTACGTGCAGCAACAGCACTCACAGCAGTACCACCAGCAGTACCAGACACAGAACCAGGCCTCAGATGGCACGCTGCACATCGATACCAGTCAGCGCATGCTGGCTCCGAACCAGGCGCGTAGCCCCTCATCGGCTGGCAGGTAGGAAACATACGTGAAAAACCCTTGAGGACAATAAAGAATTATTGAATTGAATTATTGAATTGATTTGTAAACTGCGTGGGTTCACTTAGTAATGACGCACGCATACTAACATAATGAAAACAAATAGAAACGGAAACGGTAATGACTGCAAAGTGGTTACAAGTTAAGCAAATAAAAGCGACATAAAAGGGACAGAAACCACTTAACTTTGACAAAGGACGGCACAGGTCGACGTTTCGGCTTACGCCTTCTTCAGGACATAAACAATCAATAAACAATTGTTTATGTCCTGAAGAAGGCGTAAGCTGAAACGTCGACCTGTGCCGTCCTTTGTCAAAGTTAAGTGGTTTCTGTCCCTTTTATGTCGCTTTTATTTGCTTATAATGAAAACAGTTCCAAAACAGGAAATTTGCTTCCATGTCACATGAGTGTGTCAAAGTATACATGTATGAATAATTATGAATAAAGGGGGAGGGTGTACTTTCAGCACTGCAGTAGGAGAGAAGAATCTGTCTGTAAATCAGTATCAACAAGTCGCTTGGCATAAGTGTTCTGATAGCACATTAAACTTGACGTGAACATGACATGACCCTTGTGAACCAGACAGATATTGGAATAGTCTCAAAGACCACACTGAGGAGACTTCCTAGCGATGCAGTAGATCGTGTATGGGCGCAGAAATGCCATCTTGATTTGAACAACTGATGATCTTTTCGGAGAAACATAAAGAGCGTGATAGTGTTGATGGAGGTTCATGAGGCTGTTATTCTTTGCTGAGATCACAAAAGGAAGCTGTTGAATGTTATGTCTGTGTGTGTGTGTTAACAGCCCACCATCACCTGGGAACCTGAACACCCTGCGCCAGCAGCTGTCTGCGGCTCACAGTATGTCTGGCAGCGTTGTCAGCCCACACTCCCTGACCGGCCAGAGCTCACCCAGCGTCTACTTCGGCCTCTCACGCCGTGGCAGCCTCTCCTCCTTGGCTGGTCAGTTGTTACTTTTGTTGTTGTTGTTCTGTTTTTAAGGATTTTTTTTAAGTGATGGAGTGTATGTTTGTTGGTAAATTGATGGTGATGATCATTGTGTGTGTGTGTGTGTGTGTGTGTGTGTGTGTGTGTGTGTGTGTGTGTGTGTGTGTGTGTGTGTGTGTGTGAAGTTTGCATCTTTTTAACTGTTGTTTTGAAACCTGTTTCAGACTCTGACATGGTTCACACAACACCCAAGTTCGTCAAGGACACGTCGAAGTTCTGGTACAAGCCCAACATCACACGTGAAGATGGTAAGGAAGGCTTATAGTTTCTACAAAATACCTGATAGTAACACACTGAAAATGCTTAGCAGTTAGTTTTCACAGAATACCTGATAGTAACACACTCAAAATGCTCGTCAGTTTTGTTTGTTTGATGTCTGTCAGCAATTGAAAAATTGGTTGTCAGTATCGCAGTGCTCAGCATTGATTTACAATAACAATGGCGATAACAATAACAACAATTTGTCAACAGCCATCGTGTTGCTGAAGGACAAAGCCCCCGGAACTTTCGTGATCCGCGACAGCAACTCCTTCCCAGGGGCCTTTGGTCTCGCACTCAAGGTGGCACAGATCCCACCCAACGTGCAGGCTAAACCCTCAGGTATGTAGACACGTGATCCATTTTACATGGCTGCTGTGGAGTACATGTTTATTGATTTGAAAATACTTTATTTACCCATAAAAAGGGAAATAAATGACTCCACTCGGCAAGGCCCAAGGCCAAAGTTGCATCCCTTTACTCTGCCGTCTCTCGGCAAAACACAGCAATACGATGTGCATGACGTAATTTTTTGAGAAAGGGGTGATTTCAAGATGAAAGAGATTAACACAACGGTCTTTTTCCTCAAATGATGTCAATGGACTTCGTGCTTTCAGACATATCGACCTACACATGCTTCCCACTTCGCAGTGTCTGGCACGTTTGCCAAACAATGCCACTTGTTATGCTCATTGTGCCACGGCACGTGATTGGCTGAATTCTGGCGGCGCACCCCCTATGATCGCTAGGAGTGGAGTCGTTTGTTGCTTTAAATGTCGGAAGCCTTCTGCAGTTCCACTTTTAATATTGGGTTGTTTTTTTTTGCTGGGAGGGAAAAGAAAAGTATGTGTTGCAAAGGAAAACAGTTGCCAAGCCAGCGTTGTGAATATCTAAGTTTTAAGAGGCATAAGTTGACATTAGCCTAAAGATTGATTGATTGGTTTGATGAAATGGTTAGCTTATTGACTTCTGGTTGGTCAGTTTATTCATTCATTTATTTCCGGACCCTCTACAGGTGATCCACAAGCTGACTTGGTGCGCCACTTCCTCATTGAGCCTACCCCTAAGGGTGTGCGTCTTCGTGGCTGCAGCAACGAGCCTGTGTTTGGTCAGTGTGTTTTCTGAGTTCTTCGACTGCTTCTAACGAAGCTGAAAATTGGTTTCAGGTATCAAAATCGTGAACAAAAATCGTAAAAACAGTGTCTGACCAGTTTGATTTGGTTTCTTTCTATGAAACAAATGCATATTTAGACCTAACCCTGGTACTACTGAGCCCGGAATATTATGAGCTACCTCTATGGATTTTTCAGCATAAGACAAATTAATTCAGCAAGACTAGGGTCAAATGTCCATCCTGTCTGTGTGCACAGTTTCTGCATGTAGTCACAGAAAAACAAATTTGGGTGCTCAGCAATCATCTAAATTCTAATTTTTATACAATGGAAATGAAATTAGACATTGATTTAAAAGTGCAGTGTACATTTGGTGAGATTATATAGCAATGCGGTCAGAAATTGTCTGTTGACATTTGCCCTTCAAGAATGGCTTCGTTTACATTGAGAGTTGCTTTGTGTTTACAGGTAGTCTGGCGTCCTTGGTGTACCAGCACTCTATCACGCCCCTCGCCCTGCCCTGCAAACTGGTGTTGCCTGATGCTGGAGGTCAGTGATCTATGAGCACAAACAAAAAAAACCCCAGAATGCTGGTAGCATAAATGTCTGTTAGCCTCAGTTTTGCTTATTTTTTTCTTTAACTCTTTGACATCGCGAGCTTGGCCAGTGACCTACTTCCCTGCTGACGCACATGCAGCTGCCGGCTGTTTAGGGTGTCGCGAATCGGTTCGCGGCTCGGTGCCTACGGTTGTTGAGAGTGACGCAAGCCTGCTCGTGTCCCGATGCGTAAAGGTTAAGGTACATGTAATGACCCTCAGTAACTGATCAAGTCTAGTGGAAGCTTGTGGAATCTGATTTTTGTACTCATTTGCAAACAAGGGAAGAAAAGGTGTGTGTAAAATGGTCTTTATTGTCAATTTTGCAGACACAGTGGATGGACCCCTCAGCCCAGATGCAGCACCTAGCACAGAAATGAATTCTGCATCAGATTTGCTGGCCAAGGGAGCAGGTAACTCTACATGTCCTGTTTAAACACTTAAACTTCCTTCTCTCCCCTTGTTAAACCAGCACAACACTTACGGACTCCTGTTTCATGTTTCCATTCTTTCAGATACTACACAAGTATGCTATTACAAGCGCTAACAGAGTCCAAGAGTAGGAAACGGTTACCACTTACTGAGCCATTAAACCAATTAGCGAATAACTCCAGGTACATTTTGTAATTAGCAGTTCAAAATTTCAATGGCTCAGTGGATTCACATGATACTGTTTTATAGCTGGGTCCCTGTTCATCTGAGATTAATGTTTTCTTGCTCATTTGTTAAATTGTGTGCAAACAGGTTTTGTTATAATTGACCTTGTCAGTGTCTGATTGGATTAATTTTTTTTTCTTTTGGTGATCAGTTATTGTATAGTACTTGGAAGTACATGTAATATAAATATTTGTCTGGACTCTTTCAGCATGCAATGTCATCTTCATCAACACCGTGGATACTGAATCCCTGACGGGACCCCAGGCCATCGCCAAGGCGATCAAGATGACCATTGACACACAGCCCATGCCAAGGACAACGGTCGTCCACTTCAAGGTCTCCAGTCAGGGTATCACCCTCACTGACAACAATAGAAAGTGAGTACCCTAGACACCATGACAACAGGTGTCACCATGGAAACATTTACCATGGCGATGACATTGACAGTGTTTGTTGTTGTTTTTTATGAGAAGTACAATTAATTCTTGAAAGTGAAAGTTGCAAAGGGTGCAGGCTAGACCAGATGTTTGTGAGACGTCGTTTTGTGTAATACTATATGAAGTTACAACTGTAACTTGCAGACCACACCAGGAATTGTTAGTGCCATCCTGCAAGCTAGACATAGTCTGCACAAGGTTGTTTCTGTACTTCTTGTTTGTTCAAGTTTGTGTGGTCAGCGATATTCTGATTTTCAAGAAGAAGGAAATTTAATTAGAAACTATGAAAAAGGATATCATTTTTTAATGCCTGTGTTCCTGTTGCAGACTGTTCTTCAGGAGACATTACCCTGTGTCTGCTGTCACGTACTGCGGAATGGACCCCCAGGATCGCCGGTAAGTACAGAAACGTAGACAGGAGGTTATCTTTGAAGTATTCATCAATACTTGTACCCCGCAGGTATATTTCAGTACTTGTTGCACTGTATGCAGGTTCGTGTACGCTAGTGTTGTGACTCTGTGCCTAAATATTGTCAGTCATCTGCGGCCTTGGGAACGCTCTTGCAAGAAATAGTTCTGTCTCAGGGCAGTTCACACTCTGACAAACTCCAGCTTTGCCAAGAAGTTCTCACTAGGAATGTTTGGATATACCCCACCACACATTTACCCATGCACAAAATGGTAAAAGATTTGTTAAAGTTCCCCCCTCCCCTCCCCCCCTTCCAATTTAAGAAATTCAGACACTTTAATTCGCACACACTCCCGCCCTAAGAGCTCACCTCACTTATTGAAAGGTTTTTGAAAGAAAGAAAAACAAATGCAAACTTTTCCCCCTGTTCTATTCTATGCCTTATAGGAAATTGCTTATTTCATTTACTGATATTCTTTGTGTTGCAGATGGAAGCGAGATGATGCTCCGGGTGCTCAGGTTGATGCTAAGTAAGTATGGTTGGCCTTCAGTTTGGTTTGAGTTCTCTGACCAAGACAATGTCCGTTTATGCAGCCTGCAGGATTACAGAGATGCAGCCATTAGTCTTTCCCTTTAAAGCTTCAAGCACTGCGTACTGGTGATGATTTTATGTGACTGGAATGTTCAGCTGAAAAAAAAAAATGTGTATGGTCAACAGGCAGAGTTGTTAGTCTTCATGTTCTTCCCCAGCCCCATATGACTTTTAAGCCATTAAATGAGTGTTATCCCCAGCCCCATGCAACTTTTTGTGCCATTAAATGATTGTTATTCCCAGTTCCACATGACTTTTTAACACCATTAAATGATTATTATCCCAGCCCCATATGACTTTTTAACACCATTAAATGATTATTATCCCAGCCCCATATGACTTTTTAACACCATTAAATGATTGTTATCCCCAGCCCCATATGACATTTTAACACCATTAAATGATTGTTATCCCAGCCCCATAAGACTTTAATTTGCGCCATTAAATGATTGTTTTGCATGTTCTCCCTTGCATTTCATTTGAAAATCATTTTTTTTAGAGGAAAACATTCCATTTCAATTTGCAGAATTTTTGGATTTGTGGCTCGCAAGCAAGGCGGCGTGTCTGACAACTCCTGCCATCTCTTTGCTGAACTGGATCCAGAGCAGCCAGCCTCGGCCATTGTGAACTTTGTTACCAAGGTTATGATTGGACAGAGCAAAGTGAAGTCTTAGAGAGACAGTCCCCTATTGGTTCATGTAACGTGGTATATTATAATGCTGTAACGTCCATGTCTACTGCATCAGGTTGTGGATGTACAGCCCCACAGAGAGTGGTGCTGCATTTTTTAATGTTACACACTTACCTTTGGCATGAAAGACTACAGAGGGAAGAGGCCAAATACTGAACAGTGGAGTACGCAAGCATGCTTTGGGATGTGGGCCCACACAGACTTCTTGCAAGTCTTTGTGGGCAAGGTTCGGTTGCCTCCACGACAGCACAAGAGTTCAAAGTTGATACTGCCGGAGGGGTTGCGAATCGCTGCCAGCTTGAGAAATTGGGTGACGACCTGTCCTTTGGTATCATGGTTTTAATTGTGTATGTGTGTAAACAAAAAGTTTCATATTGTCACAGAACAACATAATTATATAGCTTCAAAGCTAGTGAATTGTGTAAGCTGCTTTTCAGTACATAATTTATTTGAGCCAGTCTCTGTATGCAAAAGTGGTGTTTCAGTAATGTAATGGAGAAGTTTTAACACAGGCTATGCTATGCATGTACCACTGTTCTGCCTTTTCATAGATGTTTTTGGTGGGAAAAGTCAGCCAACTCAAAAAAAAAAAAATAGGCTGGCTTTTGAGGTTGTTTTGGAGGGCACTTTTTGGCAGGTGTATTGCATGAGAAAAGTCATCGTCTGAGAGAGCTGACTCCTCAACAACAGAATAACTTCTATACCTTGTGTTGAAGCTGGACTGCATGAGATGGTACGGAGGTGGACGTTGCCACTAAGCAGATCATGTACAGGTGTGCTTGCCCAGATAATACTTGTGTCATGCAGTTTTCTGCAGGGCAGGTGTTGCCATGTGGGGGTCCTAGATACATTTGAACGTTAACATTATTGACGGACGCTATCACAATTTTTTTTTTTTTTTTAAAAGATCTTATTCTTGACTGTGCTATTTTTTTGTCGTTCAATTTTTTTTTCAATATGTTCATGGAGACTTAGCTTTGTGTATGTTATTATGACTTGTCATGGTGACGATGTCACCGCTGTGGGCAGGTGTGAGGTGTATGGCAACTCGACGACTACACTTGTCGCTGTAGAGTAGAGACGCTCATGTTATCACACTTCGCTTTCTGTGGACTTATGTATAATTGTGTCACGTCTTTGGCAACATTTACCTCTCATAAGATAATTATTTGTTAATATCTCCACAATATTGGTGCTATTTTCGGCCTGACCTTTCATTTCATGCGGCAGCCATGTTGTACTGTGTTTTCCTGAGTTCGCACAAGAAGATGGGGAGTCTCAAATGGAGCCAAAAGGAAATATCTCCACTGGACAATGGACGCTGTTTATGTTGTACAGATTTGTACTCAGGTCATCAGGAAGGCGGAGAACACTGTGCATCATGGCTGCCTGGTCCGTTTGTGTATAATATTTGTGTGCATTGTCTAATTGTTACACAGCCTCCTAGCGTATTCAACATAAATTGGCATTTACACTCGAACAAGCGATGTCATGTCTCGCGATGTGGGGAAAAAAATTAATCACACACGCCATTCGATTAAGTGTACCAGTTGCAGTTGTGTAGTATCGTTTTTAACGGTATTATTTTTATTATTACTATTATGGTTATTATGTAGCAGCTATGCTGTTTTTTAGCTGAAAAGGTCGAGTTTAGAAGGAAACAAAATGAATGAGTTAATAAAAGATGCGCAGGAAGGCGGTAGTGCTTTGTTCACCCAAAGGCAGCTTTTAAACTGGCACTTAATATATATACACTCTTATTTCATATGATTTGAGGGGACACATATTAGGGGACTTTAGATGTTTTAAAGGGCTTTTTTCCTCGCTAGATCAGTGTTGGTCATTACCTATGAACAACAATCATGAAGGAGTTTGTTGTGAAAGAAATGTGTTTTATTCTGCTGGGTGGTTTTTATCCATTCAGCGGTGAATTTGACAAGATGAATAGAGAATGTATGACCCGCTTGCTTTTGACTGGATGACAGCGGGTGTGTTATCATAAGATAACGTTGATGTGTTCTAGTTGCTTGCCCAGTACCACAGTGTGGAGTTTTCATTGCGCATAACTATGGTTTAGTTACAGACAGAGCGTGCATATGTCATGACTGTGTGGTTGGTTAATTTGCATACTTTTGCATATGTTTTATTCATTTATGTATAAAGTTGAATTGTTTTAGTTCCCCACTAAGCCTAGAAATATAGACCCCTGTTTGTTTCAGCCCTTGAATTTTTTTATTTTTTTTTAGCCCCAGCATAACTTCGTTGTCAAAGTGTTTGTATGGCATGGGTTTCAGTTATTCAAACTATTACTTTTGTCATTGTTTTCACGGTATTTAGTGGTGACAATTTTTGTATTTTAGACAATGCATGCCACAGCATACCATAGCATTTCTGCGCAACCAGTAGAAACCAGGCTGAAAAGGAAGCGATGACCTGAACCTTATTTCACACTGGCAAAACCGCAACTCTCGTTAAAACAAAAGAGGACATGTAATTCAAGTGTTTGTTATGTGTTATGCAGCTTCTTAACGCCGCCTATTGGACATTTTATTACATTTATTTATTGATAGGCTCGTGTGGTTGTCCTGATTTGCACACTAAGAACCTTGATCAGTGAAGCGAAGTTTATGTTCTGAAAAGTCTGGTTGTCAGTGATGCCTTCCTGAGAGCAAAACCTGCTGTGCAAAGCAGTCACCACCACGCTGTGTTTCTTTCTGTTTTTAATCTCAGAGCAATATTTATCAAGGACATGCAGTTTAATTTGTACAGACCGCTCCTTTTTTTTTAGCTTTGACTGGAGGTACTGAGGTTTCTTATTTGTGTAAAATGTTTGACATTATATACTGTATTGTTTCATGCTCGTCTATGATGCTGATGACTGGAAAGTTGCAAGTTCTACACCAATAAAATCTATACGCTAGAGGCACCAGTGTTGTGGATATTTAAAAAAGGAAACAAAGAACCGATTGTTAGTGTAAAGTACTGTTACAGTACATGATTGTGCTCTGTAGATAAACGATTGAACTATGTCAGAGATTCGATTTTTAAGATCGAGCCTATGGAAATTACGCTATTGACAGTTGTGATTGGAATTGAGAGAAAATCGATGAATGAAGGAAGATCTGATTTTATTTATGTCCGAGAGCGTCGACTGCGGAGGACTACACAGAAAGCAGTGGTGTGTATCTATTGGTGTTCCAAATTTGCTCCGTAGACATGAAAGCATTTAAATTGTTTTGGTCAAGAGAAAAGTGAATAAGGTCCTGAAATGGCGTTGGTGCTCTAGGTACCTGATGACCTTGACCGTCACAGTCTGCGAGACCTTGACCGTCACGGAGTCTGTGTGACCTTAACCTCTTTTCTGTCCAGTCCAATAGAAACGTCCTTCAGGTGTACTGTAGACTTCAGGAAAAGGGACTGTTGCACTGTCTTTTTCTCTTACTGCTTCAGAGAACCGGAGTCGGTGTATGAATAAAATATCTTGTATGAAGAAAGTCCGTGCATTTGTGTGTGTGTGTGTGTGTGTGTGTGTGTAAATTGTTGTTGCTGTCGTTTCTGGGGTTTACAGAGGACAGCCTGCAAGCCCACCGTAAAATACGGACATTGCAACACACACACACACACAACGCAAAAACAGTCAAATGTTCGTGGGTTCACCGACGGCTTCTTCTTGGTGTTTAGTGTTGATACATGTTTGGCTAAGCAGATCTTTACGCCACACTGCAAATGCCTTGGAAGTGTTAATCACATGATCGTCATGTGATATGACGTAAATCTGGACGTTAATAGACAAAAAAAAAATGCCCTAGGTGGATCTAAGTGAGCAAATCTGACATTGCATCTTTCTTTAATGGGTTCATTCTCGCGCGGAACAACAACACGAGCGACAACATGCAATAATTATGATAATAGAAAGAAAACTTTAATGTTGCAGAAATCATACCCCATGGCCACAATGTTATTTATTTCAAAGAGCAAGAGACCAAATGGACCAAGAGTCTGCAGGTGAATTTGACTCAGTTTGCTAAGGAAAAACCCATCAAATTCCTGCCCACCGGGCATTCGATCCTGGTCCTCAAGATCCGTCTCGGGCGCCTTGGCCGCTAGTTCAAATCCCCTGTCGTCTACAGTTATCGCCCTCTCTAAGTTGCAAATCAAAGGCTTAAAGGGGCTAGTGCTACCATACTTATACCCACAGATCGTTCTGTGTCTGTGGTGTCTGTCATCACATGACTGAGTGTGTGAATGTGTATATGTATTTATATGGTATGTTTGTGTATATCAAGTGTGTTTTATTATCAAGAGGAGCAAAGCAAATTCTTCTTAATTGCAACTAAGAAGCAATAAATCTATCTTATCTTATCTTATCTTATCTAGACACCTGGACAATGACAGCGTCTGCAATGCTGGCACTGAGCCAACAGAAGCATACTCGATGACACGGCGACCACACTGAGCGCTCCAATAGTGTAACAATAGTCGTAGAATTTGAACGTTAGACCGCTCACATTAAGAGCTGTACTAATCATCAAGATAGAGTATTTCGAGTGTACAGGCACACTCAGGAGTGAAACTGTTCCAAAACAAAAGTTGGCCTAGTAAAGATGGAATTAGCCCCGTTTAACTTATTTGCTTCATCGCGATTCAGTGTGTGTCACATATACAATGAGATATACATGTGTATATACATCGAATGATAGGAAAAACGAACACGATTTGAAAAATGTCAGTACATTATTGTGGTTTCAAACAACTACTGTCCAAATCTAGAATATATTTCTTGAGTACAAAAGAGCATGGTGGTGGTTACGATTGGTCAGGATAACACTCTCGTCGAGGATGTTGAGGCCACGAACACGCATGGGTAGCCCTGACTAGGTTACGATGGTGTATAAGGTAGGACAGCACTTGCCACTGACATGCCTGATCTGGCACTGCCCTGGCCTGATCAGTTTGGGCCAGATAAAGGCCATTTCTCAGTGTGTCAAATTATGCATATATCACTGTAACGCCTATTTGCATTAACCCTTTCAGCCCTGAAGGAATCTCACTAGCGATAACGCTCTCTGCCTGGGAGTTTTTTCAAGTGTGCTAGATCTAAAGCTGGGCTCTTGCATACAAAACCCTATTTCTCAAGAAGTATTGGATCCTATCCTATAGGGGAAATCCTCCCTGTGCAGAGCGTATGAGAGTCGGTCACATGCACACATATTAGTGTTAGGGTCTGTGAGACCGTAGGTGATACGGTGGCAGGGCTGAAAGTGTTAATTAGGCACAGCTGATTTTTTTTTTTTTTTTTTGTCAGTGCATACAGTTTAACTTTACCAGCAAAATACTACTGTGGCAGTAAAATTCTCTTTTCGTCGAAGCACAAGAAAGCATTTGGTAGAAGGCAGACAATAAAAAAAAAATGTAAAAACAGCACTTGGTAACGCCATTGGAAAACGACAACAAATCCCTTAAAATTCCACCAATCGCTGTGAGAAGCTAACTGATCTGTGTTTCACAGGAATAGACCACCTGTCAATCAAAAGAGGCGAGCCCCCGAAATTCCGCCATTCTCGTGCCGCGGCCTGACTGACTAACTTCTTGCCAGGCGCTACAGCGTGGCCGAAAACGTGAAAGAAAGTACTACGTTCTACGTCATTTAAGAAAAGAGACCATTACGTCAGTCTCTTTCATCTTGAAATCGCCCCTTTATCTCTAAAATGACGTCACGGACTTACTATGTTTTGTCATTACACGGCTGAATAACGGGGCGGGGCTCTGGCCTCGGGGTTTGCCGAGTGGAGTCGTCTATTGTCCGCGTACAGGATCTCCAGACTCAATTCATTAGGTCATTAATTATTTAGTAATACATTGTCCGTGTACCAGAGTCCATGCAACAATTGTTACTCACTGGAATGTTGTAAGGTCATGAATGACGCGAAGTACTCTTAAACACAAATTCCATCTGTTTAAAACGGAATGTAAGACTGTGCAGAGGTTAACAGTTTCTGTCCACTTTGGTTATTCATACTTATAAGTGTTCTTTGGCCGGTCAGCGCAGGATCCAAGCGGTGGTACGGAAAGGTGCACGTTGGTCCAGTCGACTGGTTAACCTGTTGTTTTGAAGTTTAATGTCCTTTTCCGCAACATAAGGATGATAATCAAAAACGGAACGAAAGGAAAACAAATGCAGCACATAATTATGTTAGGATCCCAGCCGGCGACCCTAGTGTTGACAGTTCCGCCATGGTCTACCAGCTCCACCGCTGTGCTGGCTCCCACCATATTGAGGTAGACTGGACATCACTTGACCTACAACAAACAGTCCGAGGTGAACAAATTACGTGTGCGTGTATAAAATACTAGTCGATGTACCCACTGTGTGATTTGTGTAGTAAGTGCATTCTGGTCTCCCTGTCTGGCGACACGTGTCGTGGAAAGGGCGTTAACTCAAACGAATCCGAGCCCATCCCCTGCCCGCGCTGTACGATAAGACTGGTCCACTTCAAGCCACTATTACGCCAGGCCTGGGCCTAGACGCGAGACTGTTCCAGACTGCGAATTCCAGTGATTCCAGGGGCTTCAAGTGGCTTCTAGTGATCTTAAGATTTCAAGTAAAAAATGCGATTTTTGCATGGGCTTTTTAGATTTAAACCGAGATTTTTCCACCATAATGCGACATAATGAGAGACAGACAGACAGACAGAGATCTGTTTCACACAAAAGAATCACTCACCGGTCTCACCCCAAGTTGCACCTGGAACTTCGGACGCTGGATCAGGATCTGGAATACATATATGTCCATAATATTGTTATTATCACATTTCTACAGCGCATTCTTGAAAATACATCAACTCATTTCGCATTCACACCACACTCACACACACATAGAACACATCCTAAAACAGCAGGCACCACGGTTACATGAATCAGTTGAAGGCAAGTTGAAAGAGATGGGCTTTAAGCTCTGTTTTGAAATATGACAGAGGCGGTTGCTGTCTCACGATAGCAGGCAGCGAGTTCCAGACTGTTGGGATGGTAAACTGGAAACAGCGTTCGCCAAAAGATTTCAAATTTCTCCTAGGAATTTGAGAGGCTTATCACAGGAACTGCCTAAGGATCGTTTTGCCAGTGCCCCAGGTTTTGAAATCACCCTGGCAGTGGACAAAAGACGTGGACGAAAGACGTTAATCCCCAGAGCACTCACCCACCCTGAACACCTACTAGGGTACTCATCGAGATGCAACTGAACTCCTTGTACAACCCCACCCGTAGTGGAAAAGGACGTTAAACTCCTGAACAACCACCCACCCACCCTTGCATAGCCCACCTTTTCTTGCAGAATTTGGCCGTACACATGGGTCATCCTAGCGGAAGGCTCCCAGGGGCCAGCAGCATTATCTCTCGGACCGTCGTGGAAGGACCTCGGTCTGGCGTCCCCCAAGCCACCACGGGTTTCCGGCAGCTCGTCATCGAAGTCCCACACAGCGGGGTCCCCTCTCGTCATCTGGCCAGCCGGCTTTGGTTCCTGATCTCTCATCCACGCAGAAGAATGGGGGGATCCCCAGGGATCGTCATAGTCCGGGGCGGCCTCTCGTCCTGGCCTCCGCGAAGAAGGGTCCTTGTCTTTGCGTGGGAAGCCAGACAGCTCACTGGGATCGGCGGTGTAGAGGTTACGGATCTCGGCGGTGGAGTGGCGGAGCTGGGGTTGTTGACTGTCACGGCGGAACAAGCCGGACTGCCCAACACAGTCAAATATTGTGTAGTGGTCTTGGTTTTCGTTTGTGTAAACCGGTTAGTCCAACATACTAATGAAAAGACACGTTTGGTGAATCTGGGTACTTCACTCACAAATAAAGGTGTTTGAAACTTTATTTTAAAAAAAAACACGTCTAAAAGTGTAGGGTCAACATAAAGTATTTTAATTTGCTGGCTTCAAAACCTGAGCTTTTACCTGAATGTGTCGCCTCGACAAACGCTAAACACCTAACGACAAGGTAAGGAGTTGCTGTTGCTATCAGTTGTTGTTGTTGTTGTTGTTAAATTTTGTCCTTGTTTAGTTGTAGGTGTTGTTTGGTTGGCTGGTTTGTTGGTTGGCTGGATGGCCAGCTGGTTGACCGGTTGGTTGTTTGGTTGTGTGGTTGGCTGGAAGATTGGGTGGATGGTTGGAGAACTGGTTATTTGTTCGCTGTTTTGTCTTTCTGTTGCAACTTGCAAAAGGTTGGCCAAGAAAGAGGCCTCAGTGAAAAATAAAATGTCTTTCAAATTTATTAATATCATGACTATTGTCCTCTGACCCATCATTCCATTAGTTCAACCTCCAAAATCACATTCAAAATTGTCAGAAAGGTCGGCACGATTCTAGGTGCTTTGCGTTGACATGCATGCACATCCGTCAATCTTCAGTCATACCCTCTCGGGGTCAGCGTGCTACATTGTGCGTCTAGGTTTCTGACATGAAGCGTGTAAGCACAGACAGCTTGTACCGAGCCAGTACTGATTGCCTTTCCAGTAAATTCTAACACCTGTCCAATTTGACGCTCACTATCGGCCGAAACCTTTTTTTCAAGTGCTCTGCAAACAAGGTGCGTGCCGAACAACAAATTTATTTCACTTTGTTTGCCCTTTACTGCCAGTCAACGTCATTTTTTTTTTTTATCTTTCTGGGACGCTCACAAGACTTCGAGGGACATGTCCCCCTACTGCGTCTTATCTCAAGAACAGAAAGCGCTGACGACACGCAGTCTAGGCAACACGAGATTCTTTGATCCTGCATTAAGACCATCTGTCATTCTTTTCAACATTACAATGACAAGTTCTGCACCACGCCCAAAGTAAGTGCACTTGTAGGAGTGGTATGGGCCCGCTGCATTATTTACTGCACCTTGTGGGCATTAGGTTATCTGGGAAAGGATATCACATTGACAATCTGTACACGTGAACAATAAAATGCGTGAGAACCACCAAAGACCAGTTGAATGATTTTTTTTTTTCAACCAAACCTTACGTTGAATATCTTTTAAGAACCACACTCCGGTACAATTTAGAAGTAAAGCCCTTGCAGCATTTTATGTCTTCAAACAATGTGTTTCTGAAAACTAAGTCACCGTCAGCTGTCACAAAATAATGTCCCAGACATCCTCGCACACAGTAGCACAAATTTCGCTCACTAGAAGAGTGACTTGAAATCAAACACAATTCACACAGCCGCTAACCATCTGATCAGTAACAAGGTGTAATAAGTCTGACCTGGCTGCTACACTGGAATCTTGTGTGTATTGGTACTGGTAGATTCTATAGTCCCGTTACCATGATAAGGGAAATTCGGGCTGCTCCCCACTGGGATAGATAGGGGAGCCGGGGTGGTCGAATGGTAGAGCGTTGGACTTCTAATGCTCGGGTCGTGAGTTCGATCCCGGCTGGGGCCAAATATTTGTGCTGGCCTTTTCATCGTTGCCCCGTCTTTGATATCACCCTATGTGGTGGAAAAGGACGTTAAACCCCCAATCACCCACCCACCCACCCCCACTGGGATAGCGCGTTGCGAAAGTACGGCGCCACCCATCTGTTTTTGCAGCATGCATAGCGTGTGACTGTTTTTCCATTCCCCAGCCCTTTCCGTTTGAAATGGGATTTTTAACATGCACTCTCGATGTTGTGCGTCCTTGTGTACGCACAGGCGAGACAGGCACGGTAGAGTCTGCGCATGACTCTAACTCGATTGGCCCACCAGGGACTCGGATACGTTAACCACTAGGCCAAATCCCAGTGCGGACGTTGATGTTTCTCTGACGGTCTGAATGATGTTGAATTCCAATAAAACATATCATAACAATGTTACTTTTGTTGGCGCTGGCGCCTATAGCTTTGACAGAACTGAAGGTGCAGAACAGCACCCCATATGGCAGGGATGTCGTTTGGGGTCGGATATCGGCTATAAGCCGAATTTTGTTTGAAAAAGCCGATAATCTGTCTGTCATGTCGGCTGGCCGAGCCGAAGTTTTCACGAGTGAGTCGGCTCGATTGTGTCCGTTTCTGCGAGATTCCTGTGCTGGATGGACTAATTTCCAAGAAAACGCAACTTTACAGAACTTCTTTAATTCATGGAGGTGGAGGGAGCACGTAACAGTATGGAGTCTAGTCGAAAAACTTGTGAAACTGCTTCGGCAGAGAGAGCCGAAACTTTCTGTAAAAAGCCGAAACTTTCACGACTGTTTCGTCTAAATCGCCGAAGAAAAAAAACTCCTGGCAACATCACTGATCATATCAGTAGAGCCGAAGCTGTAATTATTATAAGTATCACACAGTATAACGAAGGGTAACCTTCATGTACAACGTTTCATGAGGTGGTTATTTTGAAAGGCAAGGCCATGATCCGTAGTTCTGACGGAGCTGAAGTCAGAGAGCGTAGTATACATGAACTCTGCTGAAGTGCTGTATGTCCTTAATATCTTCCCTCAATACAAAGATCAGGCGCTGTGGTTATAAATATAACACGTGACGATACTGATCCTGGTGTTACTCTGTGTAAACCCTTCCCTCACGACTGACGAGAAGAAAAATACCTGTGGCGTTAAAAGGACTTAAATATTGCTATAGACGCAAACACTTAATCTGTCTGCACCAATACAATTTTAAACTGGAAAATTGTTTCTGCCGTTCCGTTAAACGTAACTAGAGACGTTACCACTTATTGTATCTGCACCAATGCCACATTAAAACTGTTGTGTCAGAGAAGTTACATTCAACGGAACTTGAAGACAATTAGTGTGTTTGTTCTTATGCCACTTTGATGTCAACCGCAATGGGTGTGTTGATTCCACAAACTACCTGAAAGGTCGAATGGTTAATCTGCCACTCGCCTGGGGCCTCTCGAGGGGTAAATCAACAGTAGCGTCCCCCCTCCCCTCCCCCCCCCCCTTCCTTTTCCGTCAGGTCTGTGGGTATTCCTCTTTTAAAGCACAGGCTTCAATGATATTCTAGGATCTAAGGATTTCAAGTAAAATTGGGATTTTTGCATGGGCTTTTTAAGAGATAACGAGTTGTCATGTGCACGTACTCCTGTCGTGTCCAAATGATGTTTGGTTTATTTATTTTTGTTCTGGAAAGTTGAAGTTCATAGTTGTTTTAGGAACGAATATGTTAAGTATTTTATACTTACTGTGTCCCGCTCACGAGGTCTCCTGTCCACCCGGCTCTCGTCTCCGGGCAGGGGAGCGTCCGGCTGTCGGACAATACAATGAATAATTTGACTTGCGCTCCAGACGCGACCGAGGACTCATCACCTCGACGCCCAACTCCGTTAACTATCTGCAGTTTGTCCCCCACCCTTCTCTCGCGACCGAAGACTCATCACCTCGACGCCCAACTCCATTAACTATCTGCAGTTTGTGCCCCAACCTTTCTCTTAAAACCACTCCCAAAGCGCCGTGAGCACTAAGCCAAAGCCAGGGGGATGGGGGCGGAGGGATGGGGGAGGGGGGTCGTCGTCGTCATCGTCATCATCATCATCATAAAGAAAACAAAAAACAACAACAACAAAAAAAAAACAAATTTGTTCTTGATGGACACAATAAAGTCGTTTTGAATTTGATTTTTTTTTAATCATCATCATCATCATTTGATTTGAAGATGTATATAATATAATGCCAAAGGGTTAGAGTTTTAAACTGATCTCCCGTTTGCCTATTCAAATAATCTGGCTTGGAGTCGAATTTGTGCTGGCCTTTTGTCCTTGCCCCGTCTTTGATATCACCCATACGTGGTGGAAAAGAGCGTTAAACTCCCAAACACCCACCCATCCTTGCCTATTCAATTACAAACTAAGAAGGAAACAACAAAGAAAACTATGGGTTAGTTACGAAGATCTGGCTGTTCTTCATGACGCGGTACAGCCTCCCGTCGGGTCCAGGCTGCATGATGATCCCGTCCCCGCCTGCTGTCGTCTCTCCGAGGCGGGTCCATGACGGAGCTGCATTCCCTTCACCCGGTCCATCCTGGCCGGCACGCGCCGAGAAGGTTGTCATCTCACTGTCATCATGAGCGAGAAAAGCTTACAGTTTGAGAAGAAGAGCCGTGTCACAATGCAAAGGGGACAAAAGTACTGGTTCTTTTCTAGTAAAATAAATAAATAAATAGCGTTGGGGGCGGGAATTGGAGGGATAAAGCGTTGAGGGTGGGCTGGGGTGGGAATGGGGTTGGTGTGGGTGCGATGGCAGACGGGTGCGGCGGAGGGGGGGAGGGAAGTTGCAACTCCCCTCCCCCTTCCTTTTTTTAATTATCCCTTTCGGGAAATTCGGGCTGCTTCCCCCAGGGAAAGCGCGTCGCCGCGGTGCAGCGCCACCCAATACCTATCCTATATTTTGAACAATTTTGCTGGTGGAGGAAAGCCGGATAACCCGGAGAGAAACCCCCGATGAGCAGCCCGGCAGCCAGGAAAAACCGGTGTCACATATTAGAAGCTCGACCTGGGTTCGAACCCACGCTTCATCGCCATGACATTGGTGACGGCCGTTCAGCAGCGCAGCGGCTATATCCGACGTGCTACCTATTAGACCACCGCTCAAAAAAGAAAAGAAAAAATCTAGTCCGTCTCTACTTTCCCCCACCCGTGTTGCTTAAAAGACAGACGTGCTTACGTGTTTTGCAGCTGGTCGTAAGGTGAAATGATGTGGGACAGTCCCTGCTGGACAAGTGGCTCCCCCTTCTTCATGGACATTGACTGGACCGACGCACTGTCCACACACACAAGGCAAGCGGTCAGAAGAACATGACAGATAGAGAGAGTCATAAATTAATTGGCAGCATTTCAATGGTAGAAGTGTGGTTGTTTTGTTTTGTTTTTGTTTTGTTTTTGTTGTTTGTTTTTGTTTTGTTTTTGTTTTTTGTTTGTTTGTTTGTTTGTTTTGTTTTTCTTTGTTTTTTTGTTGTTGTTTGTTTGTTTTGTTTTGTTTTGTTTGTTGTTGTTTTTTTTGGAGTGGGTGTTTGGGGGGTTAACGTCCTTTTTTTTTTCTTTTTTTTTTCTTTTTTAACTACATACGGTTGATATCAAAGACGGGGCATTGATGAAAAAGCCAGCACAAATATCTGGCCCAAGCCGGGATACGAACTCACGACCCGAGCATTAGAAGTCCAACGCTCTACCATTCGGCCACCCCGGCTACCCCGAACGACACAGACAGACAGCTAGACAAGACAAGACAGAGGGGGGGGGGGTCTGTTTGTTTTGTTTGTTTGTTTGTTTGTTTGTTTGTTTGTTTGTTTGTTTGCGCACAGGCAGGAGTGCACTGGGCACTGTTAGTGAACCCATTTATGAACCTGCGCCCAAAATAGACAATTTAACTTTAATCTTTAACCTTTAAACTTTGTGACTGTTTCACCACAAGGATGAAAAGAAATCATGCTTACTTAGACTGATAGTCGGTATCCGGTTCTTTATCACTGCGACTGCGCCGTCGACAGCACGTGACCACAAGTGCAATTGTCAGAATCAAAACGAGGCCCCCGCCTACCCCAACGGCAATGGCGATGATGTAATCGGAACTTAGATCAAGTTTTTCTGCCTTCTCCTCACAAGTGTCTCCCCCGTAAACATAGTCGTCGTCTGAATTGCATCTGAAATGAAAACGAAAGTGGAACAAGAATCGTAGTCCATTGACATTATCAAGATAACACATACAGGTCCTCGGTGACTGGCTTTGGTTTTTTTTAAGTCTTTGCGCGCAAGATCGCGAGCATTACTATTCTTGACTTTGACACATTTAGCCAGATTTAGATCTAATACAGCCAGCGACAGAAACTGTGACGTACCAATATATGCTTAGGGTTAGATTTAGGTTTAGGATTAGAGAGAGATTTAGGGTTACATTTAGAGTTAAATTGGGGGTTACGGTTCCGGGATCGGGTTCGTGGTGCTGTTGGAATCGCGATGCCCCGTAGACGACCTTAGACTAGTGCATTTACACAATGTGCAACTAGATCTACAGAGTAAACATGGGCCAATTCTTTATCACAGAATAATTATTTGTAAAACAACAATCGAAGTCACTGTTGTGAATGCTGTTCTATCAGCTGTTCCATCATTTTTTTTAACTCCCTCCGGAAATTTCCGACTGTTTTTACGTCCGGATTCTCCGAGCGGACACGGAAATGACCCTGTATGGACTACTCAAAAGTGCGCGATCTTATCGCGAGAAGACATACTCTCTGAGGAGCATAATTAATAATTATCGCCCTCTTATACCACAGTTTACGTTGTAAAATTTTGACACGTCTTAAACAGGTGCATGCCACAGAAATGCATCTGCCGTCATTTTTGTAACAGGACAATTCTGATAATTGTTTACAAGAAGAATTAAAATGTGAAAGTTACAGCTGATAAAAAGACAGGATATTTATGTTGCTTGCTTGCTTGCTTGCTTGCTTCTTTTTTTCTTTCTTTTTTGAGGGTGTAGGGGGCGGGGATGTCTCCTAGAAACAGATCTTTTCGACATACTTGCATTGTGGATTCCCATCGCTGTCCAACTGGCATATTCCGTGAGGCCCACAATGTGGGTCTCGATAATGACAGGGACTATCACATTTCACCTGTTCACTGCCGTTCTGGTGGGTACAATTGTCAGTAGCTTTGCACACATCAGGGATGTCACAGGGGTTCTTGATCACAGCGTCCAACGTCGTAAACACTGCCCAAACATTTTAGCCAAGAGCACTTGAAAAGTTTCACAAAACTTAGTAGTAGTAGTAGTAGTAGTAGTAGTAGTAGTAGTAGTAGTAGCAGTAGTAGTAGTACAATACTATCACTAGTAGTAGTAGTTGTTGTTGTTGTAGCAGCAGTGGCAGTAGTAGTACAATAGTAGCAGCAGTAGCAGTAGTAGTTCTGAAGGGGGGGGGGGGGGGGCAAGTCATGTATTTTTTATGAAAATAGAGGCTTAGTGAGTAGGCTAGAGGTGTACATGTAAATCTGCACATGCACGTAGAAGAATAGAAGCCGTTACCACGTGGGAGTTGATTTTTGAAAGTCTCCACGGAAGCGTTGTCCACGTTATCCAATTTTTTCAGCTTTTCAGTAACGTTGTTATCGAGGAGTTCTTTCAACTCGTCTACTGCTCCGTATTTATACTTGACGTTGTAGTCAACTCCGATGCTTCCTCGCCTGAAACACATCAATATGATTATGTTCCTTTCTGCCGATCTTCGTGTCATATGTTCCCGGTAGCTTTTGGTTTATCGTTTTGCTGTTTCTTTGTTTTGCTTTCCCAAATGCAGTCAACATAAAATCTTTTTTTTTACCAATCTTCAGCGTTTTGTTTTGTTTTTTCCCCGCAGAAAGCAAAACATCTCCATTTCAACGTCATGACCGATGACATAACTGGAGTGTTTTTGTGAACTCGTAAACGACTGAGTGGGTTATGAAAAGTCATAACCCACACTTTCGCTCTCTTCCTTACTGTTTCCGGACGTAAAGCACTCGCAATTAAGTTAACTCACTGAAACTTTGCACTGGCGAATGGCATAAAAGACAAAAAAAAAAAAAACCCATAAAATATATCACGGAGAAAGGATTCTTTCCAGGACATGCTTTACTGGAGTATTTCTGGTCGAAACAGTCTTGGTCAGTCACTCAGTGGCCTCATTTAAAAAATAATAATAAAAGCTCAAAGTCATAGTCATCCTAACAAATCCCACGCCCTCACACTGGCATAAGTGAGCATGATGCATTTCACAAAATTATGTAAAATAACAATAGTTAAGACTGATTTCAGCTCTGGTGAAACCTGTAGGTGCTTGCTGTCTGTATTATGCCTCTGATGAAACACAGCCGTAAAACCTTGCACCTGAACGGTCCATGTTAGGTGACTTCTGTAAACTTTTGTATGATTCTGCCTGTGCGCGCGTGCGTGCGTGCGTGCGTGTGTGTGTGTGTGTGTGTGTGTGTGTGTGTGTGTGTGTGTGTGTGTGTGTGTGTGTGTGTGTGTGTGTGTGTGTGTGTGTGTGTGTGTGTGTGTGTGTGTGCGAGAGAGAGAGAGAGATTCTCAGACTGGGACTCAGACGTTTTATTGTTTAGACATTTTTGTCCATAACACTGGTGTGAGTTTTACATAGTCAACACTGAGTAATGCCTTATCGTAAGTCACACGCACTCACACACACACACACACACACACACACACACACACACACACACACCGCTGGGCAGAGTTCACACAAAAATACACACGAATGTACACAACAATAGCACAACATTCACGATACAGGCCGACAGCCCGTGTTCGTGGATGAGAACTACACAGTGAGTCAACCTCAGTTTGCACGTGAACTGTCACCTACCATCCTTTCACTGCGGAGCTTGAAAACGTGAAAAACATACCTTGACAGGCTAGTGACAGAGGTCATATCTGATACACAAAGAGAGACAGACAGAGACAGAGGGAGACAGAGAGAGTTCGTCTGAAACTTTTTAGTAATCAACACTTACCAGAATCTGATAATGGTTACACTTTCGAAGTCAGTAGTGACATTGAACGCCTTCGACAGCTGTAATTCAGATAGAGAGACTATCAGGTTTTTCGTTCCTGCTGTACTTCGCATGAACACAAACGAGCTAGTTCTTAGTTCTTCTTCTTTAAAGCGGGGAAAGGTAAGGGCAGAAAAACGCATTGTCTGGCAGGGTGAACCAGATATGAAGATAAAGCCCCTCGATGGTTCGATTGATTGTGTAGCGGCTACCGAGCCTCCGGTGAGGTAGCTACACAAACAAACGAACCATCGAGGGGATAGTCTTTCGCCGTAAACCACTCGAACTAATCATGTAAGCTGTTTATACCACAAGCATTTTCTTTTCTCTTGGAAAATCCAATTTAGTGATCCAAGTGCTCATTTTTGACAGACCTTTTTACAGATACCATTCCCACCGACATCGCGTAACGTACGGTAAGGTTAGGTAAAGTAAGGTAAGGTTAGGTAAAGTAAGGTAACGTAAGAAAAGGTTAAGCAAACTAAGATGATGTCGGTTAAATAAGGTAACAGCTAAAAAATAAACTTCACAACCGACAGTATGTTCTGATTTGCACTATTAAAAACGTTATTGTAAGAGCTGCTATCGCCTACTGTGTATACTTTACATTTTTCTGATACTCCAAGCTAAGGTTTTGGAACTGTTCCGAGGAGGGGTCCGCAAGATCATCCGTGAAGTTTCGTCCGTTGAACTTTATTGTGAAAGACAAACTCACTGACAACTCGCCTGCAAAACAATAAATGGTGATAAATTGATAACCTATCTCTTGAGCCCGAGTCCGATTACCCCCTGCCCACTATATGATAAAACTTGTTTAAAAGAACAAGCCACTGCAGACCAGTAGGAGCCACTTCAAGCCACTATTACGCAAGGCGTTGGCCTTTGTGGTAAGCCCGAGACCGCTGCAGACTGCGTAATAATGGTTTGAAGTGGCTCCAAGTAATCTGAAGATTTCAATTAAACTGCGCTTTTTACATGGGCTTTTAAAGCCCCTTTTCCATGACCGAAGTACGTCGCCCGACAATCGGCCAACTTCGCGTCCCAGCTGAAAATCATCCATGGAAAAGGAGTTGGCAGACATCGGCCGACGCGTCGGTGAGAGTAGAGCGGCGCTCTACTCTGGACGAGTCGGTGACCTTGTCGGCGGAAATCCAAGCGATCCGATTGGCCGCTAGCGGAATGCGGCCTTGACTGATCCGGAAACCGGAAACTTTGAAGATGGCGGCTAGCAGTGTTCAGCCTCAACTTTCGGCGGCTAAAGTCATCGAAATAATCGATTTGATTCACGACTGGCCATACTTGTGGGAGCGAGTCGGCGAGCGCGCGTTTCCATGGCAGATTTTAGTTGCCCGACAATCGGCCGATGTCTGTCGACGTACGTCGGTCATGGAAAAAAGGGGCTTAAGAGTTATGCGGCCTGCTCTGAACTCTTTCTATTACGAGGATGCCTTGCAGCACGTTGCCTTTGACACTCAAAAGAGCCATCAAAGCTGACAAAACTGAATTTTCAATGAAACGCCTTCTCTTTTATGAAAAATTATAAACTAATCATGCAGGAAAAAGCCCATGAACAGAAATCTCTGTAAACGTTCTTTTTTATTTTAAAATGCAACAGCACTATCGACTTTGCTTATAGATACTGTGGTTTTATTGTTTTGTTTTAATTCCAGTACTATACTTGCACCATAATCACGAATCAAGAAAATTAACGCATCAGTATACTTGTAATTCAGAATGCCGAAAGTAAACGTTCAAACAATTCATTAATTTTAACTTACTGACTTTGTGTGTCCTGCTGTACGAATTCCGCGCAGTCGTGGTTGAGCTGGTTTCCTCTGTTCTGGTGGTGAAGGTGGTTGATGCTGGTGGTTTGGCGGTGGTAAGGGGTGTTGATTTGATGGTGGCAGCGTTCGTAGGGCTTCTGGTGGTGGTGGAGTTGGTGGTGGGGGTGGTGGAGATGGGGATGGTGGTGGTGGTGTTGATGGGGATGGTGGTGTTGCTTTTGGTGGGGATTGTGGTGGTGGTGTTGATGGTGGTGGTGGTGATGGTGTTGCTGCTGGTGGTGGTGGTGTTGATGGGGGTAGTGGTGTTGCTGGTGGTGGTGGTGTTGATGGGGGTAGTGGTGTTGATGGTGGTGATGGGGATGGTGGTGGGGATGGTGTTGGTGGTGGTGGTGTTGATGGGGGTAGTGGTGTTGATGGGGGTAGTGGTGTTGGTGGTGGTGGTGGTGGGGATGGTGGTGGTGGTGTTGATGGGGGTAGTGGTGTTGCTGGTGGTGGTGTTGATGGGGGTAGTGGTGTTGCTGGTGGTGGTGTTGATGGGGGTAGTGGTGTTGATGGTGGTGATGGGGATGGTGTTGCTGGTGGTGGTGGTGTTGATGGGGGTAGTGGTGTTGGTGGTGGTGGTGTTGATGGGGGTAGTGGTGTTGGTGGTGGTGGTGTTGATGGGGGTAGTGGTGTTGATGGGGATGGTGGAGGGGATGGTGGTGGTGGTGGTGGTGTTGATGGGGGTAGTGGTGTTGATGATGGGGATGGTGGAGGGGATGGTGTTGCTGGTGGTGGTGGTGGTGTTGATGGGGGTAGTGGTGTTGCTGGTGGTGGTGTTGATGGGGGTAGTGGTGTTGATGGGGATGGTGGAGGGGATGGTGGTGGTGGTGGTGGTGTTGATGGGGGTAGTGGTGTTGATGGTGGTGGTGGTGGAGGGGATGGTGTTGCTGGTGGTGGTGGTGGTGTTGATGGGGGTAGTGGTGTTGCTGGTGGTGGTGGTGATGTTGATGGTTGTAGTGGTGTTGATGGTGGTGGTGGTGATGTGGATGGTGGTGGGGATGATGTTGCTGGTGGTGGTGTTGATGGGGGTAGTGGTGTTGCTGATGGTGGTGGTGGTGTTGATGGGGGTAGTGGTGGTGGTGGTGGGGGTGGATGTTTTGTTGGTGGCAGTGGTGGGATTTTGAAAAAAAAGGATAATGAAAAAGGAGAAATATGCCCTGGTTTTCATCCTTCCATGCAACGCAACAAGAGTCTTATAAAATGCTGTGGAAAGAACAAAAAAAATGAACCGCCAACAGATAAGGCAGATGTATTGCAAACGTAAGTGTATCTTCGCACCACTGTACGCATATCATCAGTGCGATGGATTCATTTGCATGCGAAAAAGCGACCAAGGGCATGGAGGGGCGGAGTTTCTTACCACATTACAATTCATACCGGTAAATGGGTCCTTGGAGCGGATAAAGTATTATTTTGTAAAAAGACTTGCTCGTGTTCTGAGTTCGAATTCCGGAAACCAAAATTACTGCTGATTTTTTTCTCGTTGTCAGCATTAGATCTCAAAGGTTTAGCGTACCTTGATATCGTAACGAGAATTACGATGGAATTTCCCACTACCACTGCTGCATGCAAACATAGTTTTTCGTCTTGTGGTTAGCTATGCATCTAAGCTGCACATTCATCACAAATGACGTAAAAAATATATTGTTTTGGACCACCACACATTTAGGTTTCGTGACGTCACTGCCCGACCAAATGATGATTCCGCCTATTCAGCTAACGTCTTTTATTTCTGTCCACTGTTTTGGTTTTCAAAACTACATTCAGAAATGTACCTAGTCCGTTTCCCGGCAAATTATGTAAAACATTTTGAGTCACTGTTAAATGGGCCAGTCTATTTTTATTTGTTCTAAAACTAAAAACAATAACGTCATTCCTGCAGGCATTGACCGCACAAGCTAACCTTTCAAGCGCAAAAGCCTGATCTATCTCTCGAACCAAATTTGGCCGGTAGGACCGACTGTGCAGATTCGAGATCTGGGAGAAATATTCTGCAACCCTCTAAGGAAAGTCAGTCGACGGGCTGTTTTCCACCGACTTTGGGTGGGGTGGGTGGGTGTTTGGGAGTTTAACGTCCTTTTCCACCACATAAGGGTGATATCAAAGACGGGGCAACGAGGAAAAGGCCAGCACAAATATTTTGCCCCAGCCGGGATTCGAACTCAAGACCCCAGCACCACCGACTTTGGACCCAGTACAAAAATTGATATATTGCAAATGTGCAAGAAGTGTACCATTTCGTCACATGCAGGTGTTTATCCATGCACCATTTTTTTTTTTTTTTTTTTTTTAGCTTCATGGTGCTTCTTCGTCGTTCAACAGAAGAAAGTCCCATGTAACTGACACAGTGAAACTGTCATACACAAATATTTCACTTTATTTTCTGTCTACTTTGAAGTATTTTTAATTATTTTCATACGATATGCGACATGATGGCATAGAAGATGTGTCTGTGTGTTTTACAAGCTGTGGAAGTTGGTAGGGGTGTCTGTAAATGACGGAACGCAGAAAAAGCATGAACGTAATAGTTAAGTGGTAGAAGCGGACGTAGAACCCGCAGTTAACCAGTCCCTGCTTTCATTCACTTGTTAAAGCGGCTTCCAGAAACAAGAGAGAAAAACGTGATCGGAAACTGATATCACGCTAAAATAATATTACTATTAGCAATGAAATATAAAATATAATTAACACGTTTATCAGAAATACCAAATTACCACAACCATAAACTGATTTTTCAGTTGTCTCACCTGCTGGTCGAAAATCCTGTTTTGGAGCAGAGAAATGAATGCGCACAATATGTCTCTGATAAACCAGACTTCTGTAGTCAGTGGACTACACTCCCCGTCGCTGTGACGTGCACACCTTATCAGTGGTGACAAGAATGCGGAAGGTTTTCAATTACCCCGGACGGAAAATGGACTATTCTCTCTATACACGTTGGTTTGAACACGCCCTGCACATCTTCGTTCCATATAAATCCTGCCGGGGACACGGAGTCACAGGTGAAAAGAAATATTGTGGTTCTTGACATGTTATTTTGTTCAGAATAAACACGCGTGGATCTTACAACAAAGAACTTTCAGCGCACAGAGAGAGAGAGAGAGGGGGGGGGGGGGTCCTGTGACATCCAATCGCCCGAGCTCATATCATAGAAGATACACGTACGGTCGACTTGATTAAAAAACAAAAAACAAAAAACTACGCATGGAATATACCTACCTTGTACTAGAGTCTGAGATTTAAAAAAAAAATGTATGCTTACTGCTTTCTTACTGGTGCTTTCCATGACGTATAGATGGTTTGAAGTGGATTTCAGGCTACATGTCTGTGGTTATGACTAGCCTGCGTGTAATATCTGCATGTGTTACATCATCACTATGCATTATTATTATAAACAGTCCGACACAAAGCAACGATTCTTTCAGTATTAGCATTGCATATGCGGTCAGTGGGTGGCATTTGCAAATCAGTGACCTCGGTCAAAACAGCCACGTTACATTGACAGAACTGAATGGCTCTGTTGATGTGATCAGGGTTCCCACACCCTCAGTGGAACCAAATTTAAGGCCTTTCTAAGGCCTTTTAATTTAAGGCCTAAAAATTGACGTTATAGGACCATCAAAGCGATCAGTGCGATCAAACACAAATTATATCCATTGTCAAACAAACATATAGTCATTTTCTTTATTTACAAACAGTGACACAACATACCAACTCACTCAAGCTGTCACACAAACCTTCAGTCTTGATGCAAAAGGTTGGCACACACAAAGGTAATTCCCTAATAACTCCTTCTATCCAATCTTGATTCAAAGGGTTGACATACACATTCAGTGTCAAAGCCACACCACTAAGTAACCCTTCAATGCACAATCTTCTGAAAGATGTAGATGGCACTCATGCCTGTAGCAGACGATGTTTGACTCACTGACGGTTTTGTTTTCTCATTGCGGTAAAATTGTACTGTCTGAAAAAAACACCTTCCATTTTCGATTTTTAAGGCCTTAGCTTTGCTTTATAAGGCCTCATTCTGATTTTAGGGCTTTTTAGGGGCCTTATTTTAGGGTTCTGATTTATAGGGCTTTTTAGGGCCTTTTCAGGTGGCATGGGAACCCTGCTGATTAAATATCAGTTGAAGTCCCAGTTCTGGAAATGTACCTCTCAACCTTGTGCGAAGTACAACACAACGATCTTGCAACGATCTGAAGCGCTCTTGACCTAGCCAAGAAAGACCTTGCTTAGCCGCGAAATAGTCTTTGTTGCAGTTGCGCGGTGTAAAGCTCTAAACTGATAACTAAGGGGTCAAAGGATAAAATTTCCTTATCGGGAGCGGTTCAGAACGCTAGAACATACTGACACAGACATATTATGCTGGATACAAGGCATGGACTCAGGTATGTGGCAACCCGTCACTGAAAACCTTCACCGACAGATCAACAGATAGGAACAACACTGATTGCGTGGAAAAAGCCAGTTTAATTGCACAATAAAGTCACAGACACGTAGAAGATATCATTTTTATTACTGAAATAATAATAATAATAATAATAATAATATGTGAAGGGATCCCACAAAAGGGGAACAATGTTGCACAGCCACTTTTGACAAGGTCTTTTTCTTTTAACGGGATGTCAGCTTCAGACATTTTCCAGATTTTTCCCATTTTCAGGTCTATAAACAACTCATGCACGTTCTGTGAAAGTTTCACGGCTGAATGTAACTTATAAACACACGAAAACGAGCATTTACCACACTCCCTACTGGCGTGATACCAGTGACACCCTTTCGCCAGCCATTTTCTCAAAATGACCGCCCTTCGACAGCAATTTTTCAACAAACGTATCTCAGGCCGACACCGTGCTACAGAAATCATGGTTATTCTAAAAGAAAGCATATTTCTGCGCTTTCCGTTGAAATAACTTCTATACCCAAAATTACCCTCTGTGCCCCTTTTGTGGAACCTCATCACGTATGATACAGGCGTTTTACTCAAACGCTTATCTCAAAGCACGGCGTAAAGCCCTAACTAACTAACTAACTAACTAACTAACTAACTAACTAACTAACTAACTACGCTTAGCAGGGGCGCCGGAAGATGTTGGGGGGAGACAAAAACCTTTACGAACCAGGGAGCCACTGAAAGGTAGGAAGTTGCCCAAAGAAAGTGAAAAGCGGGGGGGGGGGGGGGGGGGGTGAGACGACTTTCTGCCAAGTCGTTTTGATATTTCATGCGACGGCTAAACTGAGTTCTCTGTTGGGTGGGATGAGGGAGAGAGCAGGAAGAGGGGGAGGGGTTGTAAGGGAAGGGGGGGGGGGCAAGACCATGGCTTTGCCCCCCCTCTTGCCATAGTCACCTGATTTTCCAGGGGGGGGGGGCAAAAAGATACTCTTGCCCCCCCCCCCCTGCTTGGGTTCGGGGGGGGGGCAGCTGCCCCCCCCCCCTTTCCGGCGCCCCTGCTTAGCTCAAAGCGCCGCGAGCAGAACACAACACACACACACACACACACACACACACACACACACACACACACACACACACACACACACACACACACACACGTGAATCACTCTCGTTCTCCTCACACAGGACATCAACACATTACAATCACGTGGTTCGAGAGGTCGGCTCTGCTATTTAATTTAGGTTTCGGGATTTTAGAATTGCATTTATTTTAAAATTTTGTTGGCTGAACATTTGCAAAGCAGAGGCGGAGAAAGCCGGAGTACCCGGAGAGAACCCCCGACGATCGGTCCGAATGAACGGTGCCACATACTTCAGCTGAAAACGTTTTCTCCCAAGTGGGACTCGAACCCCAACCTCTCGCACTGGTGGCAACAGAGGTTACCTCTACACAACTGACCACCCATGATGATGAAATCGAAATGAGCCCCAGCGTTTAATTTTTATCCATTTGCGAATAGATGGCTTTTCGTTGACCACCAAGCTGTACACGGGAAGCCGGGATAGCCGAATGGTAGAGCGTTGGACTTTCAATGCCCGGTTCAGGTCGTGAGTTCGATTCCCGGCGTGGGCCAAAATATTTGTGCTGGCCTTTTTCTTGTAGCCCCGTCTTTGATATCACCCTTTCGTGGTGCAAAAGGACGTTAAACTCTCAAACATCCACCCACCCACCTCGGCCACGCTGTACACCATTCAAAACGTTCTCCACATAGCACAGCAAAACCGAAAAGTGAGTTTTCTACCGGACCTACGACATTTCTTTGCCGCGCTTCTATAGCAGTGTCAGTCAAACAGACAATCATTGTTCCAAAAATATGTACGTTTGAAATATGGGTCCAGATGAAATTATTCCCTTAGAAACGGTTCCTGTTTACGATGGTTACCGTTGTGTCGGAGTATTGGTACACTTTGATTGGCTGCACTGACCTGTCAGTCAGTCAGAATCTGCCTACCTGTTCATTGTGTTACGTGTCATTCGAAGCGTGTCATGGCGTTGTCATTCACACAACTCACTCGTCATTCACTCGTTGTACACCTCAACGAATATGTAACTTGCACATGAAACAGCTTATTACTTAGAACGATTATGTTAAATGAATCACACGTTGCGCTGATACTTCCCAATATGAATATTTAAAAAGCAGTGCTAAAGGTCATGTACAGTGATGTGTGAAAAATTAATCTTTTGTCACATACAACGCATATGCGCTAACCGCACGCCCACGCACGTATATTAAAATTGATATTTACACAACATGATTCTAGCAACAACAACTACTACACATTTCCAATAAGCAGCTGAGGAGGGGGGTGGGGGGGGGGTGAGCGGTGGTCTAATAGGTAGCGCGTTGGAATTAGCCGCTGCATTACTGAACGGCCGTCACCAATGGCATGGCGATGAAGCGTGGGTTCGAGCCCAGGTCGAGCTTGTGATATGTGATACCGGTTTTTCCTGGCTACCGGGCTGCTCATCGGGAGTTTCTCGCCGGGTTATCCGGTTTTCCTTCCCCAGCAAAATTGTAAAAAATATAGGATAGGTATTGGGTGGCGCTGCGCCGCGGCGACGCGCTTCCCCCGGGGGAAGCAGCCCGAATTTCCCGAAAGGGATAATAAAGAAAAAAAAAACCCTTACAGAAGAAACAGCAATTTTGTCATGCACTCCAGCAGTACGAAACCAGTTTGTTTAGAAACACAAGACAGGCGACAATGGGTACAGGTGATAAACTGCAGACAATATACACATAGTGCAAATTCTTTGAATGGCAATTCTCAATGCGTCATATTTACAAACTGCAATGGCACAACTCTTGATCGCAAACTGGTATCATTTTTTTTTAAATGCACAGCAAAACATTGGATCTACGCGCTTCAGTCTGGGCATCGTGCGTACCTAAAATAAAATTACTCTGGATTCAAACAGGATGCAAACAGTATTTCATTATTTTGGCAGCAGTAGTAGTACCGGCAGTACCGCTGACTAACAGAGACACTTATTTGCAACAATTATTGTTGTTTGAAACAAAACGTCTATAGAAACAGACAAAACACAGTCAGTTGGACAAAAAGCAAACCAGAACGAATACACGACTTTTCAAATCGAGACAAGACGTGTAAAAAAAAAAGAAAAAAAAAAAATGAGTACCTGTATGCAAAATGAAAAGTGCGAAAAGTTGCTCGTGCTCATCAAAATAAACAAACAAAACAAAACATAATTTCACAACTGCTTTTCAAAAACAGAAACGACAATCACTGATGACTATGGGAAACAGACCGCAGATGATCACAACCAACGTGGGTTAGTCGGTACACGTTATCGAACAGACGTAAAGTTCCATCTTCCACCATATCATCTAGACTCGTAAACTGGTGGTGTCAAGCATTTAACGGGCTAATTCCATCTTTGCTAAGCCAACTTATGTTGTGGAATAGTTTCGCACATGAGTGCGCCTGTGCGCTCGAAATACTCTTATCTTGATGATAAGTACAGTTAAGTTTTTAATGCTACACAATATTGTTTCCATTTTGCGCAAGCGGGCGAACATTCAAATTCCACGACTGTTGTTTTCCAGCGGCGATCCATGGAATGACCTCAGCAGGAGACCCTCAGCTTGACCAGCTGAAGCTGACTCTTAGAAGAACTGTAAAAGAAAAATTACATACAGTGCTTAAAAGTGTGACATACGCACATGTTCCTCTACAACCTAAGATTTTCTGATGATCGTTTACTGTACCACATACAGTTAAGTTGCTCAGATAATAGGCCTACGCCTAAAATATTTGGTACACGCAAGCAAACGTCACTTACTTTCGGTCTAACTGCAACGTTAGGGCGCTGGATGGAAACCTGCAAAACCACACAAAACACAAAAATGGCTGAACCAATCTGAAATACTAAAACGGTGAAACAAATTGTGATAAATAAGAACTAAAAAATTAAGTTTATCAAGTGTCTAAGGCACAGAAAGTTCATTTGTAAACACCAGTGAACAAAACCTGTACAGTGAAAAGTGAAAGTCCATAAACACCGTGCTTGTAGGGCTAAAAAGTCTTCAGAAAGTGTGCAAAGATGACCGAGCATCAGATCCTTGGGAACGTCAATAGGTCAAATGTCCTGGCTGACCACAAAAGAACTGGACATTTGTCCCGATTATTGTCCGCTGTGGTGCAGCATCCGTCCGCCATGGTAAAAAAAAAAAAGTAAGTAGACATCTAGAAAATGATTCGATCTATGACGGATTTTCAACGCAGCTATTAAGCCCTGAACTGAGAACGGTAGCTTCTTTCTGCCCCCCCCCCCCTCCCCCCCCCCCCCCACACACACACCCCCAAGAATTTTGGATGAATGTATGAAATCTTTAATCCTTAAAAAGTTTTTTAAAAAAATCAACTTCGTTTCGGAGTACACGTATACGGTCCCTGAATCTCAAAATACCGACCTTCTCGTCAGGGATGTAGTCATAGACGTGCGCTCTCGCAGCCCCGGGCTGCCGATCTGTCCGGTTGTCATGGTGACTGTGGGAGGACTGACCAATCAGACTGTCACGCCGGCTCGCCTCCGGAGCGCGATCGGAGAAGTCAAACACGGCAGTGGCAGGAACTCTCTCGTCCCGACCAGCCTCAGGCTTAGGGTGCTTGTGAACGCGGGCGTAAGGGGAGTCGGCCCATGCCGGGTAGCGGGTATCGGAGGAGCGGCGGCGTGGGGCATCACGGTGCATGTCGTCATGATGCCCGGATCTGGCGAAAGAAATCGTATTCCTGCATGAAACGTGTAACAGGGGATTTGGTGTAGTGCTTAAGGGCCGCTGCTACACGTTGCCAGGATTGGTACTTGCAGGGTTGGAAACGCAGGAAACCCTAAATCGCTGGCTACCAGCTGGCAAATCCCCCTTGCCTGTGCCGGCGCGGGAATTCAAATCAAAAGAAAGCCGTTCTATTTTTCCTGGCAGCCAGCTAGCCACAGACAGCCCGTACAGCCAACTGACCAATCACTGCCCAAACCTTGCAACGCCGCAGGCTACGTGTGCGCCAAAACTGCTGCCCGCTAGCAGGCAGGCGAGTACGGCAACATGCAGACTGGCAGTCGTGTAACCGTGCGCTTAAAGCATCCGTACCGACTTCGGATCCTGAGCTGCCTGGTTCGAGTCCCTGTTGGGCAGGAATATGGTGGGATCTTCGAGTCAAATTCATGTGCAGACCCGTTCACGGTGCCTGTCTCGCCTTCGTGTACACTGACAAGCATACTATCAACTGAATGTGATGTGCACGTTAAAAACCCCATTTCTAACGGGAGGGACCGCGGAATGGAAAACAGTTAACCAGCTTGGACAACTACACTGACAGTGGTCCTCAGTATGTCGAAGCTGGTCAATTAAATGAAAGAAGAAGATTTTCTTCATAACCACACAGTTGTGCCACTTCGATATTTCGCGTAATACCAACAAAGATCGTAAACAGTCTGTTTCCATGGATACCAAGGACTGAGCTCCTGTTGCTTCACTTTGAACTTTTGCGTACAGGAGTCCGGACGCACTACCTAAACCATCGGGGATCCTGCTGGTTTAAGGGTTATTTCCCCTGGAATCCACAGAGTTGCTTCTGACAGCCGCGTGCGAGACATGGGAAACAACTCTTTCACACAGACAGGACTGCCAAGGGACCATCCACCTAATCTTGATGGCTGTTATTTTGAGAAAGGCCAACGACTGGTGTGAGTACAGAACCTTAATTACAGGTACATTCAAATATAACTCTTCATTAACACTGATACATGCCATCTGATATATACCACCCTAACCTTTGCCGTATGTCTTTCATCAGTAACCACTTTCCTTCAAACATCCCAAGCTTAGTCATTTTTCTTTTTTTTTAATGGTGGATCCATGCTCACCAAAACTCGTCTGATTTTCACGGACAGGCAAGTAAATAATTAAAATAGGGAATAAAACGAACCAACTGATGCATAAGCACTGAACCATACCAACTGGTGCGCGTCATCTGCAAAAAAAACTGATACATACCGGCCTTCGTACCTGGGTTCCTCCTGGCGTGGGAATCCCGACAGCTCAGCGGGATCGACATTATAGACACTGCGGTTAGGGTTGGAGACGCTGGAACGACGGGGATTTGGCTGCTGACCTGCTGTCGGTTGGTAGATGACGGTCTGAACGGATAAGATGTAATACCATACAATGTAGCGAACTTAACAGGCGCCAACCAATAAATGTATTATTGCATTGCTTTTCGTTCCAGTTTGACCTGTTTGTTTGGTTCCGCCGGTTCACGTTTTGTGATTGTAAGAGGTCTGTTTGTGTTTTTGTGTGTGTATTTTGTTGATGTTGTTGTTTTTAATAATAATAATAATAATAAATACAGTTTATATAGCGCCTATCTGTTCTCTACGAAACACTCTTTGCGCTCTCTCTCTCTCTCTCTCTCTCTCAGTCTCTCTCTCACGCACACACACACACACACACACACACACACACACACACACACACACACACACACACACACACACACACACACACACACACTGAGTGCCGATGAAACAGTGGTCGGACTACAGCTCGAAAGCTTGCCTAAAGAGGTAGGTCTTTAAGTGGGCTTTAAATTGAGTCAGCGTGGGAAGGTCCCTAATGGTGACAGGTAAAGCGTTTCAGACAGAGGGGGCGGCGTAAGAAAATGAACGTTCGCCAGCTGACTTCAGAGTTGTTCTTGGAACCTTTAACAGTATTTTTATTTTGTTTTGTTTGTTGTTGTTGTTGTTGTTGTTGTTGTTGTTGTCTACCAATGGAGGATATAACATGAGTATTTGCAGTAGTAGTTACAATACTACTACGCTCCGCTTCACTACTATTTGCGTTAAGTTTTGTTTTGTTTCCGTGTCGTTGAAGCTTTGTAACTGCAGACGTAACGGTCTGATTATTTGTGGGTCTGCCAACGAAGGAATAAGAGTGATAGTTACAAGAATACTATTCTCTACGTCATTAGAAGTATACAATTATATAGAGTTTTTACAATGAGGTGCCCCCGTTTACGGAAAACACACCAAAATGAGTCTGCTGATTTCGACCGAAAAACCGGCTCGGTAGCTACGCCAAAAATCGAACCATCTCGTGGTGTCTTTCGCCATAAACAAGTCAAACTAATCATGCAAGCTCTGCATAAGTGTTTCTCTCCGCTGCAAAACATGATTGAAATGAGACATTCTTTGGTGCTTCTAAAGTTTACTAACTAACTATCCGCTGACTTTTACCTAGAAATGAGATAATTCGTACAATAATTGCACTGTCTGAATTTGAAGGCATTTTCGAAGACGCTCTGTAAGTGTAAAATTGGGCACAACAATATACAGGTCGCGTCAGAGTGTATTCCGTTCTTCTCAAAAATCTAGATTTTTTTTTCTTTTGTACGTGTACAAAGGCTGACCTCATCGTCAATCTTGCTGTAGCCTGACGAGTCCAGGGTAGAGCGTGGAGACTGTGATCTGCCTCCCAGCGGCACGTAGCGGGAAGAGTCCTGCTGACTCATCGAGGACTCAAAGCGGGGAGAGTCCGGTCGGTTAGCTTGGCGTCCATAGTGGGACTGGGACATGCGACGCTCGCGTAGCTGCATAAAAGATTGACGCCTTCACTAAGCATTTTAAAATTTTCTATGCAAAAGACAACATATAACAAGTTCATACATCGATTTTTTTATTTATTATGTTTTTTAGTTTGAAAGCTAGAATAGTAAACCGCTCCTTAGATGTTTCAAAAAGTGTTATTCATATTCACGTGTCTTTTTTTTTTTTTTTTTTTGGTTGTTTTGTTTTTTGTTTGTTTTTTGTTGTTGTTGTTGTTTTTTGTTTTTTGTTTTTTTTTTTTTTTTGTTTTTTGTTGTTTTTTTTTTTGGGGGGGGGGTACTTGAATTTATTTGAAAGTAAAGGTCCTCTAAAAATGGATTCGGTCTGTACATAACACGATATTAGTGGTTTTGGGGTTTCTTTTCTGTTCTTTCTTTCGTTGGAGGGGGGAGCCGGGGTGGCCGAATGGTAGAGCTTTGGACTTCTAATGCTCGGGTCGAGAGTTCGTATCCCGGCTGGAGCCAAAATATTTGTGCTGGCTTTTTCATCGTTGCCCCCGTCAGTCTTTGATATCACCCGTATGTGGTGGAAAAGGACGTTAAACCCCCAAACACCCACGCACCCACCCACCCTCTTTCTTTGGAGGACACTTCAAAGATTCTCAGGGTGCCGCTGGATTCATTACATACATTTTTTAAGTATTCGTCTGCTGAAGTCGAAGCTTTTACAAAATAGCAGATACGGACCATTAGATTTTTTTAATTCCAGGAATACAGATTTGAGGACAGTGCACTCACGATCTCCTGCTCGTCATGCGAGGCGTCGAAAGCCTGATTCCTGAAGGCATGAGGTCCCACTGGCTGATGCGACTCCGGCTAAATGTGACAGATTTACAGAGAAAGGGGCAGGTAAACTTGGGTCAGTGTTTCAACAATGGCAACATAATTCTCTCCCTTAATCTCCCACAGCAGTTAGCAAGCTCGGCTGCCGTCTCGTTAAATATCCACTTCTCGGTTGAAATCAAATCTCGACATTAGGCATGTTTAGTAGGACTTCGTAAAGAGGACTTCGCTGTACGTGTAAATTAGGCTCACATGGCAGAGGCGGTGACACACACACACACACACATCTGTTGGATTCCTTTGCCAGGTTTGGACGCCTCTCATCGACACAACATCACTGAGCACTGGGCTACGATAGTGTGATTTCGTTTTTAGTCCAACATGGACACCCTTGGAAATACAGATGAATTGTCGCAAAAAAACAAACAAACAAAAAATGCTGATTGTCTCTTAGAACGTCTTCATAGCGCTAACTTGCAATCATATCGAATATGACTGAGTGAGTTTTTAGGACTTATTGCCGCGGAAGCAACAAACACTAATTCACGGCTAAGTGTTCCTGCACTACGTGAGAAAGAAAAATGTAACGTTGGACAACTGATACAAACTGGTCTACGGAGCAGTATAAACCTAGGACATGCAGGAGACGCTGCACCTTCATGCTAACTGATCGAACTCCCGATTACAAAAAAGCGCAGAAAACAAATAGCAACTGACTACAAGTAGGTGTTGCAGAGATCGCGAAAAGTCACTGCATTTCGATGGAAAATTCTAGACCATCCCAGAACATGCGAGTGCAGTAACGTCACCGGCTAGACTACGTAACCTTGGAAAGATTCCGTACTTGCCAGTAAGTTGAGGAATGTTCTAGATCTGACCTGTTTAGTATATAAGCAGCCCTGCACAGCGTTCTGGGTTCTTCTTCTTTCATGAGTTTGTTCTCCACGCATCTTCTGTTAATAATAAAGTATTGGAGTTGTATCCTGTTGTATCCCGTGTCTTCTCTGCGAGTGCACCAAGAGAGCGACGTAGCAAGAGAAAAATACAACAGTAGGTAAAACAAACAAACATAAATACGCGACTCGCCCAATACAAACATCACCCTACATGAAGTTGGCTCTGCTTCACGACGTGGTAGAGGCGGCCATCATTCCCGTAACGGATATCTTCTCCGCGGCCTCCCATGGTTGTCTCCCTTTGACCGGAAAACGAGAACCGGAAGTCCGCACGCTCCTGCACGTCCTCCGCAGGCAGGCCGGAGTCGTGACGTAGATAAGGCGGGTGATCACTACATAAAACGTGCGATGAATTACAGATGAGGCAAAAAAAAATATCAGTGAACTATAGATGAAGAAAAATATAATGACCAAAATCACACTTGAAAACGATGTAACAAACGACTAAGAAATACAGTCGAACCTGCCAAGGCGGTCACCTGTATAAGCTATGCCACTGTCTAACCTGGTCACCCCAGAGGATCCCCTGACATGCTAGCTGTTGACATGCCACCCTGGATAAACCCGGCCACCTGTCTAAGGCGGTCAGTTTGACCCGGTCCCTTGAGTGACCGCCTTACACAGGTTTGACTGTAACATGAATGGGGGAAACCCGCAAAATAGAAGAGAAATGATATCCGATGTAAATTCAGATAATAATATTAAGAGGTAATCAGATATAAACTCCAGCTTTGGCAGGATATACGTCCGTTTATCTGATTTTCTTGAAGAAGGTTTATCGTAAAGTGTCTTTTCGCACGCCAGCTTCCCACCTTTCTAGACCTTTTCTAGACCGGCAGGATGGGTTGGTTGGGGTTTGTGAGGTTAACATCCTTTTCCACCATGTGTGTGTGATGAGAAATAGGCCAGCACAAATATTTCGCCTCAGAGAAATAACTAAGAGGTGGTGTTTTTTTTTCTGTCCCAACTCTTTTGCCGGTTCCAGTGGTGTTCCTCCCAGGTAATGGGTGGAATCCACGGAGGGCTCGGAAGCTGGGGCAATTTTTATTATGCATGATGATGGAGATGAGGATGATGGTAAGATGATGCTATGGAGGTCCGTGTGGTTTGGGACTGCGGGACAGCTTCCTGTCAAAAATATCCCGGCATTAACCAGGCCTGGGAACTACAGCACCTGCGGTGCCGACCGTGTAATCATCCACATCATAAGACGTGTCATACCGAGGGAAGCACCCCCAAAGTCGCACCCGTGAAGTGGGTGAATCTCGGCTGTGTGGCAACAGCCTCCCCATTGGGCCCATAGCACACCCGCTCTGGGTAGGAGCCGACCTAGGTAGGAAAAATCCCGCTTGCCTCGGCTGGGACTCGAACCCGGATCTCCCGGTCCATGGCCCGAAGTGCTAACCACTACACTACGGGGACCGGTAACTAAGAGGTTTTAGTTCTTCTGTGTCGTCCGATTTTCTGTACCTGTGATGCGGCTGTCGGTGAAGGCGCATGGCATCAGACGGCCCACCATTGTGGTTTGGCGACACACCTTTCGCGTCGGATATCGACTGGAAGGACACTCTGAAGACAACATCCAGACATTCTTGCAATATTACTACTGTTTCCTTTGTTGGTAGACCCACACAAAAAAATCAGACCATTTTCAGTCACAGAGCTTCAAAGACACGGAGCAAAACAAAAAGAAAGGCAAATGGTAGTGAAGCGAAGGGTAGTATTATTGTAACTGTTAATACCAAACGAACATATTTATTAGATTAGAAAGCACTGGAATCTATGTTACATGAACCAGAGAGAGAGAGAGAGAGAGATGATGATGATGATGATGATGATGATGAAACGTTTTTTTTATTCAGGACAGAGCATTTAGGCGTTGCTGCCTATCTTACATGCTGTCCTGCTATTATACGTTAAAGGGTACTGAGAAAAAAAATCAAAACAAGCAAACAAACAACAAAAAAGTAAAAAAGTATAAACTATCTAAGGGAAATACAGGAGAGAAAAATACACACGATAAACAAATCAAAACATTGTTGTCTTGTTTTCTTTATTTCTATGAAATGTGTATATGTCAAAAAAGAAATTAATAAAAATAAAAAAAATCTCTAAAAACAAAAATATTATGTCAGAAGAATAAAAAGAAACAATTGTTTTAAAAAAATCAAAACATACGTGGCATGTGCTGAGAGAGAGAGAGAGAGAGGTGAAGATGATGATTCTTTATTTTATGTTTTATCTTCTTCTTTTATTTGGGCCCGAGGCTCATTATTTTTATGTAATTTATTGGACAACAAAGTGTTCATAGTATTTTTTTTTTATTAATGAATGGTCAGCAGGACAATAAACAATTGTATTGTATTGTGTTGTTGTGTTGTGTTGTGTTGTGTTGTGTTGCGTGTTGTGTGTTGCGTTGCGTTGCGTTGCATTGCATTGTATTGTATTGTATTGTATTGTATTGTATTGTATTGTATTTCTAAACAGACTAAGCCTACTCACTCGGACTTGCGGTCAGCGTCCCGCTCCTTGTCACGACCCTTGCGCCAACAGCACGTGACCACGAGAGCAATCGTCAGGATGCAAATGAGGCCGCCACCAGCCCCAGCAGCAATGGCGATGATGGTGGTAGAACTGAGATCCAGCTTTTCTGCCATTTGTTCGCATTTATCTCCCCCGTACACGTACTTCTCGTCTTTGGGACATCTTGGGGTGGAACACACGCGACATATTCATCAGCATTATGATGTTTTCTATTACAGAAATGTGTCAGTGTGTTTTGTTATTAAGCATGGGTATAAGACGTTTTCCTACAAACAAAACATCAGCGGATTCTCACTTTATGAAATTTAAATCGAAGTTGGCTGCTATGTCCTTCTTTATGAGAGAGAGAGAGAGAGACAGAGACAGACAGACAGACAGACAGACAGAGACAGAGAGACAGAGAGACAGAGAGACAGAGACAGAGACAGACACAGACAACAAAATGACCAAAGAAATCCCCTTTAGAATACAGACATGCACACACGAGTAGGTATGAAGAGTGCAAAATGATACTCAAAAACGACGGGGAACTGCAGAAAATTCAGGTTTGTTAGCTAAGTGTAGGCGTTTTACTGCAGGCAAGTTCGATTCTTTTTTTTCTCAGCGCCACATCACCCCAGCCCTGTCCCCCATCGTTATCCTCTTTTCTCCACACCAAAAAGAAATCACCAGTTCTTCGTTCTCACTTGCACTCTGGTTTTCCGTCGCTGTCCAGCTGGCAATGTCCGTTAGTACACTGAAGTCGTATACAAGGACTGATGCACTGAAATTCTTCCTTGTCCCTGTAGTAGGTACAGCTGTGGTAGGCAGGACATGCCGACGGACTGGCACAGGGATTTTTGTCTACGGCAGACAGCAGCTGAATATCTAGTAAGAGACAATGGCAGAAGACTAGTGAATCCAGGTATCAAAATAAGTCAACTGTCCTGATATATATATATATATATATAGCATACATTTACCTCCGAATGGGTAATAGTAGTTTCATCCGAACCACATTCTCAAACGGTATATATATATATGTGTAAAAAAAAAGAAAAAAAAAAAGTTTGTGTTAGTGTGTGACAAAATATCTTGTGAGATCAGTGTTCATTGTGGCCATACAAACAAATTTGTGTGTCCGTCCCCGACAAACCCTGCTAAAATATCACGTTGGCAAGAGCATGGTTTTAGTCAAAGTCAAAGATCGTCTGTGAAACGACTGCAACCGAGCCTAAGTAGTTACTAAGTGGTAGAGTACTAGACAATACAAACACAGTTGGGAGGATAGGTGTGTCGGATTAAGATAAGCCCAAGCACGACCACGCCCTGCCCACTGTATGATAAGACTGGTTAAAAAGAACAAGCTACTGCACACCAGTAGAGCCACTTCAAGCCACTATTACGCAAGGCGTGGGCATTCCCCGCTAGGCCCAAGACCACTACCGATTGCGTAAAAGTGGCTTGAAGTGGCTTCTAGTGATCTGAAAATTTTAAGTAAAACTGAGATTTTTGCACGGGCAAGAGATAAAGCTGTTAGGTTTTTTCATCTATCTGACTGTCAAAAAAGAAACTTACTTTCTTCAAATTTTCCTAAAAATGTCTTGTTGAGGTAACCTATGTCCACAGTGGGTTCGGACTGTAGTGTGTTTTTCACATTATCCAGTTCCGACCGCAAAACCTTGGGCTGTGATACTGCACTGTGATTGTATTCGACGTTGTAGTCAACCCCAATACTTCCTGGCCTGACACAAATCATAAAGCTCATCACTGGCAACATACAGAAATTGTGAACACCTATAAACTCAACCACCATTTCAATATCTCCGCGAGAAATTTGTGCAAATGTATGTGGCCTTGTGCAAACACAATTTGTAGTCAGTATGAATTTTAAGCTGTTCACGAAAAGGACTTTATTTGTCTATCAAGACACAGCAGAATGCATTAGTAGAGGTGTCTCATTGCTATTTCAGTTGCAGGAAACCACGTTGCCATTTGTACAGCGCCACCTCATACTTCAGTCATACCGATTAAGAATGGAAAATGTAAGACACAGATTACATGTGAGGCAACGCTAAATTTACAGGGGGTGGAGCAGGGGGAAAGAAATAAATCCAAAATAATCGGATACACTGCAATGATTCACGGTCTAAATGTAGATGTGCAAGATGTGTAGAGGGTGGGTGGGTGGGGGCTTGGGGGTTTAACATCCTTTTTCACCATATACGGGTGATATCAAAGACGGGGCGACGATGAAAAAGCCAGCACAAATATTTGCCCCCAGCCGGGATTCACTGGAAGCATTGCATTCATTGGAAGTCCAAACGCTCTACAATTCGGCCAGCCCGGCTCCCCACAAGATGTGCAGTAGGTCAGGTCAACTTACCAAAACCGAATAATTGTAACTGCTCGAAAACCAGTGGTACCATTGAATGCGCCAGTCAGCTAAACAAAAAGTACAAAATTATGACTAATACGTTCTGTGTCAGTATAGCATGCAGAATGTTAGAGTATTATGTAGGGGTCTTTTCAATAACTTCAGTGTAGAAATTCAACGAAACAGGATAACTATTTCTTTACTAAAATGGTCATTGCTTTGTCTGAGAGAGAAAACCAAACTAGAACATGTCTACTGTACTACTGGCGGGAACCCAAAGAGTTTTCATCATTACTTTCACATTAAACAAGCCACCCTCCCCCCTCCCCACCCCACCCCACCCCACCTCTCAAAAAAAAAAAAAAAAAAAGGAAAGAAAAAAAAGGGACGAACGATGTGTAATATGTTAAACGGGATCATTCCATCTTTGCTAAGCTATCTTATGTTTCGCCTGTACGCTCGAAATACTCTGTCTTGGTGATTAGTGTAGCGCTTTATAGTAATGCGATACAGTGCTGTTTACACTTTGTGCGAGCGAACGACCATTCAAATTCTACAACTGTTAAGCCGGCTCTTAACTGGGCACTGCGGAGCGCCACAGTGCTGTCCACAGTTGTGACACAGTTGTGATTTGGGGGGGTGGAGGGTGGGGGGGGGGGGTCCGCCGCTGTGGCGTCATCACAGCAACTTGAATTTCAAATAGCCACAACTGTGACTGTGGTTTCCACAACAGATTCTGACTGGCTGTACTAAGTCACTCGGCGCGCAAACATGGCGGACAGTGCATCTTCACTGAATCGGTTTGTCACCGAGCACAGCTGTGTTCAGTTTTGTAGTTAGTAGACACACCGAGCGCAACGACTGTGATGTGCACATGTGTATTTCGCGCGCTGTGCCCAGTTAAGGGCAGGCTTAACACTACTGGAGCGCTCAGTGTGGTCGCTGCGTCATCGAGTACGCTTCTGTTGGCGCAGTGCCAGCATTACAGACGCTGTCACTGTGCAGGCGTTTAAGTGGTGTGATGATAAATACCACGCAAACAGCTCAGAACGATCTGTGAGGGGAAAAAAAGTGGTAGCATTAGCCCCTTTAACAAAATTATCAGGGAACAAATCACGTGATTCTGCAAACTAGCTATTCGTACAAAGTGCATCCACAGAACAATTTGGCCATTACAGGTCTCATGGTATTGTTTTCAGTGCTGCTATTGTATGTGCCAAATGTTGAAATAACGCGATATAATGTTACCTGCTCTTGGTAGTGTGTCGACAGGTTGACGAAATACGGTGAACTGTGGTCAAGAAGACTGTCATTGAAAGTCTGGTTGTATTTTATTGTAAAGGTCAGGTTTACATTCAGGTCGACTGAAAAAAAAAATAATGGAGGAATGACCCATCCCATAAAGTTGTTTCTCCCGATTTCGTGCTATTTGGTTGTTATTGTTGCCCGTGGGGTTTTTTTTTTTTTTTTTTTCAAATCTGTAAGACCTAGCGAAGACACTAGATCCGCTACACCATAGCGGATCCAGAATCTTAGGCGAGAGAGAGAAAACGTCAATTCCGTGAACTAAACATTTGACGTCAGCCTCACGCTGCTCGTCTAAACAGAGGATGTTGTTCATGTGTTGTGATTTCCCTGTTGCTTTTGTGACTTCCCTGACCGAATGAATTTTTACATAAAATCTGGAAGATCCAGAGGACTGGTGAAACGTGGACTTGAATACCTTGAATTGTGCTTACGAAATCGCAAAATTGGAAATCTTTTGACCGGTGCTTCTCGCAGAAATGTGAAAAAAAAATGTTTATCTGAAAGCTCTGTTATTCTTCAAGTAATACGAAAGCTATAATAGTGCAGTAGTTCCTGTCATATGTGCAGTTGTCACACGTGACAAAAATGCCGGGATGATGAGTAATTTGAAGGAGTCTTTTCATAGATATTTGGCCCTGTATGCAAACCACCCCTACCTCGGCAAAATCTGTCAGGGCTACAGAGCTGTGCTACGAAAACAGTCAGTATAACTGGATGAATTTCCAAAGTCTAGACAATGAAGCTCTTTGAACAACTTTTTCGTCAAAATACGTAACATGACCGATTTTTGAAAATGGGCGATAACTCTTCTAAACATGCAGCAAGAGAAAGTACGTGAAAAGTAACAAGGAGGAACGGCCCCGTCCTACAACGTTGTTTCTCCAAATTTCATTTTATTTTGTCTGTTTTGTTGTTATTGTTGCCGGTTCTCCCCTCTCGAAGTTCTACCAATGACACTAGATCCTCTACGACCTCGACCGATTAGTCACGTGACTGGGGGTGGGGCCGGGTGGGGGGGAGAGAGAGAGAGAGAGAGTGGGTGGGTGGGTGTTTAGGAGTTTAACGTCCTTTTCCACCACGTAAGGGTGATATCAAAGACGAGGCAACGAGAGAAAGGCCAGCACAAATATTTGGCCCAAGCCGGGATTCGAACTCACGACCCGAGCATTGAAAGTCCAACGCTCTACCATTCGGCCACCCTGGCTCCCCAGAGAGAGAGAGAGAGAGAGAGAGAGACGTCAGTTCCGTGAACTAAACATTTGACGCCAGCCTCAGGCAGGTCGTCATACACGGAGAGAGAGATGACGTCAATTCCGCGAACTAAACATTTTGACGTCAGCCTCTAGCACTGCGATCGTCTGAGGAAGCTTGTTCATGTCTTGTGATTTCCCTGTTGGCTTTGTGGCTTCCCCGATTGAATTATTTTTCACATACAAATCTGAGACCTGTTGCCTAAGGCGAGAACTAGCGAGATCTTGCAAGAATACGCGAGTGTGCGCGTTGCGTACCATTTCTTGTTCGCTAGTCTTCGCGAGAAGACGCGTGCACGCCGAATCGTGGATTGCGCGCTAGTTTCAAGATGGCCGAACGTCAATTCGTGATTCTCGGATTGTTATTTAGGACTTTTTTTTTGCCATTCATTTGTTGATAACAATACAAATACAACCAAGGTTAAACTGGTAGCCATTAATACCTCCTGTATCTTCCCCTGCATTGTGGTGCTATTACTATTAGGGTCCAGATCTAGAAATAATTTACATAATTACATTTTTATGTTGTTTCCATAGTAATGGAAACAACATCATAGGACGGGCTAAATTTTCCACGTTCATGGGCAAGCATCTGTGGTACAAACGCACGTCACTGCCGATCTCCCGCAGAGACGATTTTGCAAGTGTAACTCTGACAATGACGTAAGAAAACATGCGTCATCGACGCTGGCATGTATGGTCCGCCGAACGCACTTCTCCTCCTCAGTGAGTGCCGTCTGTGCGGATGTGTGTGCGGCTGTGTGTGTGTGAATTGTGTCCGGGCCCGTTTCTTCGAAAATACTTAACCGAATGGCTTCAAATTTGGGGTATCCAAATATATCAAAATGTTACATTAGACGATTCAAGCGTGTGATGATTGCTTAAGTCATTTGGGAGTTATCGCCCTTGTGAGACAAGTTGGTTGTCTTTCGTGTACAGGCGTAATATTTATTTAAATCACTCAATTTTTTGGCAGTAGATAGCTTGAATACGGACTCTGAACAGAGTCACTACTAGAAAATGGTCGCTCTTATAGTTTTCATGTAAACCGAGCCTGAGTTGACATTGCATGTGAACCCAGTTCAGATGCCTATTTCTCCGAAAATACTGAACCGATCGATTTCAAATTTGAGGTTTCTAAATGAATCAAGATTGTTGAATAGAAGGCCCGATCCAGGTACGATTGCACACGTGATTTTCGAGTTATCGCCCTTTTCAGAAAAAGTGGCTTTCTGGCGTTTAAAGGCGTAATATTTACCTAAACCACTCCATTTTTTGGACATAGATAGCATGAATACGGACTCTCAACTAAATGAATTTTGGAGGTTGTCGCTTTTATACTTTTGGTGTAAGCCGTACCTGATGAAAGTGCTGGTGAACACACTTTAGATCTCAAAATCGCTCCTACTATACATAGATAATGAGCCTGGGGTGCCATAAAAAATATGCAAAAAAATTAGAAAAATTCACTGCAGCCGTTATCGTCAGTTGACTCGAAAATTTGTACTCACAGCACATTTCCTCTACAAGCCACACGCCTCACAAACATCGAAAAAGAGACGCACGCGCACTGACGTAAAGTAAGTGCGTCATGTTTGATTGACGTGATGCTGTTTTTTCTTGAGGGTGTCTCGCCACTTTCTTTCCGAATTCCTCTGTTTGGAGACGTGGTGTATTTTACTTCTACTATGTCGCCATCTTCGTGCAATCGCAGAGAAGACACGGGATATAACAGAATACAACTCCAATACTTTATGAACAGAATATGCACGGAGAACAAATTCATGAAAGAAGAAGAACCCAGAACGCTGTGCAGGGCTGCTTACGTACTGAACAGTTTCACGTGTTCGGGCGGATATTATTACTTTGTACGAAAACGTGTTGAATGGTAGCAGTTACATTGGCGAAACACTGCTTAGGGTTATCCACAAAGAGATTTCTTGTCGTTTGACATTTTTGGGGGGTAGGAGGTTAAATCTCATATTGCGACACCAAGACCCATCGCAGCACCGCAGAATAAGGTTCAGAATATTCCACATACCTCACTGCTGGTACCCGAGACAAAGAATTGCTGACAGCTTTGATGCGTTTGAGTTAAGAAGAGTAAAAAGGGCATTTTCTCCGTATATCTACGATCTTCTGCAATGATAGAAAACTTGACTTACGTAATCCACAAGAGAGATTTCTTGTAATTTGACAATTTGGGGGGTAGGAGGTTAAATCTGATATTGTGACACCAAGACACATTGTAGAAGGACACAGTCAAGTTTGAAATAACCAGAATACCCCACTTACGGTATAGGAGACAAAGAAATGCACACAAATATGATGCATTAGACTCAAAGAAAGAGAATAAGGCATTGTCTCCCTCCATTCAAGACTTTCCCCACTGGTGGAATACTTGGCTTACGTCAACCAACACTGTGAAGCAGTATCCAGCTGTATTTTGTTTTTGTTTGTTTCATTGAAGACAAGAAACGTTTATGAACATAGTCATACATGGTCTTATTTATATTGTGAAATATAAGGGAAACTTTTGAGTGATTGAAATCACCGCTTGTCAATGCATTATGGTGCGTGTGGTCAGTGAGCGCGGACAGTACCCTCACTTAAAGGGCTGTAACTCTTGGTGCAACCCTGCCGATTTTTGGGAACAATGATCTAATGTGCTCAGCACACCCCAAGGTTCATTTTTAAACTAGTCTAATAGAGTCGCCGGGGGAGTGCACGGTAACCGACCTCACCTTTTCGACTATGTGTGTGTGTGTGTGTGTGTGTGTGTGTGTGTGTGTGTGTGTGTGTGTGTGTGTGTGTGTGTGTGTGTGTGGATACATGGCATTACAAAAGAACGACCGTGACGATAGCAGGTGATCAAATGGAAACAACATATTGGGCTGGTGGCCATCTTGTTTAATATTAAAGTGGAGACGGGAGACATTGTCCTCTTCGCTGAGCTCTAATAGTAATATTTTCTTCAGCAGCTCTCGTCTCTCGCACGTGGAAGCCATTTTGAATTTCTCGCTTGCCAATTGGCCGTTGCATAGTCGCTCTCGCCAGTCTCGCCTCACTCGCGAGTCAGACTCGCCGAGCGAGAATGTTAGGCAACACGCCCCTGGAAGATCTAGAGGGCTGGTGAAATGTCGGAGGCAGTGACGATACTTCAGCAGGGGCGTAGGAACCACGGGGGCCCGGGGCCCAGGCCCCCGTTCGATTTTTGGAAGGGGGGCCCGAATATCTTTGGGCCCCCCTTGCTTTTGATAAGAGGAGAGGGGGCCCGGCCACCTGTGGTGGGGCCCCCCTGCTCTGCTGTCGCAGGACACAATCTTGGCAGTCAACACACACACACACACACACACACACACACACACACACACACACAGAGTTACACACACACACACACACACACACACACACACACACACACACACACACACACTCTCTCTCTCTCTCTCTCTCTCTCTCTCTCTCTCTCTCTCTCTCTCTCTCTCTGTAAGAAAATCCCCCCCCCCCCACCTTCTTCACCCCGGCCGTTTGGCTCACCCGACTTAGTGGGCCCCCCTTCCTCTCAGCATCTTCCTACGCGCCTGACTTGCTTATAATTTTGTCTGTGAACTAAGCGTTTGACGTCAGCTTCACACTGGTGGTATGACAGATGATGCTTGTGCATGTCTTGTGATTTCCCTGTTGCTTTTGTGACTTCCCTGGCTGAATTAATTTTTACATAAAATCTGGAAGATCTAGAGGGCTGGTGAAACATGGACTAGAATACCTTGGATTGTACTTATGAAATCGAAAATTTGAAACTCTTTTGATCGGTGCTTTTCGCAGAAACTTGAAAAAGTTATGTTTATCTAAAAGTTCAGTTATTCTAAATGCTAAAGCTATAATGGTGCAGTAGTTCCTGTCATATGTGCAGTTGTCACACTAGACAGAAACGCCGGGATGATAAGTAATTTGCAGTAGTCTTTTCATACATATTTGATCTTATGTGCAAACCACCCCTACCTCGGAAATATTTTTTTACACAAAACCAGTCAGAGCTACAGAGCTGTAGCACGAATACAGGCAGTGTGATTGGGTGAACTTCCAAAGTCTAGAAAATGAAGGAATTTGAACAACTTTTTCGAAAAAATTCGTAACATGACCGATTTTTTTAAAATCGGCGATAACTCTTCTGAAAATGCGGCAGGCTAAAAATCGTGAAAGGTAGCTCTGGAGAATGTGATTTCCCATTTTATCTCAAAGTAAAAAGGCCTCCATCGAGGTGGTTTAGGAGATAGCCATCATTACATCCGTCCACACACACACACACACACACACACACACACACACACACACACACACACACACACACACACACACACACACACACACACACACACACGTCTCACAACTCCCGCCAAAAAGAACGCAGCAGCATAGTGTGCACGTCAAGTGTCTATGACGCAGGTTTCGTTACGTCACTATGTGCGTGAAAGTATGTATTGTGTGGAGAAACGTCACAGTCTTGTTTTGTATCACTGAAACTTGCTGCTGCGCGCAGCAAAATCTGCCCCGTCTCATAAAGTTGTTTCTCTGTAGAGAAACAACTTAAAAAGCGCTTCAAGGAGATGGTTTAGGACATGGCTACAATTACATCACACACACACACACACACACACACACACACACACACACACACACACACACGTCTCAGAACCGTCTCCCGCCATAAAGAACGCTGGAGCGTAGTGTGCACGTAAGGTGTCTATGACGCAGATTTCGTTACGTCACTGCTTTGTGAAAGTATGTATTGTCTGGAGAAACGTCACAGTTTTGTTTTTTATCACTGAAATTTGCTGCTGCGCGTAGTAAAATCTGCCCCATCCTATATAAAGTTGTAGAAACAACTTAAAACCACAAACGCACTCAGCAGATCGTTATGCATGTATCAGCATTTTGACAGAAATCTCTATTGCTCCTTGGTGAATGAATTAAATTTCGGCTTGTACCAACACTAAACTAACAGAAGAGGTGCAGCTAATTCTAACATTCTAACACTTGCAAGTTTCTAAATAATATCACCAACACAAATAAAGTTGAATAAAATTAAAGTAATGGAGTTGGATTGCAATTAAGATTTTGTTAAAGAATCTCGACAACTTTATCTTGTGTCTTTCACTACCGGCAGACATACATCTGGGCATGTCTCGTCTTGATATGTTGTCGCTCCACGACTGTAAAATGTCACGATAAGTTAACGTGTAATAGATTATAATTATAGGGCAGGGCCGCTATTGCGCGGGTCCGCTGTTGCGCGGGTCCGCTATTGCGCGGGTCCGCTTTTGCGCGACCTACGAGTTAGTTAGTTAGTTAGTTATTTAGGGCTTAAAGCCGCGCAAGGCGCGACCTACGAACATAATTATCTATAAGAAGGTGAAGGCTATTATGGAGGGAACTCGTACAGGTCTATTTTTAGACGGACGTCACCTGAGGTCACGGGATTCCGGAAACGCCCGATAGCGCGTTCAAACCCTAACCAAACCCTAACCCTAAGCCTAACCCTAAGCCTAAGCCACCATAAGCCTAAACCTAACCCTAACCGTCTAAAAATAGACCTGTACGAGTTCCCTCCATAATAGCCTCCCCCCTATAAGAAGCGGAATAGTTGCAAAGGTGACGGGGCCTACCGTGCCCCCCCCCCCTCCCCCCAGGAATGTATGTACTACGATGGTGCCAAATGTCTTCGTAGGATGTCCTAAAATGTATTTCAAAAATGTTCCCAAGAATCCATAGGCCGGGATGCACCAGAGTTACAGCCCTTAACTTAAAGGCGCGCTTTCACGCTTCGACGTCTTACGCCTTAGGCTGCATCGTACATTATACCTTAGGCTGCAACGTATAATATACCTTAGGCGGCACTGTCTATTTATACCTTAGGCTGCATCGTATGTTATACCTAAGGCTGCATCGTATATTATACCTTAGGCTGCATCGTATATTATACCTTATTCCGGATTCCCGCACAAAGTCGGAATTTTTGGTTGCAAATTAGGTAGTTTCAACTAAAGTAGTCACGGGAAAGAACATTTGAGAGAATTTAACAAAAACTTGAAACACGTTTGAATGATTGTCAGCACAGTATTCTGTAGGCTGCGTCTCTTGGCTTTGGGTATTTCTGTTACACTGTTTTGAGAACTGGTTGAATGACAAATAGCCTCCGCGCAATAGCGGCCCCACGCAATAGCGGGCCGACCCCCGCCAGACAACTGCCTGTAATATACATCTTTTATAAAACTGAAGTGACGACTGAACTGAACTGTGGTTACTTACCTACTGTCTTGGTAACGATGTAGGAAGGAGCTGCTGGTGAGTTAGTAGTCAATCCGCCTTGTTTCGTTGTTTCGTCACTTTGTTCACCAGCAGAAGTACTTGATACATTGTTTTGCCCAACAGCAGCGATAGTACTTGATTTGTGGTCCCTCCCGCCATTAGGTGCAGGAGGTGCCGTGGTGCTCTGTCCGCCTTGAGGTGCAGGAGGTGCCGTGGTGCTCTGTCCGCCTTGAGGTGCAGGAGGTGCCGTGGTGCTCTGCCCGCCTTGAGGTGCAGGAGGTTCCGTGGTGCTCTGCCCGTCTTGAGGTGCAGGAGGTTCCGTGGTGCCCTGCCCGTCTTGAGGTGCAGGAGGTGCCGTGATGCCCTGCCCGCCTTGAGGTGCAGGAGGTTCCGTGGTGCTCTGTCCGCCTTGAGGTGCAGGAGGTGCCGTGGTGCTCTGCCCGCCTTGAGGTGCAGGAGGTTCCGTGGTGCTCTGCCCGTCTTGAGGTGCAGGAGGTTCCGTGGTGCTCTGCCCGTCTTGAGGTGCAGGAGGTTCCGTGGTGCTCTGCCCGTCTTGAGGTGCAGGAGGTTCCGTGGTGCTCTGCCCGTCTTGAGGTGCAGGAGGTGCCGTGGTGCTCTGCCCGCCTTGAGGTGCAGGAGGTTCCGTGGTGCTCTGCCCGTCTTGAGGTGCAGGAGGTTCCGTGGGGCTCTGCCCGTCTTGAGGTGCAGGAGGTTCCGTGGGGCTCTGCCCGTCTTGAGGTGCAGGAGGTTCCGTGGTGCTCTGCCCGTCTTGAGGTGCAGGAGGTTCCGTGGTGCTCTGCCCGTCTTGAGGTGCAGGAGGTTCCGTGGTGCTCTGCCCGTCTTGAGGTGCAGGAGGTGCCGTGATGCCCTGCCCGCCTTGAGGTGCAGGAGGTTCCGTGGTGCTCTGCCCGTCTTGAGGTGCAGGAGGTTCCGTGGTGCTCTGCCCGTCTTGAGGTGCAGGAGGTTCCGTGGTGCCCTGCCCGCCTTGAGGTGCAGGAGGTGCCGTGATGCCCTGCCCGCCTTTAGGTGCAGGAGGTGCCGTGGTGCTCTGTCCCCTGTTAGACGTCTTACCATCAAGATTAGTACTGAAACTGTTGCGTTGAGCAGTGATAACTATGATCGCTTGCACTGCAAACAATGTTAGTACGAGTGACACCTTCGAACTAGCCATTGTTTCTGGCGGACTAGCAGTTCAGATTGCCTCCCTGAAAATAGAAAACAGAAAAGATATTATTTACTTTGCGATCAGGCACACGACATAGGTTGCACTAGCCGATTCAGGTTGTTCCGTGGCCTCACTGCGGCAGTCATGGAGCAACCCATCGCCAGCTACACATACGCGACAACCCTCCGCCGGCTGCTGAGTAGCTGCAGACGACCAGCCCCACTACATACTTCGGCACGTGTACCTTAACTAAGGGTGATCGGACACGTGGATAGACACGGACCTATCCCAGTAAATCTGCCACTATTCTCTCCTTGTGACAATCACCAGAAGCTAGGTGTGTGGCTAGGACATGCACAGGTGTATACACTCTCTCCGCCACTTCGCAAATATGTTCAGTGGTCATAAGTTGTTGGTGGAAAGATCGATTTGCCGATTTGTTTAAAGGGGCTAATGCTATCATTTTTATGTTCACAGATCTTTCTGAGCTGTTTCCGTGGTATCAATCTTGGCACCGCTTTAGCACCTGGACAGTGACAGCGTCTGCCGCAATGCTGTTACTAAGCCCACACTGGCAGACGCGGCGACCACCCTGAGCGATAAAAGCAGTCGTAGAATTCAGTTGAATGTTCGTCCGCGCCCCCAAAGTGTAAACAACATCGTAAGATGGCATCGCATTAGGAGCTATACTAATCATCAAGATCGAGTATTTCGAGCTGAACTGTTCCAAAATATAAGCTGGCTCAGCAAACTTGCGATGGAATTAGCCCGTTTAAAGAATACGTGTGTGCATAAAATTGGATTATGTTTAGCTCGACCAATGTAGCGTTCCAGATTCAAGTTGGGCACGCCTGCTCTAAAATTCCCAGCAACACCGGCCCCCATAGTGTCGTGGTTAGCACTTCGGACCATGGACCGGGAGACCCGAGTTCGAGTCCCAGCCGAGGCAAGCGGGATTTTTCATACCTAGGTCGGCTCCTACCCAGAGCGGGTGTGCTATGGGCCCAATGGGGAGGCTGTTGCCACACAGCCGAGCTTCACCCACTTCACGGGTGCGACTTTGGGGGTGCTTCCCTTGGTATGACACGTCTTATGATGTGGATGATTACACGGCCGGCACCGCAGGTGCCGTAGTTCCCGGGCCTGGTCAATGCCGGGATATTTATGACAGGAAGCGTGGAATGCGGCCCTGTCCCGCAGTCCCAAACCACACGGACCTCCACAGCATCATCTTACCATCATCCTCATCTTCATCATCATGCATAACTAGAGAGGCAAAAGCCTCCATGGCTCCCTTGTGACATGGGTCAAGGTCATTCAAAAGAGTTTGTAAAAATCTTATCACTATCTATCATCAAGCCAAGTAAGGTGTCTCTGGTGTTCTTAGTTCCTGGCAATATTACACTTTTCCCCAAAACTGACTGTATAGCCTTGACCTTGGGTCAAGGTCATTCAAATAAGATATCAATGTCTATCATTACGCCAAGTTGGATGCCTCTAGTATTTGTAGTTTCTCCAAAAACAGTAATATTGAAATTCACAACAGACAGCTTTAATGACCTTGACCTTGAGTCAAGGTCATTTAAAGTGGTATGGGTATATAGGTCTTATCAATGCCTATTAGCATGCAGGTTTGGCGCCTCTGCTGTTTGTTGTTTCTGAGAAATTGCCAATGTTACGGTTTCACAAAAATAGCTTGTACGGCCTTGACCTTGTTACAAGGCTATTGAATACATGTATATCTGTAAAGTTCTTATCAATGTCTATCATCATATAAAGTTTAAAACCTCTGGTTTCTGTAGATTCCAAGAAAATGCCAATGCAAAATTTTAAAACAGACAGCTTTAGTGACCTTGACCTTGGGTCAAGGACATTCAACATGATACATTTTGTAAGGTCTTACGGCTGTCTATAGGCACGCCAAGTTTGGTGCCTCTGCTGTTTGTAGATTCTGAGAAAATGTCCATGTTAAGGTTTACTGCGGAAATGCGGAAAATAGCTTGTACAACCTTAACCTTGACACAAGGCCATTGAATACATGTACATCTGTAAAGTTCTTATCAATGTCTATCATCATGCAAAGTTGAAAACCTCTGGTGTTTGTAGACTCCAAGAAAATGCCAATGTAAAATTTTCAGACAGACAGCTTTACACTTTTAGTGACCTTGACCTTGAGTCAAGGTCATTCAAAATGATATATTTTGAAAGGTCTTATAGCTGTCTATCGGCATGCAAAGTTTGGTGCCTGTGCTATTTGTAGATTCTGAGAAAATGCCAATGTCAAGATTTACTGCGGACACACAGACACACTGTCACACACACACACACACACACACACACACACAGAGACAGACGACGGAGGGTTATAACATAGACTCCCGTTGTTACACATGGGAGCCAAGAGCCCTCCGTGGATTCCACCCATTACCAGGGAGGAACACCACTGGAACCAGCAAAGAGATGTGGCAAAAAAAAAAAAAAAAAAACACCCAGCAACGCTTACGCACAGGCTAAGTACATACGGCCTCAGTCACGTTTTCAAAATACATGAACTGAAGGATACGTTCATCGTTACTGATAGATAATCATACAGTTATCTTGGTTCAGCACGCTGACGTAAGAAAACTCAATCGATATATCTGCGGCGAGTCAAGAGAAGCGGCTAGCTGTAGACATTGTATCAAGCTTACACTGAAAGCGCCATGACTGATAGGATCTTGTGACGGGGAATGATCCGTGGATACATACATCGGTCACGACACTGATCGCAATACAGATGTAAAACAGAAACCACGAGACACCAACCCCAGCCCTCCTACCCCCCACCCCTCCCCCACTTTTATTTTAACGTAGATAAATAAAGTTTAGTTAAAGCAGTCATTTCAATTTAATTCAACTCTCTTTAGATGCTTGCCGGTGTATAAATTTGTATAGTATGTTTATTGGTGTTGTTTTTTTTTCTGGTATGTGTGTGTGTGTGTGTGTGTGTGTGTGTGTGTGTGTGTGTGTGTGTGTGTGTGTGTGTGTGTGCGTGTACGTCCGTATGCAGAAATCTATCTACAGTACACCGTTGTGCAATGGCCATTATGTTCTCACCTGAAGAATTCCCTTGTCCTGTTTCCCGCAATACACCTATCGACGTACGTCTTACGAGTGCCGGAAAGTTTCAAATCCACAATGGGAAACATATAATCTTTCCTGCCTAGGATTCACACATTCGTTGTCCAAGTATTCCCTTTGATAGGGCGTGAACGAGACATCAGCCAGCCGGTGCACTGTCGACGATCTTCAGATATGATTCAGGATGTACGGGTGTTGACCGAGTCACGTGATCTTGACGATAACGTCGCTGATAGGACCGATTGTGACAGCAGCGCTCGTGCAGGTTGTGTGGTCAATAAGACGACAGTATGATACTGTAGTCAAGAGGAAATGGTCACCACGTGTAGCTTTGGGTTAGGGTTAAGCTTAGTTAGTTTTGGCGACAGGGTACTTCGCCATCACAAGCTGTCGTACATTTAAATTCATCACATTTTCTGTTGTTGTTGTTCAGTTCTGATGGATGATAGGGATGGCACTGACAATGGGTGATGAGGATGGTAT